>CP125974.1:108615160-109059062 GCA_030063025.1 Avena longiglumis
TGATTTGTGGGTGTGTGCCCGATAGTGTTGTAAAAGGCATCGTTCCCGCCAAAGGGATCCAATAGTGGAGAAGGTGGATCAGCCTCTTGGCGAGATCCATCGGAGAATAGGGTGAGGAGCCTATTGTCTGGGTGGTCTTAGAACCGCCCACCCTCCAACGCAGATGTACTTCCCTTAACAAGGAAGGAACTAGCGGTAAAAAAATCCTGTGTCTCCGCGTGCTCCACTATGGTTTCCTCGCTCCTCTTTACGTGCTTAGTAGTTAGGGTTACATATAGGGAAATTTCGTAGTTGCATATCTAGAGAATTTACTTGTGTCAAGCCTAAAATTAAAAAATATTAAAATTGGTTAGCACCTATTCACCCCCTCTAGGTGCCCATCGATCCATTTCAATTGGTATCGATGGGCTCTATTTCGGGCTTAACCGCCTAGGAAGTATGGGTTCCAAGGGAGATGGGAGTGATGCTCAGGAGGTAGTCACCATGAGCGATCTCAAGATGTTGGAAACAACCTTGTGAGTTCAATGGAGGCTAAGATGGAAGAGATCGTCAATTGATAATCGTCTCTCCACATCCGCATCATCACCTCCATCTAACTACGAGGATACCACTCATAATCCAAGGAAAGCAGGTAAAACTGTTTCCAAAGATAACAAAGTGGTAGGTGATGATACTAGCAAGACTCCTCCTCGAAAAAGGATAGCGGTAAGGATGGATACAATGAGGTTTCTCATGTGTATTCCCCGATCCCGCCTATCCTCACCCACATATACATAATAGGGGTGATCCACCCAAACTTTCAGCATCTACTTTCTCTCAATGGCAATTTTTGATGAAATCTCATGTGTGCAGTTCCTCCATAGAGTTGTGGAAGATCATCGAAAATGGTCTTCATGTTGGAAACCCCAACAATATCACAAGAAGAGAAGTGGCCGATAGCCAACTCAATGCTATAGCTCTACACATGATACAGCTTGGTGTGGGTGACAAAGACATGCCACACATTCAGCATCTTAGCACAGCTAAAGATGCTTGGGATGCTCTCACCGAGCTCTTCATCGGAAATGAAAGTATGAGAAGGAATAGATATGATGCCTTGAGTAATGAAGCTGAAGGATTTTATATGCTGGATGGAGAAGACCACGAGGACATGTACAGGAGGCTCAAGGCAATAGCCACAACCTTCAGAAACCACGGTGCAACTCATGTTGATGATGCTTGAATCAAGCGCAAGTATGTCAGTGCTCTTATTCCATTTGAGCCCACAGATTTGAAAAGTCTCCAAGGTAGGCATAACTATCACCTCATGTCATCCATTGAGGTAATGCAAGAAATGGCCGCCTTCAAAGTGGCTGCCAAGAATGCCGAAGATGCTCGTGCTCGAGCTATGGGGATGCAAAAGGGGGTCAACATGGCCTTGAAGACTAGTGTGATTGATCATGATGAATATGCGGTAGAAAATTTGGTACCGTCGAAGATATAAAAAGGATCCACGGACAATACTTGGCTCTTTATGCAAGAAACTTTTGGAAAGATCCAGCCAAGGCTAAAGCTGAACTAGATCACAAGAGTGGAGCCTATGGAAGAAAAGAAAATGGTCCCAAGCTAAGAACATGCTTTAATTGTGGTGATCAACATTGCGCCCGTGGAGTGTCCATATCAAAGTAGAGAGGATAATGGAGGAAGACTCATTTTCAAGGACAAATCAAAAGCTCCACGTGAAAGCAGTTTGTAAAGAAGAATGCTCCTTTCAAGAAGCAAAAAGATTGTTCTAGTGGCTCAAGAAGAATATTCACCGGGGAGTGAAGATGAGTACGAGGACGATAGCTCTCAAGAGGTGGCTGCTATAGCCACTACATCTACATCAACATCTCTCTTCGACTCTCCGAAAACATCATCAACAAGAATGTTACTTGCCTCATGGCAAGAAGCTCGAGGTAACTTCTTCTAACTCTTCTTTTCCCAAGGCTATGATAGACATGGATGATCACTAGTCTTAAGGTTAAAGAAGAGATTATTGCTTTGGATTATTTCTATACTAACTTGCAAGGTGAGCACAAAGTTTGTTTTGAGGCTCTTATGGATCAGCTGACCCAAAACGAAGCACTCCTCGAAGAAAAGGGCAGAATTGAAAGGAAGGATGCAATGGAAATTGCTGAAGGGTTTCGCGGCATAGTAAATCAAAATTTTCTACGGATGCGAACAAAGGAAGCCAAGATATAATCTAGGAGATGCAAACAACGAGAGATTGGATTAGATCTTCATACCCTTGAAGATTCAAGCAATGGGAACGTTCATCGAACGTGGGTGATGTAGTCAGACTCGCTTCTCCTCCTCGAGATCCGATCCGAGCTAGCACCACACGTGGCGATGCCTCCGTGAGATGCACATGTGCGGCACCTTGACGTCTCCTCCTTCCTTGGTCCAGCAAGTATGGTGGAGAGATGGGTTGGATCTACAACGGTAGCGGTGCAATTGGTGGAGAATTTCTCGTGCAGGCTTAGCCTACAAGCGGTCGGGAGGAAGAGAGGAGGGCAGCAGGCGGCTAGGGTTGGAGGAAGGTGTGGGGGGTTGGTGCCCTGACCCTCTTTATATAGAGGGACTAGCCCCCCTCCCAAGCCCAAACCGGCCCCAAAGGATAAGGAGGAGGCAAGGAAACCCCTTCTTCTAGAAGGTCTATCTCGAGTTTAAACCTCTCTTGGCTGGGCCCTATGAGACCTTGTGCCTTTTAATGCCAGGACACTCCTCATAGGCCCATTCCTCCCGGAAGGTGGGGCCACGTTGGTCCCCCTTCCGGAAGGTTCTAGAAGCTTAGGTACCTGTCGATTAACTTGAACAATTCGAACTCCAAAACTGCCCTTATATGAATCTTATTCTCCGGACCACTCCGGAACCTCTCGTGATGTCCCGGATCCCATCCGAGACTCGAACAAAAACTCATAAACCAATTATCCAATCTATCCTAGCGCCGAGACACGTTATGTGTGACCCTACGGGTTCGAGAATATGAGACATGATCTTCTATAAATAATCAACAATGGGTCTAGACACCCATATTGACTCCCACATTCATCGATGATCATATCGGATGAACCACGATTCTAGGATTCAATCAATCCCATATATATATTCCCTTCGTCTCGCGATATTTTACTTGCTGAGAGATCGTCGATGCAACCGTCATACCTAGTTCAATCTCGTTCACAGAAGTACTTTACTAATTCGTAATTCGATATCACTTTGTGATTAACTCATAACCACATGCTTGCAAGCGGTGTTGATATCGATTATGAGTGGGCCAGTATATCTCTCCGACTTGGGAGGACAAATCCCATCTCGATACATACAACCCAACAGATACTTTCGATCACGAGAGACACCTTTATGATCACCCTCTCATAGGATGGCGTTTGATGACCTCAAAGCTTTCTTCCGATACCGGGGAGTTGTATTATCTCATGGTCTAAGGAATACAATATTTGACTTAAGAAAAGCTTCAAGCGAACACGATGACACGATCTAATTGCTTCGCTTAGTTTGTCTCCACCATATCATTCTCCCAATGATATGATCTCATTATTAATCGACAACTCATGTCCATGGTTGAAACCTTAACCATCATTAATCAATGAGCTAGTCCATAGAGGTACTAGCGACACGGTGTTCACAAACCACACAAGTATTAAAGTTTCCTTAATACAATTCTAGCATGGAATATAAACATTATCATGAACAAGAATTATAATAATAACACTTTATTATTGCCTCTAGGGCATAATTCCAACATTCTCCCACTTGCACTAGAGTCAATAATCTAGTTTACATCGGCAACAATCTCACACCCATGGCACCGAGGTCGATCATGTTTACGTGGAAGAGGTTTAGTCAATGGATCTGCGACATTCGGATCTGTATGTACTTTGCTAATCTTGATCTCCATCCGCTATATAATCTCGGATTATATGAAACTTGCGGTTGATATGCTTGGTCTTTGGATGATATCTTGGTTCCTTAGCGAGTGCTATGGCGCCGGTGTTGTCACACAATATCTCCGATGGGTCCAATGCACTTGGAACCACGCCAAGCTTCGATGATGAAGTTCCCGATCCAAACTCCTTCACTTGGCGCTCTGCGGCAGCCATGTATTCGTTCTCTGTAGATCCCGATCACGCTTTGCTTGCAGCTTCTCGGCTCCACGCTCCTCCATTCAAAATATACACGTATCTGTCGAGATTTAGAATCATCCTTGTCGGTGTCGAAACTAGCGTCGACGTAACCTTTTCGACGAAATGTTCATCACCCATAGACTAAGAACATTTCTTTAGTCCTATTTAGGTACTTTAGGATGTTCTTCACGGTGTCGATGTTCCACTCTGGATCACTTTGATACACCTTTCGTCAAACTAAGAGCATTGGACACATCCGGTCTAGTACACGACATGGCATACATGATAGAATCTATGGCGGCATAAGGCACTTTGCTCATAGCTTCCTATCATTTACGTAGCTGGACACGAGCCTTGCTCAATATCTTACCCGACAACATGGGCTGAACCTTTCTTTGCCTTATCCATTGAACCTTTTGAACTTTGTCTAGGTATGTACTCGGCTTAAAGCTATCGGCGTCTTTGTCTATCTCTATAGATCTTGATGCCCAATATATAAGCATCTTCACCTAGGTCTTTCATTGAAAAACACTTGTTCAAATAACTCTTCACATCGTTAAGCATGTTGATGTCATTTCCAATAATCAATATGTCATCCACATATAGTACCCGAAACGTCACGGAGCTCCCACTCACTTTCTTGTAGATACAAGCTTCGTAGCAATTTGGAACAAATCCAAAGCTCTTGACCACTTGATCAAAACGGTTCCAACTCCGAGATGCTTGCTTGATCCATAAATGGAACGCTGAAGTTTGCATACTTTATCGACATTCTTAGGATCGACAAAACCTTGGTTGCATCATATACAACTCTTCATCAATGTTGCCATTGAGGAACGGGTCTTGACATCCATACGCCATATTTCATAATCATGAAGCGCAGCAATTGCTAATAAAATCCGAATGGACTTAAACATCGCTACGGGGTGAAAGTCTCATCGTAGTCAACACCTTGAACTTGTCGAAAACCTTCGCGACAAGTCGTGCTTTATAAACGGTAACATTACCATTTGGCGTCCGTTTCTTCTTGAAGATCCATTTGCACTCAACGGCCTTTTGTCGCTAGGAGGGTCCACCAAAGTCCATACTTGGTTTTCGCTCATGGATCCCAATTCGGTTTCATGGCTTCAGCCATTTATCGGTCCGGGCTCATCGCCGGCTTCCTCATAGTTCATAGGTTCACTTTACTTCTACCAATAAGGCAGTCAAGACAGGGTTGCCGTACCACTCGAGAGGCACGCGACCTTGTCGACTTCTGACGTTCGATGGCATCGTCCAAAGCTTCATGATCCTTGTCATTAGCTTCCTCTATTGTTGGTAGTGCACCTTTGGAACAATTTGGTCTTCGCCACTCTCCAATTTAAGAGAAGGTTCATAACCTCGTCTAGCTCTACTTTCCTCCCACTCACTTCTTTCGAGAGAAACTCCTTCTCAAGAAAGGAACCGTTCTTTGACAAACACTTTGCCTTCGTTTACGTGATAGAAGGTATACCCAATAGTTTCCTTAGGGTATCCTATGAAGCGCATTTCTCGCTTTGGGTTCGAGATTGTCGGCATCAACTTCTAGCGTAAGCCGCATCCCCAAACTTTAAGAACGACAACTTAGGTTTAGCACCAAACCACAGTTCATACGGTGTCGTCTCAGATTTAGATGGAGCCCTATTTAAAGTGAATGCAGCGGTTTCTAATGCATAACCCCAAAATGATAACGGCAAATCAAGAGACATCATTGATCGGACCATATCTAATAGGGTTCGATTCGCTGATCACACCATTGCTTCGTGGTGTTCCGGGTGGCGTGAGTTGCGAAAACAATTCGCTTGCTTTAAGATGCGTGAGAAAATCATAACTCAAATATTCGCTACGATCGGATTGTAGAAACTTAATCTTTACATACGATGGTTCTCCACTTCATTCTGAAATTCCTTGAACTTTTCAAATGTTTGAGATTTATGTTTCATTAAATAGATATACCCATATCTACTTAAGTCATCGGTAAAAGTGAGAAAATAGCGATATCCACGGCGTCGAAACACTCATCGGTCGCATACATCGGTATGTTTGATTTCCAACAAGTCCGTTGCTCGCTCCATCATCGAGGAGGCAGTTTTGATCATCTTGCCCATGAGGCATGGTTCATGTGTCAAATGATTCAAAATCAAGAGACTCAAAAGTCCATCGAATGGAGTTTCTTCATCGCTTTACTCAATATGACCTAGGCAAGATTGCCACAAATAAGTAGTATTATCACTATCTACTTGCATCTCTTAGCCTCAATGTTATGGATGTGTTTTCATCCCTTCGAGATTTAGAAGAAATAAACCATTCACAAGAGGTGCATGACCATAAAAGATGTTACTCATATAAATAGAACAACCATTATTCTCCGATTTAAATGAATAACCGTCTTGCAATAAAACACGATCGAAATAATGTTCATGCTCAGCCTTGCACATAATAACATTTATTAAGGTTTAAAACTAATCCGAAGGTAAAACTAAGGAGAGCGTCTAGACGGCATCACATCAACTCTTGATCCGTTGCCAGGCGCCGCGCATCCACCCCCTCTCCCCCAAGCCTACATCGTTCATTAGCTAGTAGCTCTGTTTGTACAAAATATTTGAAACCTGTATCAAATCAACACCGCACTACAATGAGGTCTAGTAAGGAAAACATCAATAACATGTATATCAAATATACCTTTGATGGTGTGACCTTCTTGTCCGCTAAGTAATTTCCTGACAATTGCGCAGTGACCCCTCGTCTCATTAATAGAAGCACTTTAGGACCCACGACTCCGGAAGCAAAGCAAAGCAAATTCGCGCTTGCCGCAGCTTTCTTGAAGGGCTTCTTTGCTCCCTTACCTTTCTTAAAGGTGGGCTTGTTGACCATCAACACATGATTATCCTTTTGATGTCCACTTTGCGGCCTTGACTTTGAAGAGCTCGGTGATCGTGTCGATGGAACCAATCGATTATGAGTCACTACAAAACTTTTGTAGCTGGGAGGGAGTGATTGCAGAACCCTGTCAATCTTGAGATCCTATGGAATCGTGCATTCCATTTTCTCAAGTCGTTGAGTGTAGCTCGTCATCTTAATGGCGTGCTCACTATGAACTCCTTCCTCCATCTTGCGATTAAAGAACTTCTCGGAGATCTCATATCTCTCGAGCGGGCCAGGTGCTAAACATGGTTTTCAGCTCTTGAGAATCTCAAGGGCTGGATAGTCTTCAAAAGCGATTTTGAAGTTCGGTTCCATAAACAACATAGTTCTCTTAATCACACCATAATCATCTTTCTTGCCGATGATGAACTTTCTCATCGGGTAGGCGCATTCTGTTGAGTGGGTGTCACCTAATGCTTTCCCAAGGACATAGTCCTTTTGACCGCCAGAGAATGATTCTTAGATTGCGGAACCAATTGGTGAAGTTAGACCCATTGTTTCTAAGCTTTTCCTTCTCAAAAACGTTGAAGTTGAAGTTGGACTTAGCCATTTGATCTACGGATTTGCAAGTACAAATTAGACTATGTTCATGATAACTAGTTCAACTTAATCAAATTACTAGATGAACTCCCACTAAATTCAACATCCCTCAAGTTGTTTAGTGAATACGATCCAAATTCACCACACCTAATCCGATCATCACGAGAAGAGATGTGGTTTCAATGGTGGACAACGAAGTGTCGATCATATCATTCATATAACTCATGCTTAACCTTTCGGTTCATGTGTTCCGAGGCAATGTCTGTACATGCTAGGCTCGTCAAGTTAGACCCAAGTATTTCGCGTGCAAAACTGGCTTGCACCCGTTGTATGTGAGTGTAGAGTCATAGCACCCGATCATCACGTGATGCTTGGACACGTTAACTTTGCAACGGTGCATACTGGGAGAACACAGTTTTATCTTGATCTTTAAGTGAGGAATCATCTTATAATGCTACGTCGCGATCTAAACATAATAAGATACATAAAAGGATAAACATCACATGCATATAACTTTATGTGACATGGTATAGCCAATCTTCGCAATGATCTCCATCTTGTGCGTCTTGGCATGATCTCCATCACTCCACCATGATTGCCTCCACCACGAATAGTAACTACAACTATTGCTAACTACTTAGCGATAAGTGAAACTATTACATGGCGTATAAGAAGTTGACACACATGCCATTACAATTATAAAGACAACCATATGGCTCCGCCGTTGTGTACTCATCGACATGCAAGTCGTGAAACATTACAAAACATGATCGCATACATTATACACATCACATCTTGGGCCATACCATATCACAGAAAACACTCCTGCAAAAACAAGTTAGACGCCTCTACTTTGTTGTTGCATGTTTTACGTGGCTTATGGGAGTAGATGCTAGAACGATTCTTACCTACGGAAAGCCACAACGGTGATATTATGGTTGCCAAACTCGGTGTTAATCCCATGACAACTATAGTGAGAGCGGCATCCACCGGCCCGCATGTGTGGAACAAGCCACACGTCAAGTGCGAGCGGTCTCATGACGACGTCGCGTAAGGTTGGCCTGAACCGCTTCAATCTCACTATCCCGCGTCATAAGAAGAACACAAACAAGAGGCTTGCAGCGAGAAAACATCAACGCGCAAGCAACAACCATGTTGCGTTACTCGTGAAACACATCTACGCATAGATCTAGCTCGATGCTTTGAAGGGTTTCGGCGGCATAGTAAATCAAAATTTTCTACGGATGCGAGCAGGAGGAAGCCAAGATCTAATCTAGGAGATGCAAACAACGAGAGATTGGATTAGATCTTCATACCTTGAAGATTCGCCTGATGAACGTTGTCGAGCGTGGGTGATGTAGTAAGTATGCGCTCTCCTCCTCGCGATCCGATCGATCTAGCACCACAAGTGGCGATGCCTCCGAGTGAGATGCACGTGGCACCTCGGCGTCTCCTCCTTCCTTGGTCCAGCAAGTATGGTGGATAGATGGGTTGGATCTACAACGACGGATGCAATTGGTGGAGAATTTCAGCAGGCTTCGCCACAAGCGGTCGGGAGGAGAGAGGAGGCGGCAGGCGGCTAGGGTTGGAGGGAAGGGGTTGGTGCCCCACCTCTTTATATAGAGGCGCCCCATACCTCCCCAAGCCCAAACCGCGGCCCCAAGGATAAGGAGTGGGGGCAAGGAAACCCCTTCTAGAAGGTCTATCTCGAGTTTAAACCTCTATTGGCCGGCTGGGCCCTATGGGGCCTTGTGCCCCGCCCAATTGGCCAGGACACTCCCTCATAGGCCCATGCCCCTCCGGAAGGTGGGGCCACGTTGGTCCCCCGGAAGGTTCTAGAAGCTTAGTTACAATCGATTAACCCGGAACAATTAGAACTCCAAAACTGCGCCTTATATGAATCTTATTCTCCGGACCACTCGGAACCTCTCGTGATGTCCCGGGTCCCATCCGAGACTCCGAACAAAAACTCATAAAACAATTATCCAATCTATCCTAGCGTCGAGACACGTTAAGTGTGTGACCCTGCAGGTTCGAGAATATGCAGACATGATCTTCTATCAATAATCAACAGAGGGGTCTAGACACCCATATTGACTCCCACACATTCATCGATGATCATATCGGATGAACCACGATTCTAGATTCAATCAATCCCATATATATATTCCTTCGTCTCGCGATATTTTACTTGCAGATTGATCGTGAATGCGTCATACCTAGTTTAATCTCGTTCACGGCAAGTACTTTACTCGTTCCGTAATCCGATATCACTTTGTGATTAACTCCTTAACCACATGCTTGCAAGCGGTGTTGATATCGATTCGAGTGGGTCGAAGTATATCTCCGACTTGGGAGGACAAATCCCATCTCGATACATACAACCCAGATACTTTCCGATCACCGAGAGACACCTTTATGATCACCCTCTCATAGGATGACGTTTGATGACCTCAAAGATTTCTTCCGATACCAGGGAGTTGTATTATCTCATGGTCTAAGGAATACAATATTTGACATAAGAAAAGCTTCGCAAAGACGAACACGATGACACGATCTAATTGCTTCGCTTAGTTTGGGTCTGTCCACCATATCATTCTCCCAATGATATGATCTCATTATTAATAGACAACTCATGTCCATGGTTAGGAAACCTTAACCATCATTAATCAATGAGCTAGTCCATAGAGGCGTACTAGGGACACGGTGTTGTTCACAAACCACACAAGTATTAAAGTTGCCACTTAATACAATTCTAGCATGGAATATAAACATTATCATGAACAAGAATTATAATAATAACAGCTTTATTATTGCCTCTAGGGCATAATTCCAACAATTGCATCCTTAAAAAATGCTCTTGAAGAAGAAGAAGCTCGGGTCTCTCTTGAAGAGAGGCTCGAGTCTATGGAAGAGTCACATGAAGAAATTGTGACTAAACTTGTTAAGGAACGTGACAATGCTGTCACCAAAGCAAAGAAGTTAAAGAAGGAAAGGATTGACTTTGGGGCTGCTTATGATAGACTCTCCAGGAATTGGAGAAACTTGACAATGCTCATAAGGCGTTGAAAAGCAGTTCTCTATTCTCAATGAGTCACATGATCGACTTCAAAGCGATTGGCCAAATATGATACTCCTAGCTCGTCCAACTCAACATATAGTAACAAGAAAAATGCTAGTGTGGAAAAAGTGATCAAGGAAATCACTACAAAGGACAAAGGTGTGCTTGATGAAGTCCTTGGCAAGCAAAGGTAAAATCATGGTAAAGAGGGACTTGGGTATGTCACCAAGTCCAAGAAGAAAACCAAGAATAACAAGACCAAGAATGTGCAATTAAAGACAAACATCTTTGAGAAGGTTGTCATAAAAGACAAGACTAATGATATTGGTTTTGCAGGGTCTCACAATCCGAATTATGAACTCTTTTGTGATGACTATGGCGATGTTTATGCTTATTATGTTGGTACTTTTGATGAATATATTGCTTGGTCTATTTGGGTCCCAAAGACCCTTGTTACTAACATGAAAGGACCCATTGAAAAATGGGTACCTAAAACCAAGAAGTAATTTTCTTGCAGGGCTATGCTTCCGGTGGGTCGAAATGGGTGCTGGATAGTGGCTTCACTAGTCATATGACCGGAAGCAAGGAGAATCATCATGGAGATGCGTCCAAATCATGATAATATCACAGTCTCCTATGGTGATAAGTCTAAATCTCAGGTATTGGGTCTTGGCAAGGTTGTGGTTGCCCACGACATCTCTCTCGTGGACGTCATGCTTGTTGAGACCCTTGGCTACAACCTTCTTTCTGTTCGTGCCCTTGGCAAGATGGGTTTTGCTGTTTTTATCGATGATGATTTGGTGGTACTCTTATGGAGCAAGTCTCTAAAGGTCGCTTCGTTGGATCGTCGAAAATGACCTGTATGTGGTGGACTTCTCGGGAAAACCACTTGGTCCGATGTGTCTCGGAAAGGCCGTGGGCTGGCTATGGCATCGCCGTTTAGCCCATGTCAACATGAGAACTTTGCAAAGTCTCCAAAAGGGTGGCCACATCCTTGGACTAAAAGACAATGTCTCTTTTTCCAAAGATCGTGTTCGCAGGGCTTGTGTTGAAGGAAAAATGCATGACTCTCCCCACAAGAGGAAGACTATTGTGTCATCAAAGAGGATCTTGGAATTACTTCATGTGGATTTATTTGGTCCTCCTTCTCATGCAAGTCTTGGTGGGAAGAAATATTGCTTGGTCATTGTCAATGACTACTCAAGATATACATGGGTATATTTCTTCAAGCTGAAAAGTGAGACTCAACAAACTGTCATCGATTTTGCCAATGAAGTTCAACGTCAACACAATGTTCCCATCTTGGCAATTAGAAGTGACAACGGCTCAGAATTCAAGAACTACACTTTAAACGAGTTTCTTAGCAAAGAGGGGTTTAGACACCAATATTCATTGCGTACCCTCAACAAAATGGTGTAGCGAGGAAGAACCGGACTTTGATGGATATGGCAAGATCTATGCTAGTTGAATTCAAGTCTCCTTATAATTTTTGGGCTGAAGCCATATCCACTGCTTGTCACTCATCAAACCGGCTCTACCTTCGGAAGATCTTGGACAAGACCCCATATGAAATACTTACCGGTAAGAAACCCAACATCTCATACTTCAGGGTATTCGGGTGTAAGTGTTTCTTTCTTATTAAAGGTGTCCGTTTGTCAAAATTTGAATCCAAGGCTTTAGAAGGTATTTTTGTTGGTTACGGTGCCGAATCCCACACTTATAGAGTCTACAACAAGCTCACTGGTATTGTTGTAGAATCTTGTAGTGTGGAGTTTGATGAAAATAACGGCTCATTTGTAGGGCAAGTTGATGTTTGTGATGCAGATGTTGAAATACCCCAAGATGCCATAAGAAGAATGGGCGTGGGATTTTTCCGCCCCATTGAGGAACCCCTTGTGGTGGATCGGGAAGGACAATGTTCCACACATGTGGATCCCTCATCTACACAAGATCAACAAGCTCCTACTGTTGGAGACAATCCTGCACCAACACCACAATCTGCTGAAGATCATCTGTCCCCTGAACAAGTTGGTAGTCCTGTGGACTTTCCGCCTCCAAGGGGCGGACAATCTTCCCCTGGCACTAGAAGAGAACTTGCAAGCTTCTGTGATAATCAAGCTCACATTTCCATGGTTGAACCTAAGAAGGGTTTTGATGCTCTTGAAGACCCCGATTGGGTTGTTGCAATGCATGAAGAATTAAATAACTTCGAACGCAACAAAGTTTGGAAGCTCGTAGAAAAACCAAAGGATTGCCGCAATGTTATCGGCACCAAGAGGATCTTCAAGAACAAACAGTATGAAAATGGCATTGTTGTGAGGAATAAAGCACGACTCGTGGCTCAAGGATTCTCTCAAGTGGAAGGAATTGATTTTGGCGAGACCTACGCTCCTGTGGCTCGCCTTGAGTCCATCCGTATCCTTCTTGCATATGCAGCCCATCATAATTTTAAATTACAACAAATGGATGTTAAGAGCGCTTTCCTTAATGGTCCTCTACATGAGTTAGTATACGTCAAGCAGCCCCCGGGGTTTGAGGACCCCAAATTTCTGAACCATGTCTACAAACTCGATAACGCTCTATGGCCTTAACAAGCCCACGTGCGTGGTATGAGCACCTTAAAGAGCTTTTGCTAGACCGTGGATTCGAAGTTGGGCAAATCGATCCTACTCTTTTTACTAAGAAGGTTAATGGGGAGCTTTTTGTATGCCAACTTTATGTAGATGACATTATTTTTGGCTCTACTAACCAAGCTTTTAACGATGAATTTTCGAAGCTTATGACTGACAGGTTTGAGATGTCCATGATGGGTGAGCTCAGGTTCTTTCTTGGATTTGAGATCAAACAACTTAGAGAGGGAACCTTTATTAATCAAGCTAAGTACATCCAAGACATGCTCAAAAGGTTCAAGATGACGGATCTCAATGGCGTTGCTACCCCAATGCAAACAAAGTGTCATCTTGAGCTCAATCCCAAGGGTAAAGACGTGGATCAAAGGTATACCCGATCCATGATCGGCTCTCTCCTTTACCTTTCGCATCTAGGCCCGATATCGTGTTAAGTGTAGGAGTGTGTGCAAGGTACCAAGCCGCTCTAAAGAAAGCCACTTAGTGGCGATCAATAATCTTCCGATATTTGGCTCATTCCCAAATTTTGGGTTATGGTATCCCAAGGGTTCAAGTTTCTCTCTATGTGGTTACACTGATTCAGATTGGGCTGGTGACAAAGATGATAGGAAATCAACCTCTGGTGCATGCCAATTCTTGGGCAGGTCCTTGGTATGTTGGTCTTCTAAGAAGCAAAATTGTATTTCACTCAACCGCCAGAAATGAATATGTTGCTGCAAGTGCTTGTACTCAATTGTTATGTATGAGGCAAACTTTAAAGGAATATGGTGTCAATTGTGACAAAGTGCCTCTTTATGCACAATGAAAGTGCTATCAAAATTGCTTACAATCCCGTGCAGCATACAAGAACAAAACATATAGAGATTCGCAACCACTTTATTCGGGATCATGTTGCTCGTGGATATATTGCTCTATCCTTTGTGAGCACGAAGAACCAACTTGCTGATATTTTCACGAAGCCACTTGATGAAGCAAGATTTTGTTATTTGAGGAATGAGCTAAATATCATAGATTCAAGGAGCTTGGCTTGACTACCCTTGCACACTCACTTGCTCTTATTCATGTATTTGGTTTAGATGCGGGCATAGACATAGGGGGAGTGTGGTCCTAATTGATTGGGCCAACCCTCCCCCCATAATGCCGAAAGCAAGTCAAATCATGTAACATCCCAAAAATACCAAACTTAGATCAACAAACACTAATCATCAAGTTTAGGGTCAATAAAAACTTTTCTAAATAAATTCATGAATGCATGTATATGTGTATGCATGGATTTTGAATTTCTTTAAAAACCACCTTGTTTGTGTGATCCATTGCTTGTAAAATGTTTCTTAGGTGAAATAAACATCATCTAAAACATTCCCCACACTTTTCCTAAAGACAAGTAAATCAAAACAAGTATATTAAGTGAATGGTCATTTTGACCAATTTAACTCCCATGCCTACTTTGGCTGTCTCAAACTTTCAAAACCTAGAAACTTTTACGGATCTTTGCACCCTTGAATGCACTCATAACAAAGTATCAAGGCCCACTTTGTGATCATCCGAAACTTTCAATTGCAGTTTAAATGACAATTCAAAATTGAATCTTCTTCATATGGGAAGATCCCACTTTTTCAAAACCCACTCAAACAAGCTCAACTTTCAAAACCCAAGCATCTGCAGACTCACCAGAACCAATCTAGCAAACCCACCAAAATTCATTTCAAAATTCAAAACTTGATTTCATGCGGCCATTTCATCAAACAGGTTGCGGACACAAATCAAACACTATAGTGTGCAGTGATTCTTGCCTAACTTGTTCCCTAGTTAGCTCACACAACTCGAGATCATCTAGAAAGATTAGCCCAACACTAGCACCCCTGTGAGCTTGCCATTGCCATTAATGGTGAATAGCCGAGCACCTCGATGCCACCCCATAGTCTACAGCAGGCTAGAGGAAGAACTAGCCGTGCCAACCTTGTCTGGGAGGCAGCCTACCGTCCACCGCCACTGCCTATCCCAGCCGCGAGCGTTGCCAAGCCCTGGACCACGTGCACAAGACACGCCCAGACCATGCCGAGCGTGCGCCAGAGCGCCACCCGCGACCAGCGTCCACAGACCGCGCGCCGCCCTCACCGCTACACACACAATCACCGACCAGAGACCGCCCAGACATCCCGTTTGCGCCCCGCGCCATCATTGGCCGTCGAAGACGCCGCCTGCCAGAGCACCGCCTGCCGTTCAGACCAAACCACCGCCCCATGCCTCGCGACCATGTCGTTGAGCATCACCAGAGACAGACCCGTCCCTACCCTTGCCCATGCCATTAGCTGCCTGTCGCCGCCGACGAAGCTCACCGTCTTGTGACGGTCCCCTCGCTCGACTATAAATAGAGGCCACCCCACGATTTCTTCACACCATCTCACTCTCTCCTCACTGATCGTGCCACCATTCTCGAGCAAGCGAGCACCACCTCGGAATTTCACTGAGCCGCATGCCGGGAGAAGATGGGAGCCAGCGATTGAGCCGCCCAGAGAAGCCACCCGTGCAGGAGGTTCGGTCGTCGACCGCTGATTCGCCTCGCCGACCCTCGGCCGGTGAGCCCCGCACCCTCACTGGCCAGCTAGGTTTCGTTCTCGCCGCTGTCTCGCGTCGGCGATGACCCTCAACGTTAGATTAGAACTAGATCAGACAATCCACGTTGCCCCATACCTCTTCGCCCCGTGTCACTGACAGTGGGGACACCCACTTAAGCAGCCAGGAGCACTGACTTAGAGGCCGCCCGATGGCATTTCCGTGACCCGACAATTCAAATTAAACCTTTTCTTTTTAAATTCAAACACACTTCTATACCCAACTTCAAAAATCAACCCAGATCGATTTAGTGCACCAAATTGATGAAACCAATTTTGTTGGAAAGGTCTGTGAATGCTTAATCCAAGCCCATTGGATTCAATTCATTTGGATCTGTAGATCACCCATATTAAAAATAACAAGGCAGAAGCTTTTCTGCATTCAAACATTTTTCAAATTTAAACCATAAAAGCTTTTGAGTTGATTCCAGCTCTCAAAAATCACATTTAACCATACCTTTCAGAATATATAAAAATATATATAGGTTTACTTGCAGAAATAATGTTCAAGTATTAAAAGAATGCTTCATAAGCATTTCTAGCCACTTTAATTAATTAAAATAAAAGGGTAAAACCTTATTAAATTGTGACACCACTTTAAATCACATTCCATGGACTACAATATGTGGTGATGACATGTGTCAACATGATCCCATGTTTAGTTTGGAGAATATTAAATCTTAAGTAGTTCTTCAATGAGTAGAAATTACTTTTCTAAAAATAAAAAGGATTTAAACCAAGCTTTAACCTTGTAATGTTAGAGATGATGCTAGATCATCTATAGGACCCTTGTGTGTGATGATTGCAAGTAGTTAAGTATTGTTTGGTGATTGTGTACCTCGTATTTATTCATAGACGCGAGTACCGACCAAGGATACGAGGAGGAAGGAGGATACTACGAAGAGGAAGCCGAGGAGAACTTCAACCACTGCTCTGCACAAGGCAAGCTTTACTAACCAAGTTGACCAGTGCAAGCCTAATACTACTAGTGAATGTGCAAGCTAACACTTGCAAGATACCTTACTGATGCCACAAACCCATACTTGTGAGATGACTACTTTATGCCTTAAGCATATGTGATCATACCCACTTGCTAAACTAATCCTAGTTTTATGGCAAGCATCTTACTTTATTTCTTTATCAACGCTCACTTAGAGTCTACCTAAGAGTTTGGTAGATACTAGACAGTGTGCTGAAGGTTGCATAAAGAGCATAAAATTTGGCCTAAGCTAGAAACCTTGATATCACTAAGGTATAAGGTTGGACTTAGTTGAAACTCCACTAGTTACCACCCCATTAGTACTACCCCACCTGTAGATGCTAGTGCTAAGCATAAAACTTGATCAGATTTAGATGGGAATACTTGGTGGAAAAATGGTTATGAAAACCTTGGAATGATGGATCATTCTATTGAAATGTTTTGGACATGTGTTTCCAAACACTTGATGATTACGGTGATGAAAATCTTTGAGGCATGAGCCTTAGCCCCTTTATAAAACTGATGGTTGTGCGGATGCGATACCATTCCAATTTTATCGTTAAACCACAATACCCGAATATTGGGTAGGGCTTGGAAACTTATATACCTTAGTATTAGTTCCCTCACGGCCAAGGTCGGTGAGGCTACCTTGTGAAGATTGTCCACCTGTGCAGTACCCAAGATGACGGTGGTCATGGTTGGGAGGCCGAAACTCACGGAGAGGTGCTTATACTAGGGAGTGTAATTGAAAGGTTAGGATTGATTATCCGCATCGGTATGGTGAATTCAGGATTTGTTCTGACGGATGTATCGAATGTTGTGGTGAAAGTGTACAATCTCTGCAGTGTCAAACTATTGAATAGCTGCGTCATGATTATGGACGATTGGAGTGGCCATCTTGTTCCCCATCGAGACTTTTCAAAATGACTTGTGAAACGACTTGAGACTTTGACTTGACCACCATGAGTTGTGACCGATTACAAGATCCCACTTAGGAGTTATAAAATTGTGACTAGCTTTGGAACTTAGTAAAGGTAAATCTGGCTTTTGCAAAACAACCCTAGAGCCTAGTGTCCTATTATCCAAAAGCCCTTTACTTGTTAGTATTAGTTTGCAGTACTTAAAGAGTACTCATGGATTTGTCCTGGCTATTCCATGGCGGACTATGAAGAGGAGTACGGAAGATGGAACCCGGAAGGTTACGACAACTAGGATCATCTCCCATCACAAGATTGCTGTGACCCTAAGATGGAGCTTAGCCTACTACCGTTATTATTACGTATTCATTGCTTGATGTTGTAGTAAGAACTGGATCAGAGATCCCTATTTGTGTAAGAACTTATGTATCGTTTGTAATGGATGAAGTACTATGGCATCCAATTACATTATGTCTCAAAATGGTAATCACAGGATTGCGATGTATGGCATAACAGGCATCTAGGATTGAAAAATTCGGGTGTTGACAAGTTGGTATCAGAGCCATCCTGACCATAGGAGACCCTAGTTAGATTGGACGTTGAACCAAAAACTTAGTTTAAAAACCCAAGAACAAAAATATTTACGAAAACTTATTCTCATTCTTACCTCTTTAATTCTTTAATAAAACTTCATGTTCCTCAAAAACTCTTGCAAAATAGATAAAATTTTGACACACTTGATCACTCTGCTAATCTACTCATCCTCTATTTTTATAGATGGACGTGAAGTACAGCAAGTTTTACCAACTCGGGAATGAAGGAGACCTTATCTTTGAGAGGGATCTGGATCAGCTTTCGGAACTTGGGCGCGCCCGCATCCCGAGTTCTTGGAGCTCAGCTCAATGATCAAGGGGAAGATCGGTGGCTAATTGTTGCAAGTCTCCGAAGAAAGATTGAACCTCCCGCTGCGGAGGAATTCAGTTACCTTGAGGAAAACAAGCGGCTCGATGGACTTGCGAGCAATGCAGAAGCTCTTTCCGTACGTGTGGGCAGAGCATCAATCAGATCAAGGGTACTCGCTTTGAGTTTTGTCCAAGACGTGATGCAAATGGACAACCACTAGAAGCCCCATACCACCCCGAGCTTAAGACTCAATTGGACCACCTTAGCTTCATGATGTATGATCGTCGTGAGGCGGACAACCGCCGTGACTATTGCAACCACAAGTGCCATCATCAAGACGAAGGATCGGACCATCGCCATGCTAGCAAAGGATCGCAAGTCTCGCCGCCGTCACCGACAAGAAGGAGCGCATTATTGCCCGTCTTCGCCATCATCTCATCTGGAAGAGACCATCCATGAGAGAGACATGCGGTTAGAGGAAAGGGAGAATGCGGAGAAGATCTTCGTGGAGACCCTTACTCCTATCTCGGCGATGACGATGACTTTACGGAGGATCGCCTTGGACTTCTTCACCGATGAGGATGATTTAGCCTTCATCGATGATGCGGAAGATGATGAAGCCACGACTCCGAGCAGTAGTAGCCGAGCACTAGCGTAGTGAGTAGTAGTCGGTCCCACTGTATCATAGTTTCCAGAATGGTTCTTAAAACCATCTGTTTTTCTTTGTTGTGGTGTGTGTTGTACTGTGTGCTATGAGTGAATGAATGAAAAAGCAAGTTGCTAGAAAACTTGAGTCAAACTCTAAAAACTTTTCAAAGACCCAAAACCTTAGAAATTTCCCTCTTTTCTCATGATCTATATCAATCTTCAGATGCCACGTGGAGGAAGTGGTTCAACCCCGGACCCGATGTTGCAGATCCTGCAAATGTTGACTTCTGACCGCGAAGCTGAAAGAGCGGAACGTCAAGCCAACCTAGCCACTCTGCAACAGATAGCCCAGCTAGCCCACAACAACCAAGGCCATGGAAATCAGGACAACCACGGATCTAAGCTCAAGAATTTCCAGAATACCAACCCACCCGTTTTCACCAAGTCGGAAGAACCCCTAGACGCCGATGATTGGCTGCAAACCATGGAAAATAACTTAGAAGTAGCCGGAGTAGAAGCCAACGAGAAAGTCTTGTTCGCCACTCATTATCTAGCCGGAGATGCCAGGGCATGGTGGAACAGTGTTCGTGCAATGACCGGAGGCCAGATGATGACCTAGGAGGAATTCAAGGTCAAGTTTAGCAGAACCCATGTGCCACCGGATTTGATCAAGAGAATGAGAGACGAGTTCAGAGAATTGAAGCAAGGAAGGATGAAAGTAGTGGAATACCGTGACAAATTTTTGTCATTAGCTAGGTATGCCCGGACGAGATAGACACCAAAGCCAAGAAGAAAGAAAGATTCTGAATGGTGCATGACGAGATGCGACGGTGTTAGTCAATATCCCTTTGCGATATTGAATCCTTGTCAACTCTGCTATCCGGATGGAAGGAAAGATCAACCAGGCCAATGAGAACCGCAAGCGTGCATGATGCATCAACCAGAACCCATCGGACCCCAAAGTATCGCCCCAACCCATCTCCAGTTGCCCCAAGAACCAAGACCCCTATGACCCGTCCGACCTATCCCAACTGGAAACCCTAGACCCGAGGAAATCACAACAACCGCAACTCTAGCAATTTCACCCGCGCCACCCAAGTTCAACACCAAAATGCTACCGCTAACCCCAACACCGCCCGAGGAGGAAGCATGCAGCCAAGGACAAGTCACAAGTGACTGTTATGATCAGAGAAATAAAGGCCACTATTCCAACGAGTGCCCCAACAAGAAGAATGCTACAGCCCTAATACCAATGTCGGCTCAAAGATGGCGTCGTGTCCAATTGGAAGGAGATTTGCCCTGAATTCACTCAACCGCAATGGCGTCTTTTTCTCATGCATGCTTAAGAAGCTCGAGCGCGACGTCGTCTTTGGGTATGTTTTCTGTTAATTCAGTACTTGCAAGAGTGTTGTTTGATTCTGGTGCATCGCATTCATTTGTCACCGAAGAATTTGCCTGCACTAGTAAAATTCAACCAACCAAACTGAAGCATGTGATGATTGTACAAATTCCCAGATCGACCACCAAGGCTATGTAAATTTGCAAGGCCGTCCCTATCCGAATCCATGGCATAGATTTTTATGCTAACTTAATAGTACTCGGAACTAAAGGTTTGGAAGTAGTACTAGGAATGGATTGGATGTCCAAACATAAAGGAATGATTGACTGTGCCAAGAAAACCATTACCATGACCAGTACCGCCGGAATATCAGTCGAGCATATATCTGAAACCTTACCTCGCCAATTCAAGTGTAACAAGAGTCTATCCCAGCCTACCATTGACCAAGTTCGGATAGTTTGCGAATACCCCGATGTATTTCCAGATGTTTTGCCCGGTATGCCCCCAGATCGGGATATCGAGTTTATCATCGAACTAATCCCCGGAACAGGACCCATAGCCCAGAGACCCTATAGTATGAACCCGTCAGAACTAGAAGAACTGACGAAGCAACTAGATTCCATGTTAGAAATTGGATTGATTCAACCAAGTGCGTCCCCATGGAGGTCACCTGTCTTGTTTGTGGACAAGAAGGATGGAGGTAACTGTTTGTGTACGGATTATCGAAAGTTGAATGATGTCACCATCAAGAACAAGTACCCCTTGCCTAAGATAGAAGATTTGTTTGATCAGTTGACCGGAGCCCAGGTGTTTTCTAAGATTGATCTTAGAACTGGCTATCATCAACTCAAAATTCGTGCAGAGGATATCCCAAAGACTGCCTTTCCCAAACGATATGGATTGTATGAGTATCTGATCATGTCTTTTGGATTAACCAATGCCCCGCTTATTTCATGAACCTCATGAATAAGTTTTATGGACTTCTGGATAAGTTTGTCGTTGTTTTCATCGATGACATTCTGATTTATTCCAAATCGGAAGAAGAACATGCGACACCTAAGGACCATTCTTGGAACCCTTAGAGCATCATTGTATGCAAAATTTAGCAAATGTGAATTACGGTTATAGGAAGTAGGATTCCTTGGTCACATTGTATCGGGGAGGAATTGCCGTTGACCCCGCCAAAGTGAAAGATGTAGAAGATTGGCAAGCCCCAACCACTCAAACCCAAGTTCGTGCTTTTCTCGGATTAGCGGGATATTACCGCAAATTGTAGAAGGATTCTCTAGTATCGCCCGACCCATGACCCAATTCTTTGAAGAAGGACAAGAAGTTTGATCGACGGACAAGTGTGAAGCGAGTTTTCAAGAACTCAAAGGAGATTGATTTCAGCCCCAATCTTGATCATCTTGGGATATCACGAAGCCCTTCGATGTGTATTGTGGCATCCAAGATTGGTCTCGGATGTGTGCTAATGCAAGAAGGCAAAGTTATATCTTATCTATCGCGACAATTGAAGCAACATGAACAAAATTACCCAACCCATGACCTCGAACTCGGTAGTAGTTCTAGCCCTGAAGACATGGAGACATTACCTGATGGGAAACCGTTGTGAGATTTATTCGGATCACAAGAGCCTAAAGTATATATTCACTCAGAAGGAGCTGAATATGAGGCGGAGAAGATGGATTGAGCTAATCAAGGATTACGACACGGACATTCACTATCACCCGTAAAGCCAACGTGGTAGCGATGCCCTTAGCGATTGTCGTACGCTTGAACTCCATGATTTTGAAGGAGCAACCAAGTTTGCACAAAGAGATGGAAGATTTTCGAATGGAATTAGTAAGTGAAGGATTTTGGCTAGCATAGAACTTTAACCCACTTTGATCGGTCAGTTAAAGAGGCGAGAAGGAAATGCTAGTATCGACGGAATTAAACGTCGTGTCGGTACAAAGTACCGGATTCTGGGGACGAAGAAGGAGTTTTGTGGTACAAAGGGCGCCTTTGTGTACCATCGATTCGAGTTAAATGAAGTTATCTTGAAGGAGGCTCATGATACTCTTTATTCTATCCATCCCGGAGGAACTAAGATGTATCAAGATTTGAAAGAGCAATTTTGGTGGCATAAGATGAAGAGAGAAATCGGAAGCTATATCGCCAAGTGTGATATATGTCACCGAGTCAAGGCAGGACATCAAAGACCCGCTGGATTGTTGCAACCTTTGCAAATTCCGGAATGGAAATGGGATTCTGTAGGAATGGACTTTATCACTGGACTACCTACTTCTAGTAGGGGAAATGACTCTACTTGGGTCATAGTAGACAGATTGTCCAAAGTCGCCCATTTCTTGCCCGTTAAAACTACCTATCAGAGTTCGAAGCTAGCGGAGTTGTACATCGCTAGGATCGTTAGTTTGCACGGAGTCCCCAAGAATATCGTATCGGATTGAGGACCTCAGTTTACCTCGAGATTCTGGAAGAAGGTCCAAGAAGGTTTAGGAACCCGCCTAGATTTCAGTACCGCGTATCACCCTCAGACCGATGGAAAAACGGAGCGAGTAAACCAAATACTCGAAGATATGCTTAGAGCATGTGTGCTAGAATATGGATCCAAGTGGGAAGACTGTCTGCCGTTTGCAGAATTTTCCTACAACAATAGTTACCAAGCCAGTTTGCAAATGGCCCCATTTGAATTCATGTACGGAAGAAAGTGCCGCACCCCTTTGAACTGGTCGGAAGTAGGAGAGAGTCAAATTTTCGGACCCGACATCCTACGAGAAGCAGAAGAGAAGGTTCACAAGATTCGCGAGCACCTCAAGACAGCCCAATCCCGACAAAAGAGTTACGCCGATAAGAGACGTCGAGACCCCGCCTTCAACATTAGAGATTTTGTTTATCTGAAAGTGTCGCCATTGAAGGGAATGCAGCGTTTCCAACTCAAAGGAAAGTTAGCCCCCAGATATATCGGACCTTTCAAAATTCTGAACTGTCGAGGAGAAGTATCGTATCAACTGGAGCTACCAGAAGAGATGTCAGCTGTGCACAATGTGTTCCATATCTCGTTACTTCGCAAATGTCTCGAAGTCCCCGAGAAGACCGAAGTGTTCAAGAACATCGATCATCGGACTATAGAGATCAATGATGACCTGACCTATCCCGAAGTACCCATCCGTATATTGGAAGAAGCCTTTCGAACTACGAACTCAAGCATCAAGTTTCTCAAGATTCAGTGGAGCAACCACACAGAAGAGGAAGCTACTTGGGAACGCGAAGATCACATCAGGACGGAGTTTCCAGATCTCTTCAAATCCTAGGTAATCTTTTCGTCCTTTTTCAAATCTCGGGACGAGATTTTGTTTAAGGGGGGAAGGTTTGTAACATCCTAAAAATACCAAACTTAGATCAAAAAACACTAATCATCAAGTTTAGGGTCAACAAAAACTTTTCTAAATAAATTCATGAATGCATGTATATGTGTATGCATGGATTTTGAATTTCTTTAAAAACCACCTTGTTTGTGTGATCCATTGCTTGTAAAATGTTTCTTAGGTGAAATAAACATCATATAAAACATTTCCCACACTTTTCCTAAAGACAAGTAAATCAAAACAAGTATATTAAGTGAATGGTCATTTTGACCAATTTAACTCCCATGCCTACTTTGGCTGTCTCAAACTTTCAAAACCTAACAGAAACTTTTCTGGATCTTTGCACCCCTTGAATGTACTCATAACAAAGTATCAAGGCCCACTTTGTGATCATCCAGAAACTTTCAATTGCACAGTTTAAATGACAATTCAAAATTGAATCTTCTTCATATGGGAAGATCCCACTTTTTCAAAACCCACTCAAACAAGCTCAACTTTCAAAACCCAAGCATCTGCAGACTCACCAGAACCAATCTAGCAAACCCACCAAAATTCATTTCAAAATTCAAAACTTGATTTCATGCGGCCATTTCATCAAACAGGTTGCAGACACAAATCAAAAAAAAAAATCAAACACTATAGTGTGCAGTGATTCTTGCCTAACTTGTTCCCTAGTTAGCTCACACACAACTCAGTAGATCATCTAGAAAGATTAGCCCAACACTAGCACCCCTGTGAGCTTGCCATTGCCATTAATGGTGAACAGCCGAGCACCTCGATGCCACCCCATAGTCTACAGCAGGCTAGATGAAGAACTAGCCGTTCCAGCCTTGTCTGGGAGGCAGCCTACCGTCCACCGCCACTGCCTGTCCCAGCCGCGAGCGTTGCCAAGCCCTGGACCACGCGCACAAGACACGCCCAGACCATGCTGAGCGTGCGCCAGAGCGCCACCCGCGACCAGAGTCCACAGACCGCGCGCCGCCCTCACCGTGCATACACACGATCACCACCGACCCAGGAGACCGCCAGACATCCCCGTTTGCCGCCCCGCGCCATACAGCCACCGCCCGCCGTCGAAGACGCCGCCTCTGCCGCGCAGAGCACCGCCCATTCCAGACCAAACCACACCGCCCCATGCCTCGCGACCATGTCGTTGAGCATCGCCAGGAGACACAACACCGTCCCCTACCCTTGCCCATGCCATTAGCTGCCTGTAACGTCGCCCCCGACGATCTCACCGTGCGCCCGACGGTCCCCTCGCTCGACTATAAATAGAGGCCACCCCCGCACGATTTCTTCACACCATATCACTCCCCTCCTCCGATCGTGCCACACCATTCTCGCAAGCAAAGCACCACCTTGCCGGAATTTCACGAGCCTGTCGCTGCTGGGAGAAGAAGGAGCGCGATTGAGCCGCCTAGGGAGAAGCCACGGTACCGGAGGTTCGCCATCGACTTAAATCGTTCGCCACGACCTCGCCTGCCTCGCCCTGCCGTGAGCCCCGGCACCCTCAGCGGCCGCTTAGGTTTCTTTCTCGGAGCTGTCTCGCGTCGACGATGACCCTTAGCCGTTAGATTAGAACTAGATCGAGCGATCCACGTTGCCATACCGCCGCCCAGCCCGTGTCAGCAGCGAGTGGGGACACCCACTTAAGCAGCCAGGAGCACTTAGCGAGCCGTCCAGAACATTTCAGCGACCCGGCAATTCAAATTAAACCTTTTCTTTTTAAATTCAAACACACTTCTATACCCAACTTCAAAAATCAACCCAGATCGATTCAGTGCACCAAATTGGATGAAACCAATTTTGTTGGAAAGGTCCGTGAATGCTTAATCTTAGACCATTGGATTCAAGTCATTTGGATCTGTAGATCACCCATAGTAAAAATAACAAGGCAGAAGCTTTTCTGCATTCAAACATTTTTCAAATTTAAACCATAAAAGCTTTTGAGTTGATTCCAGCTCTCAAAAATCACATTTAACCATACCTTTCAGAATATATAAAAATATATATAGGTTTACTTGCAGAAATAATGTTCAAGTATTAAAAGAATGCTTCATAAGCATTTCTACCCACTTTAATTAATTAAAATAAAAGGGTAAAACCTTATTAAATTGTGACACCACTTTAAATCACATTCCCATGGACTACAATAGGTGGTGATGACATGTGTCAACATGATACCATGTTTAGTTTGGAGAATATTAAATCTTAAGTAGTTCTTCAATGAGTAGAAATTACTTTTCTAAAAATAAAAAGGATTTAAACCAAGATTTAACCTTGTAATGTTAGAGATGATGCTAGATCATCTATAGGACCCTTGTGTGTGATGATTGCAAGTAGTTAAGTATTGTTTGGTGATTGTGTACCTCGTATTTATTCATAGACGCTAGTACCGACCAAGGATACGAGGAGGAAGGAGGATACTACGAAGAGGAAGCCGAGGAGAACTTCAACCACTGCTCTGCACAAGGCAAGCTTTACTAACCAAGTTGACCAGTGCAAGCCTAATACTACTAGTGAATGTGCAAGCTAACACTTGCAAGATACCTTACTGATGCCACAAACCCATACTTGTGAGATGACTACTTTATGCCTTAAGCATATGTGATCATACCCACTTGCTAAACCAATCCTAGTTTTATGGCAAGCATCTTACTTTATTTCTTTATCAACGCTCACTTAGAGTCTACCTAAGAGTTTGGTAGATACTAGACAGTGTGCTGAAGGTTGCATAAAGAGCATAAAATTTGGCCTAAGCTAGAAACCTTGATATCAGCCTAAGGTATAAGGTTGGACTTAGTTGAAACTCCACTAGTTACCACACCCCATTAGTACTACCCCACCTGTAGATGCTAGTGCTAAGCATAAAACTTGATCAGATTTAGATGGGAATACTTGGTGGAAAAATGGTTATGAAAACCTTGGAATGATGGATCATTCTATTGAAATGTTTTGGACATGTGTTTCCAAACACTTGATGATTCTGGTGATGAAAATGCTGAGGCATGAGCCTTAGCCCTTTATAAAACTGATGGTTGTGCGGATGCGATACCATTCCAATTTTATCGCATAACCACAATACCGAATATTGGGTAGGGCTTGACTGAAACTTATATACCTTAGTATTAGTTCCCTCACGGCCAAGGTCGGTGAGGCTACCTTGTGAAGATTGTCCACTGCGGTACTCCAAGATGACGGTGGTCATGGTTGGGAGGCGAAACTCACGGAGAGGTGCTTATACTAGGAGTGTAATTGAAAGGTTAGGATTGATTATCCGCATCACGAGTATGGTGAATTCAGGATTTGTTCGTGGATGTATCGAATGTTGTGGTGAAAGTGTACAATCTCTGCAGAGTGTCAAACTATTGAATAGCTGTCATGATTATGGACAGTTGGAGTGGCCATACTGTTCCCCTGTCAGACTTTTCAAAATGACTTGTGAAACGACTTGAGACTTTGACTTGACCACAACAGAGTTGTGACCTGGATTACAAGATCCCACTTAGGAGTTATAAAATTGTGACTAGCTTTGGAACTTAGTAAAGATAAATCTGGCTTTTGCAAAACAACCCTAGAGCCTAGTGTCCTATTATCCAAAAACCCCCTTTACTTGTTAGTATTAGTTTGCGAGTACTTAAAGAGTACACATGGATTTGTCCTGCTATTCCATGGCGGACTATGAAGAGGAGTACCGGAAGATGGACCCGTGAAGGTTACGACAACTAGGATCATCTCCCATCGTCGGCATTGCTGTGACCCGAAGATGGAGCTTCGCCTACGCTTATTATTACGTATTCCGCTGCTTGATGTTGTAGTAAGAACTGGATCAGGAGATCCCTATTTGTGTAAGAACTTATGTATCGTTTGTAATGGATGAAGTACTATGGTATCCAATTCTGTTATGTCTCGCAAAAATGGTAATCCTGGGATTGCGATGTATGGCATAACAGGCATCTAGGATTGAAAAATCCGGGTGTTGACAAATCATTTCCCTTAATATCATTTTGTGATATGTGGGTCATCGATGAGCATTGGTTTTGAACTCAAGATACATCTTCGCGGTGTCATGCCATGCGCTCCAACATGGTGGCTTCGGCCACCGCCCTCTTCCTTGAGAAGAGTTGGTTTTTCATGGGTCCCGTTGGATTTTCTTGCATATCTCTTGTTCTTATGGAAAACACACTCACATTTGGCTTTTGATTGATTTGATTCTTGCAAATTTGGGTGTGTAGTACCATCTCAGTTTGATGCTATCAACCCAAGCCTTTCTCTCCCTATGACGAGGATGAGGAGGAGTGATATCCAGGGGCGTTAGCATCGCTCTTCTTTCTTTTTGGCATTTCGATGCCAAAGGGGGAGAAGTAGTTCTATTAGGCCTCGTGGATTTGCAAGGGTCGGGCACAAGCCTTTCGATTTTAGTCGTTTTTATTTGCTTGCTTGTGCCTTTTCTAGCGTGAACTCAGTTGCTATTTGTGTTTGTTTATGTAAGACTATGTTATACTCCACAGTTTGGTACTATGTTTGGTATTCATGGAATTCTGTATTTATATATTATGGACCCCATGGAATTCTGGAATTATGGAGCATATTTGATGGCATATGGATTCATGGGATTATCTATGTATGCTTTGGCTATATTCTCATCCCGGTGGTATGACCGTATTTCCCAAACCTTAAAGTAGTGTTCTCCCTAGTGTGTGTATTTGTATTCAAATGCAAATCTTAAATATGCACACATCTAGGGGGAGCGTCTTTCATTATTTAAGGTGGCATTTGCCGGTTTTATTGCAAATCCTAGTATTGTCATCTAACACCAAAAAGGGGAAGATTGAAAGAACATTTCTTAATCCCTAGTGTTTTGTGTGTTAGATAACAATACCAAGGATTATTTAATGTGTGTTGAAGTGTTGCAGCTCTATTTGAGAATAAAGGGAAAAGAACTCTGCCTTTGGGGGCGGATAATCCGGCCCCACCAGGGGCGGATAATCCGCCCCTCCCTTTTCCCAAGAAGGCGCAAGCCCCAGAAGGGGGGGGGCGGAATTTTGGCCGGATTTTCTGGCCCCGCCGGATAATCCGCCCCCCTGCTCATCACAAAGGCGCAAGCCCCAGAGAGGGGGCGGAGTTTTGGCCGGACTTTCCGGCTTTGCCGGATAATCCGCCCCTCGGGGGGGGGGGGGCGCCCCCCCAAGAACTTCACCAAGCTTCACCAAGGCGCAAGCCCCAGAGAGGGGGCGGAGTTTCCCCCGGAGAACCCGCCCTTGGGACGGAGTTTTCCCAGGGGGCGGATAATCCGCCCCAAGTGGGGGGCGGATAATCCGCCCCCAAAGTTGTGCAACGCCGATCGGGAGGGGTATTTAAGCCATCCCCCTGCCGAACTCTTGATTCATCTCGAAAAAGACCAAATCAGATCTGAAAGCTTCATCCAAGAGTGCTCCACCTAGATCCACCCAAAGGCCCCATCCCTTGGGGAATCGAAGGAGGAGGACTCGATCTTCATCATCAGCAATCAAGCGCTTCATCTCCTCTCCATTCATTTGGAGAACCTACGATCTAGTATTTCTTGCAAATATCTAGATCCTCGCTTTTGTTTATATTGATAAACCTTGTTCTTGTGGCAGCTTATTGTCATCTCGGGAGCACCCAATTCGGTTGTGGGTGTGTGCCCCGATAGTGTTGTAAAAGGCACCGGTTCCCGCCTCAAAGGGATCCAATAGTGGAGAAGGTCGATCAGGCCTCTCGTGGCGAGATCCATCGGAGAATAGGGTGAGGCCTATTGTGGCGTGGTGGTCTTAGAGCCGCCCACCCCTCCAACGCAGATGTACTTCCCTTAACAAGGAAGGAACTGCGGTAAAAAAAATCCCTGTGTCTCCGCGTGCTCCACTACGGTTTCCTCGCTCCTCTTTTACGTGCTTAGTAGTTAGGGTTACATATAGGGAAATTCTCGTAGTTGCATATCTAGAGAATTTACTTTGTGTCAAGCCTAAAATTGAAAAAGTATTAAAATTGGTTAGCACCTATTCACCCCCTCTAGGTGCCCATACGATCCATTTCAACAGGACAACCCTTTTATTGTGGTAGGTGTGTGGAGCGAGGCGCCATGGTAGTTTTGCTGGTGGCGGCGGCAATGCCATAGGTCTGGGTGTTGTTGGAGGACGAAGGCGGCATGTTGAAGATCTTGGCACATGGAGTAAAGCGGAACAGAGCTATTGCATCAAAGAATCATGGTCCCGGTGAGAAGATCCTTCACAGAGAAACCATAGGGATCAAATTGAATGGAGCAGGAATTATCGATGGTGAATTGTCGAACAGAAATCAGGTTTTTGATAATGTTAGGAACTACAAGAATGTTGTTAAGATGGAGAGTTTTGGAGGGAGAATAGAGGGTTTTGGAACCAGTGTGGGTGATGGGAATAGAATAGCCGTTTCCGACGGTGACAAAATGAGTAGAGGAAGGTTTTAGAGAGGATAGGTTACCGGGGCCGAATGCCATGTGGGATGATGCTCCGGAGTCCATGTACCAGTCACCTCCTAAGAGCTGCATGTTGTTCAGGACGTTGACAAGGGCCGGGTCCAGCGCCGGCTGGTTGTAGCTTTGTGGCGGTGTCGGCGGAGACCTGTAGCTGATGGGGGCTGCCCGTATGCAGTGTAGGCCTAAGGAGGGGAGAAGCCGGGGTGCGGACTAAGGACACTAGGGGCCGGGGTGGTCCACAGCTGGGGCGAACACATCGCGGGCTGCCAGGTTGCCAGCTGTTGTTGCTGAAGATGCACGCGGGGTTGGGGCACCCGTCCATGGGTTGAACTGCCAGGGGGAGTCGTTGCGGTTGCGCCCACGACCACCGCGATCGCGGCCGCCACGGTAGTAGGGGCTCGCGGAGAGCTGACCATTGCCACGGCCGGCGCCCCCGGGCGACGATGGTGGTGGAGGTGGAGGACGGGGGCCACTAGGTGGGGGATGCACGTTCTGTCCACAAGCCTAGAGAGCCGTGCCCGTGGCGTTCTTGACATCTACTTTCTTCTACGTCTCTTCCAGGATGAGGGTGGACCGCGTCTGCAGGAACATGGGAAAGGGCACCTCAAACTGAAGAAACGAGCGGAGGTGCACAAAGCTCTCGTTAAGACCACGAAGGAGGGTGAGGACGAGAGTCTCATCTGAGACAGGTTAGCCGATGTTGCCAAGAGAGTCAGCGAGGGCCTTTAGCTTGGTGTCGTAATCGCTGATGGAGAGGTCCCTCTGCGGTGTGTTGCGGAAGTCGGCCTCCACCTGAATGGCGCGGTGCTTCTTGTTGTCGCGGAAGAGATTCTCGTTGGCGTCCCAGATGGTGCGTGCCGTGGCGCCCGGGCGCATGACGATGCCGAGTAGGTTGACGGAGACAGAGCTGTAGTTCCAGGAGAGGACAGTGAAGTTGTCGCGACCCCAGTAGGAGTCTGGGCCGGTGTCGGATGGTGTGGTCTCGCCGATGACATGGGCGGTGAGGCCGTAGCGGCCGAGAGCGACGAGGAATAGCTCCCGCCAGCTGGTGTAGTTGCTGTCATCGAGGCTGAGGGCGATGCGTACGTGGAGTTTGATGGAAGTGGCATAGGTGTTGTGGTTTGGGTTATTGGTGGCGGCATGGGGAGGAGGGATGATAGCGGTGGTGGCGGTGCTGTTGGGTGGAGCGGCGACAATGTTGGCAGCGGTGAGCTGCTGGGTGAGAGAGGCCTCTCGCGCATCAAGATCATGGGCGCGGGCCTCGAGCTCGCGCTCCTTGGCTTCGATCTCTTCGAGTGTCATGGTGGAGGGTTGGAGGAAGTGAGGAAGGGTTTCGGGGTTTTAGGGTTCGGCAGAGGCCAGGGAGAGGAGAGGAGGCCGGCGGCTTGGCTAGGTTAGGATGACCTGCTCTGATACCATGAAATAATATGGTTACAGGTGACTCGATGGCCCTTCTTGTGCCAGATCATACATATATATAGATTAAGTACATCTTGGGTTGCAAGTTAACTTAGGGCACAAGCCTAAACCCTAACCGCCGTCGGCTGGGCTAATGGGCCGGTGATGTCGGTTGCCTAACATGAGGGTCCACATTTGAAGAGGGAAATGGAGGGTGGTTGATGTTTCTTGGAAGCATGAGAAGAACGTCTCTGATGTGGTTTTCTGTTTTTAGGTTTATTTGCATCCAAGAGCGCAAGAATTCACGCGAAGGCTGTAGTTTTGTTTCTCTTTCGTTATGTATATGAGCCGTGTATACATTGCATACTCTATTGCAACAAAATTATTGCAGACTTGTCACAGACGCTTACTTAGTAAAATAGTTTTTGCCCAGAAATCTCTATTGTGCATCCGAACCTTATGGTCTGATGCTGCAATGATTTTGACTGTAATTATTTATTCCGCACAATTCTAGCATCCAAATAAAATATTCCCTCTCTATACATGAGAATCTAGACAAATTTGTGACATCTACTTCGGGGACAATGTACCACAATTGTGCATATTTGTGGTCAGCATCAAAGATCGATTCCCTAAAAAAAAGGGATGTGCATTCTCTCAGAACAGAGGAAACATACAAAGATTGATGTCCATGGTGATATAAATTTGATTCAGCATACAAGCAGAACTATGATTAAGCATTCTGTCGTTTCTCCTATAAAGCACCTGAATCAGGATGTTCCTGAGTTTGTTGTTTGTAAAGTTTTGGGTTTATACCCAAATGGAGGATGGTCAATGTTTCTTGGAAGCAGGAAAGGATGCCTTCTGATGTGGTTTTGTCGTTTTATGTTTCTAGGTTTTGTTCTTAAGTTTCCGATTCTACAAATATGTTCTGAACCTGGTATCCCCGAGTCCTAATCCAGCAATGCCACTGTAAGCATGAGATGTCGTCCTGTTTCTGTTCGCTTCCAATGTATGTGAATTGTGCCGAGGACAGATGAACTGCAGAACAATTGTGGAAACAAAGTACACACCTTCCTGATGATGTTTCCATTATCATGGTATTTCCATTGTCTATGCACAAGAGTTGCACTTTCCATGATCATGCTTGCATATTCAGTTAGTCGGTGTTAGCATTTCGCAAGTAGCAGTATACTCCACTTTCGGCATTCAGTGGTAGCAAATGAGTGATGTATACATCTTTCTGAAGATATTAGAGTGTTTGAGGGCTCCTTTTTCTTCTCATTCCGTCTATTGGTGACGATTGACTACTAAAGAGTGTCTTTTTGAATGCTTGAACAGGACGTCCGATTCTTCAGAGAAGAGCACGTCATCTAATTGTTGGATTATTAGACAGAATTTTTGACCATCATTTCTAACAATACGGAGCTGCACTATAGAATTCTGTATCCAAAACGACAGAACTGAAACGCGATCAAGAAAACTGAAGAACGATACTGGTCAAGTAAAACAGAGATGCTGCTCTAGTGAAGCACCAAAAGGCGCAAGGGACTTCAAAATGAGGCATATTTTCACCGAAAATCCTCCGTAATTTACATCATGGTAGTACAAACCAAACCAAACCGCAGTGAACTACACCACGTGCAGGTCTGACACAACAACGGCTCGCACCGTCAGCATCTACTTACTTGCCGGGAACAAAGTTGGTGGCAAAAGCCCACGCGTTATTGTTGACAGGGTCGGCAAGATGGTCGGCAAGGTTCTCAAGGGGGCCCTTGCCAGTGACGATGGCCTGCACAAAGAAGCCGAACATGGAAAACATGGCAAGACGGCCGTTCTTGAGTTCCTTCACCTTGAGCTCCGCAAATGCCTCAGGGTCGTCTGCAAGGCCGAGGGGGTCGAAGCTGCCACCAGGGTAGAGTGGGTCGACGATTTCACCAAGAGGGCCGCCGGCAACACGATACCCCTCCACGGCACCCATAAGCACGACCTGACATGCCCAAATAGCGAGGATGCTCTGTGCGTGGACGAGGCTGGGGTTACCAAGGTAGTCGAGTCCACCCTCACTGAAAATTTGTGAGCCGGCCTTGAACCATACGGCCTCTCCAAACTTGACGCCGTTGCGGGCAAGTAACTCCGGGAAGACGCAACCGAGCGCGCCTAGCATGGCCCACCGAGAGTGGATCACCTCCAGCTCACGGTTCTTGGCGAACGTCTCGGGGTCAGCCGAGAGCCCGGCAGTGTCCCACCCATAGTCACCGGGAAACTCACCGGTCAAGTAGCTCGGGGGCTCACCGGAAAGTGGGCCGAGGTAGAGCACACGGTCAGCGCCGTACCACGGGCTGCCTGAGGAAACCTGCTTGGCTTTCGCCGTGGTCTTGCGCATCGTGACACGGGCCTCACCAAATAGAGCCGATAATGACACATTCTTCACTGCCTTGCCGGCGAAGGTCGATGAAGAGAGGGACATTGTGGTGGTTGCCATTGAGCTGCGAAAGCTGCTGGTGTATTGTATGTTCTCCAGAGATCTGAAGTTGTGTGTGGAGATGGTCTAAGATGTCAGAAAGATGGAGCTATTTATGGCATTGGAGATGACACAATGGATTAGCTTTGTCGTGTGAGCTGACAAGATAGTAGATAGAGTTAGACAGAGGAAAAATCTTGATCTCTGACGCTATTGGTGCAGCAGAGATCTCTTCATCCGTGAACACGTGGGAAGATGAGAGCCAGAAAAGGGATACAATTGTGGCTAGGCTTGGGATATCGCTGGAGCACGGAGACCTGTGATTGGATGCTGGGTTACATATACAGTCAATTCATCTCAAGGTCTGCATGTCTGCATGCGACGAGACAGTCTGCATCGCCAAAAAAAGGGAGAGTGAGATCATGTCATTATTTTCCATGGTGGTGAACTGTACAAGAAATCCCCATCATTCACATATCGATGAAAATTTGAGAATAATGCAAAATGAAAGTTTGCCCTTTTGTTCTTAGAACCAAGAATGCATTTATTAGACTGACCTTAAAAATGGAACATATGAAATGTGATACGTACTTTAATTTACACAAGATAGAATCTTATATCTTAGAGCATCTCCAATATATGCACAAAGATGGTTTTGGGGCACCAAATTAACAGTTTTAATGCGCCACTGAACGGCAGCATTTTTTCATATGCACTAAAATACAACGCGCGCAATAGATTTCTAGACTCACTAAAATAGGACACACAACAGGCTGTAACACACCACATTTACAGGATTAAACACAAGTGTGATGAACATATGGATCTAATAAATCATCACACAAACATAAATAATACATAAATTGAAGGACTGGGATAAAGCACATGTAAAAACCTCTTGATTTAGCATTATCTTTGTGTCAGTGCAATACCATTATTTACTTTGGTGGGGAATGCAACACAGATACCTGGAGAAGTATATAATGTTTTGTTTACGGTGTAGGATTCTGATGTGGCTAAACAAACTGAGGTCTCTCTGGACAACTTTTCCGATGACGACTAAGAAACGTAGTCTATTGTAATGATGTCTAAGGTGAAATAATATGGTTATGGGTGATTCGATGGCCCTCCTCGTGCCTGATCATACATATATATATAGATGGAGTACATCTTGGATTACAAGTTAACTTAGGGCACAAGCCTAAACCCTAACCGCCGGCGGCTGGGATAATGGGCTGGCAATGTCGGTTGCCTAACACACACCCACAGTCTGAACTAGGAGGGAAATCGACGTGAAGACTGGTACTAAGCTCCTGAAACAGTGCTGTAGGGAGGCCCTTAGTAAATATATCAGTGTAATGGGAGATGGATGGTACATGAAGAACACGAACAACTCCAAAAGCAACCTTCTCACGAACAAAGTGAATGTCGAGCTCAATGTGCTTCATTCGTCGCTGCTGAACATGTTTTACCGAGAGGTAGACGGCGCTGGCATTATCACAATAGACAATAGTGGCAGTGTGCATGGGACGTTCCAGTTCCTGCAGAAGATGACGAAGCCAACATGTCTTAGTGACCGCAGCAGCCACCCCATGGTACTCCGCCTCAGCACTCGAGCGAGAGACAGTGGGTTGCCGACGAGAAGACCACGACACAAAGTTATCACCCAAGTACACACAGAACCCAGAAGTAGACCGTCATGTATCCGGGCAACCAACCCAGTCAGCATCCGAGTAAGCAATGACATTATGAGATGAGGTGGAGTGAAGGACAATACCGAGGTCGAGAGTACCCTTGAGGCATCGGAGAATGCGTTTGATGAGTTGGTAATGAGAGTCACGAGGATCATGCATGTGAAGGCAGATTTGTTGAACATCATAGGAAATATCTGGTCGAGTTAGCGTTGGAGAGCCCCGACGAGGCTGTGATAGTGGAAGGGGTCAGAATATGGGTTGCCACTGGAGGCTGCGAGTTTAGGTTTGGTGTCTATGGGAGTGGAAGAGGGTTGATAGTCCCGCATGCCTGCACGAGAGAGAATATCTATAATATATTGACGTTGATAGAAGTGGAAAGTGGTGGGAGTGCGAGTGACGGAAATGCCGAGAAAATGGTGGAGGGGACCGAGGTCTTTCATGGCAAAGGCATAGCTTAGGGTATGGATGATATGTTGTAGAAGAGGTGTAGAGGATGCGGTGAGGATTATATCATCTACACAGAGAAGAAGATAGGCTGTTTGGTCCCCATGATGATAGGTGAAGAGGGAGGCAACAAACCCGATGATGCGAGCATGGGCGGCAAACCACTAAAACCAAGACCATGGGGCTTGCTTGAGCCGATAGAGAGATTTTTGGAGGCGACAAACATGGGGGAGAAAACGAGGGTCGAGGAACCCGGAGGGTTGTTGGCTATAGACCTCTTCGGTGAGATCACCATGAAGAAAAGCATTTTTGACGTCGAGTTGGTGAATGGGACATTGTTGAGAGAGGGCAAGAGAAAGGACAACTCGTATGGTGGCGGGTTTAACGACGAGGCTAAAGGTCTCATCAAAATCGACACCTGGTTGCTGGGTGAAGCCCCGAACCGCCCAACGAGCCTTGCGGCGGGCAAGAGTGCCATGCACATTGTCCTTATGACGAAAGATCCATTTGCCAGAAACAATATTGGCACCTGGGGGAGGAGGAACTAAGGACCATGTGTTATTATGCATGAGAGCATCGTACTACTCCTGCATACCTTGACGCCAAGTAGGGTCTCGTAATGCAATCAGATAGTTGTGGGGGATGGGAGAGGATATGACCACCGATAGATTTAGTTTGTCAATGGGGGGTGGAAGATGGCCGGTTGTGCTGCGTGTACGGTGAGGAGGAGGTGGTGGCTAAGAGAGGGGGTGCAGTGGTAGGACAACGGGTGTAGACGAGGGTGGGCCTTGCTGCCGCCGTAGTACAAGGTGCCATGACAGGCTGCCGAGAGTCCACAGTAGGGGACTGCGCTGCCGCGATAGAGAAACAGGGCGCGACAGGGGTTTGGTCTGCCGCAGAAGAGGGCTGGGCTGCCGCGGCAGGCTGCCCAAACCCCGCGACAGAGGGACTTTTTGCCACGGCAGGAGAGGGTGCAACGTCGAGTATGGGTTGGGTATGGTTTAGGTGATGTTGAAGGATGTCATCGATGGGTTTAGGGGTGGTGTCTGTTGTACAAGAGGAGTATGGAAAAGTGTTTTCGTTGAATGTGACATGCCGAGAGATGATAATTTTTCATGTTTGGAGATCTAGACAGCGATAACCGCGACATTGAGAAGGATAGACAAGAAAAACACATTTGGTGGCACGAGGAGATAGTTTGTTTTTGGTTGTGGAGAATGTGTTGACATAACAGAGGCATCCAAAGACACACAGGTCCTGGTAGCACGGTGTGTGCCCAAATAGCGAGAAATATGGTGTGGTGTTTGGGTTGGAGGAGGTTGGTCGAATGTTTATGAGATAGGTGGCTGTGTGTATTGCCTCGACCCATAGAGTTGGTGGCATGGATGCTTGGATGAGGAGGGTGCGAATGACATCGTTGGTGGTACGGATAGCTCGTTCAGCCTTGTTGTTTTGTTGAGAGGTGTAGGGACATGAGAAGCGATGTATGATGCCGTGGTGGTGTAGAAGGTATTAAGATTAAGATTAGTGTTATCAAATTCTTTTTCCGTTGTCGCATTGGAGGGAGAGGATGGGAAGCTGAAATTGGGTTTTGATGAGGGCATGAAAAGTGTCAAAGGTGGCATACACTTCAGATTTTTTGTGTAGGGGAAAACTCTAGAAATATTGTGTAAAATCATCGACAATGATAAGGTAATAGCAATAACCAGTAGTACAAGGTATGGTTGATGTCTAACAATCACAATGCAAACGTTCAAATGGACGACAAGTTCTAGAACTAGAGTGATAAAACAGTTTCCTAACATTTTTTCCCTAATTAATAGGCATGACACAGGTGAAAGAACATTTCTTAATCCCTAGTGTTTTGTGTGTTAGATAACAATACCAAGGATCATTTAATGTGTGTTGAAGTGTTGCAGCTCTATTTGAGAATAAAGGGAAAAGAACTCTGCCTTTGGGGGCGGATAATCCGGCCCCACCAGGGGCGGATAATCCGCCCCTCCCTTTTCCCAAGAAGGCGCAAGCCCGGAAGCGGAATTTTGGCGGATTTTCCGCCCGCACGGATAATCCGCCTCTCGGGCGGATAATCCCCCGCTCATCGCCAAGGCAAGCCCCAGAGAGGCGGAGTTTTGGTCGGACTTCCGGCTTTGCGAATAATCCGCCTCGGGCCGGATTATCCGCCCCCAAGATCTTCACCAAGCTTCACCAAGGCGCAAGCCCCAGAGAGGGGGCGGAGTTTCCCCCGGAGAATCCGCCCTTGGGGCGGAGTTTTCCCGGGGGGCGGATAATCCGCCCCCAAAGTTGTGCAACGGCCATATCTGGGGAGGGGGTATTTAAGCCAGCCTTCCCCCTCCTGCCAGAACTCTTGATTCATCTCGAAAAAGACCAGATCAGATCTGAAAGCTTCATCCAAGAGTGCTCCACCTAGATCCACCCAAAGGCCCCATCCCTTGGGGAATCGAAGGAGGAGGACTCGATCTTCATCATCAGCACTCAAGCGCTTCATCTCCTATCCATTCATTTGGAGAACCTACGATCTAGTATTTCTTGCAAATATCTAGATCCTCGTTTTTGTTTATATTGATAAACCTTGTTCTTGTGGCAGCTTGTTGTCATCTCGGGAGCCCCCAATTCGGTTGTGCGTGTGTGCCCCGATAGTGTTGTAGAAGGCATCGGTTCCCGCCTCGAAGGGATCCAATAGTGGAGAAGGTGGATCAGGCCTCTTGTGGCGAGATCCATCGGAGAATAGGGTGAGGCCTATTGTCTCGTGGTGGTCTTAGAACCGCCCACCCCTCCAACGCAGATGTACTTCCCTTAACAGGGAAGGAACTGCGGTAAAACAAATCCCTGTGTCTCCGCGTGCTCCACTATGGTTTCCTCGCTCCTCTTTTACGTGCTTAGTAGTTAGGGTTACATATAGGGAAATTCTCGTAGTTGCATATCTAGATAATTTACTTTGTGTCAAGCCTAAAATTGAAAAAGTATTAAAAATTGGTTAGCACCTATTCACCCCCCCTCTAGGTGTCCATACGATCCATTTCAATTGGTATCAGAGCCTCGGCTCTTATTTCGGGCTTAACCGCCTAGGAGAAGTATGAGTTCCAAGGGAGATGGGAGTGATGCTCCGGAGGTAGTCACCATGAACGATCTCAAGATGTTGGAAACAACCTTGGTGAGTTCAATGGAGGCTAAGATGGAAGAGATGCGTCAATTGATAATGCGTCTCTCCACATCCGCAGCATCACCTCCATCTAACTCTGAGGATACCACTCCGCAATCCAAGGAAACGGGTAAAACTGTTTCCAAAGATAACGAAGTGGTAGGTGATGATACTAGCAAGAGCTCCTCCTCGAAAAAGGATAGCGGTAAGGATGGATACAATGAGGTTTCTCATGTGTATTCCCCTGATCCGCCTATCCCTCACCCACATATACATAATAGGGGTGATCCACCCAAACTTTCAGCATCTACTTTCTCTCAATGGCAATTTTTGATGAAATCTCATGTGTGCAGTTCCTCCATAGAGTTGTGGAAGATCATCGAAAATGGTCTTCATGTTGGAAACCCCAACAATCTCACAAGAAGAGAAGTGGCCGATAGCCAACTCAATGCTACAGCTCTACACATGATACAGCTTGGTGTGGGTGACAAAGACATGCCACACATTCAGCATCTTAGCACAGCTAAAGATGCTTGGGATGCTCTCACCGAGCTCTTCATCGGAAATGAAAGTATGAGAAGGAATAGATATGATGCCTTGAGCAATGAAGCTGAAGGATTTTATATGCTGGATGGAGAAGACCACGAGGACATGTACAGGAGGCTCAAGGCAATAGCCACAACCTTCAGAAACCACGGTGCAGCTCATGTTGATGATGCTTGAATCAAGCGCAAGTATGTCAGTGCTCTTATTCCATTTGAGCCCACAGATTTGAAAAGTCTCCAAGGTAGGCATAACTATCACCTCATGTCATCCAATGAGGTAATGCAAGAAATGGCCGCCTTCAAAGTGGCTGCCAAGAATGCCGAAGATGCTCGTGCTCGAGCTATGGGGATGCAAAAGGGGGTCAACATGGCCTTGAAGACTAGTGTGATTGATCATGATGAATATGCGGTAGAAGGCTGGACTGTCCCGAAGATATAAAAAGGATCCACGGACAATACTTGGCTCTTTATGCAAGAAACTTTTGGAAAGATCCATCCAAGGCTAAAGCTGAACTAGATCACAAGAGTGGAGCCTATGGAAGAAAAGAAAATGGTCCCAAGCTGAGAACATGCTTTAATTGTGGTGACCGGCTGCACTTCGTAGCTGAGTGTCCATATCAAAGTAGAGAGGATAATGGAGGAAGACTCATTTTAAAGGACAAATCAAAAGCTCCACGTAAGAAACAGTTTGTAAAGAAGAATGCTCCTTTCAAGAAGCAACCAAAGATTGTTCTAGTGGCTCAAGAAGAATATTCATCGGGGAGTGAAGATGAGTACGAGGACGATAGCTCTCAAGAGGTGGCTGCTATAGCCACTACATATACATCAACATCTCTCTTCGACTCTCCGAACGAAAACATCATCAACAAGAATGCTACTTGCCTCATGGCAAGAAGCTCCGAGGTAACTTCTTCTAACTCTTCTTTTCCCAAGGCTATGATAGACATGGATGATCCTGCTAGTCTTAAGGTTAAAGAAGAGATTATTGCTTTGGATTATTTCTATACTAACTTGCAAGGTGAGCACAAAGTTTGTTTTGAGGCTCTTATGGATCAGCTGACCCAAAACGAAGCACTCCTCGAAGAAAAGGGCAGAATTGAAAGGAAGGATGCAATGGAAATTTCTCAAGGGTTTCGCGGCATAGTAAATCAAAATTTTCTATGGATACGAACAAAGGGAAGCCAAGATCTAATCTAGGAGATGCAAACAACGAGAGATATTGGATTAGATCTTCATACCCTTGAAGATTCAGACAATGAACGCTCGGAACGTGGGTGATGTAGTCGTACTCGCTTCTCCTCCTCGCGATCCGATCCGATCTAGCACCACAAGTGGCGATGCCTCCGTGAGATGCACACATGCGGCACCTCGACGTCTCCTCCTTCCTTGGTCCAGCAAGTATGGTGGAGATATGGGTTGGATCTACAACGCGACGACGCGGTGCAATTGGTGGAGAATTTATGCACAGGCAGCCTACAAGCACGGGAGGGAGAGGAGGGCAGGGCGGCTAGGGTTGGAGGAAGGTGTGGGTTGGTGCCCCACCCTCTTTATATAGAGGGGTGCAGCCTAGCCCTCCCAAGCCCAAACCGGCGGCCCCAAAGGATAAGGAGGGGAGGCAAGGAAACCCCTTCTAGAAGGTCTATCTCGAGTTTAAACCTCTCTTGGCGGCTGGGCCCTATGGGGCCTTGTGCCCCTGGCCCAATGCGGCCAGGACACTCCCTCATAGGCCCATGCCCCCTTCCGGAAGGTGGGGCCACGTTGGTCCCCTTCCGGAAGGTTCTAGAAGCTTCCGGTACAATACCGATTAACCCGGAACAATTCCGAACTCCAAAAACTGCACTGCCTTATATGAATCTTATTCTCCGGACCACTCCGGAACCTCTCGTGGTGTCCCGGATCCCATCCGAGACTCCGAACAAAAACTCATAAACCAATTATCCAATCTATCCTAGCGTCGAGACACGTTAAGTGTGTGACCCTGCGGGTTCGAGAATATGCAGACATGATCTTCTATCAATAATCAACATCGGGGTCTAGACACCCATATTGACTCCCACACATTCATCGATGATCATATCGGATGAACCACGATGCTAGGATTCAATCAATCCCATATATATATTCCCTTCGTCTCGCGATATTTTACTTGCCCGAGATTCGATCGGGTATGGCCATCATACCTAGTTCAATCTCGCTCACAGCAAGTACTTTACTCGTTCCGTAATCCGATATCACTTTGTGATTAACTCCTTAACCACATGCTTGCAAGCGTGTTGATATCGATTACCGAGTGGGCCCGGTATATCTCTCCGACTTGGGAGGGACAAATCCCATCTCGATACATACAACCCAAGATACTTTCCGATCACCGAGAGACACCTTTATGATCACCCTCTCATAGGATGACGTTGATGACCTCAAAGCTTTCTTCCGATACCAGGGAGTTGTATTATCTCATGGTCTAAGGAATACAATATTTGACATAAGAAAAGCTTCGCAAAGACGAACACGATGACACGATCTAATTGCTTCGCTTAGTTTGGGTCTGTCCACCATATCATTCTCCCAATGATATGATCTCATTATTAATCGACAACTCATGTCCATGGTTAGGAAACCTTAACCATCATTAATCAATGAGCTAGTCCATAGAGGCGTACTAGGGACTCGGTGTTGTTCACAAACCACACAAGTATTAAAGTTTCCGCTTAATACAATTCTAGCATGGAATATAAACGTTATCATGAACAAGAATTATAATAATAACAGCTTTATTATTGCCTCTAGGGCATAATTCCAACATTCTCCCACTTGCACTAGAGTCAATAATCTAGTTTACATCTGGCAACAATCTCACACCCATGGCACTGAGGTGCTGATCATGTTTTACACGTGGAAGAGGTTTAGTCAATGGATCTGCGACATTCAGATCTGTATGTACTTTGCTAATCTTCGATCTCCATCCGCTATATAATCTCGGATTATATGAAACTTATGTTGATATGCTTGGTCTTTGGATGATATCTTGGTTCCTTAGCGAGTGCTATGGCGCCAAGTGTTGTCACACAATATCTCCAGGGTCCAATGCACTTGGAACCACGCCAAGCTCGTGATGAAGTTCTGATCCAAACTCCTTCACTTGACGCCTCATCAGATACCGCGATCACGCTTTGCTTGCAGCTTCTCGACTCACAGCTCCTCCATTCAAAATATACACGTATCCTGTCCGAGATTTAGAATCATCCTTGTCGTGTCGAAACTAGCGTCGACGTAACCTTTTACGACATGTTCATCACCCCCATAGACTAAGAACATTTCTTTAGTCCTATTTAGGTACTTTAGGATGTTCTTCACCTGTCAAAGGTTCCACTCTGGATCACTTTGATACCGTCACAAACTAAGAGCATTGGACACATCCGGTCTAGTACACAGCATGGCATACATGATAGAATCTATGGCCGAGGCATAAGGCACTTTGCTCATAGATTCCCTATCATTTACCGTAGCTGGACACTGAGCCTTGCTCAATATCTTACCTGACAACATGGGCACTGAACCTTTCTTTGCCTTATCTATTCTGAACCTTTTCAGAACTTTGTCTAGGTATGTACTCTGGCTTAAAGCTATCAGGCGTCGTAGTCAACACCTTGAACTTGTCGAAAACCTTTCGCGACAAGTCGTGCTTTATAGACGGTAACATTACCATCCGCGTCCGTTTTCTTCTTGAAGATCCATTTGCACTCAACGGCCTTTCGGTCGCTAGGAGGGTCCACCAAAGTCCATACTTGGTTTTCGCTCATGGATCCCAATTCGGATTTCATGGCTGCTAGCCATTTATCAGAGTCTGGGCTCATCATCGCTTCCTCATAGTTCATAGGTTCACTGTCTTCTACCAATAAGACAGTCAAGACAGGGTTGCCATACCACTCAGGAGGGGCACGCGACCTTGTCGACCTGCGACGTTTAGTAGCAACATCGTCCGAAGCTTCATGATCCTTGTCATTAGCTTTCTCTATTGTTGGTGCTGACCTTTGGAACAATTTCTGTGCGCCACTCCAATTCAAGAGAAGGTTCAAGAACCTCGTCTAGCTCTACTTTCCTCCCACTCACTTCTTTCGAGAGAAACTCCTTCTCAAGAAAGGAACCGTTCTTTAAACACTTTGCCTTCGGTTCTGATAGATGGTATACCCAATAGTTTCCTTAGGGTATCCTATGAAGACGCATTTCGCTTTGGGTTCGAGCTTGTCCGCATCAACTTCGACGAAGCTTCAGATCCCCAAACTTTAAGAAACGACAACTTAGGTTTAGCACCAAACCACAGTTCATACGGTGTCGTCTCAACGGATTTAGATGGAGCCCTATTTAAAGTGAATGCAGCGGTTTCTAATGCATAACCCCAAAATGATAACGGCAAATCAGTAAGAGACATCATTGATCGGACCATATCTAATAGGGTTCGATTCCGGCGTTCAGACACACCATTGCGCTGTGGTGTTCCGGGTGGCGTGAGTTGCGAAACAATTCCTCTTGCTTTAAGATGCGTGAGAAAATCATAACTCAAATATTCGCCCCCACGATCGGATCGTAGAAACTTAATCTTTCTGTTACGATGGTTCTCCACTTCATTCTGAAATTCCTTAAACTTTTCAAATGTTTTAGATTTATGTTTCATTAAATAGATATACCCATATCTACTTAAGTCATCGGTAAAAGTGAGAAAATAGCGATATCCATCGCGCGTCGAAACACTCATCGGTCCGCATACATCGGTATGTATGATTTCCAACAAGTCCGTTGCTCGCTCCATCATACCGGAGAACGGGGTTTTGATCATCTTGCCCATGAGGCATGGTTCACATGTGTCAAATGATTCAAAATCAAGAGACTCCAAAAGTCCATCAGAATGGAGTTTCTTCATGCGCTTTACTCCAATATGACCTAGACGACAGTGCCACAAATAAGTAGTATTATCACTATCTACTTTGCATCTCTTAGCCTCAATGTTATGGATGTGTGTTTCATCCCTTTCGAGATTTAGAAGAAATAAACCATTCACAAGAGGTGCATGACCATAAAAGATGTTACTCATATAAATAGAACAACCATTATTCTCCGATTTAAATGAATAACCGTCTTGCAATAAACACGATCCAGAAATAATGTTCATGCTCAACGCAGGCACATAATAACATTTATTAAGGTTTAAAACTAATCCTGAAGGTAAAACTAAGGAGAGCGTGCCGACGGCCATCACATCAACTCTTGATCTGTTACCGACGCACATCGTCACCTCATCCCTCGCAAGCCGCCGTCTATTCCGTAGCTCCTGTTTCGAGTTACAAATATTAGCAACTGAACCGGTATCAAATACCCAGGCACTACAATGAGGGCTAGTAAGGAAAACATCAATAACATGTATATCAAATATACCTTTGATGGTGCCAGCCTTCTTGTCCGCTAAGTACTTCGGACAGTTGCGCTTCCAGTGACCCTTGTCCTTGCAATAGAAGCACTCAGTGTCCGGCTTAGGACCAGACCTGAGCTTCTTCTCAGCAGGGGCAACGCGCTTGCCGCCGCCTTTCTTGAAGGGCTTCTTTGCTCCCTTACCTTTCTTAAAGGTGGGCTTGTTGACCATCAACACATGATTATCCTTTTTGATGTCCACTTCCGCGGCCTTCAGCTTTGCGAAGAGCTCGGTGATCGTATCAGTGGAACCAATCTGATTATGAGTCACTACAAAACTTTTGTAGCTGGGAGGGAGTGATTGCAGAACCCTGTCAATCTTGAGATCCTATGGAATCGTGCATTCCAGTTGCTCAAGTCGTTGAGTGTAGCCCGTCATCTTAATGGCGTGCTCACTAACGGAACTCCCTTCCTCCATCTTGCAGTTAAAGAACTTCTCAGAGATCTCATATCTCTCAGAACGGGCCTGGGTCTGAAACATGGTTTTCAGCTCTTCGAGAATCTCAAGGGCCCGGGATAGTCTTCAAAATGATTTTGAAGTTCCGGTTCCATAGCAAACAACATGGTGCTCTTAATCACACCATAATCATCTTTGCGCGACTGATAGACAACTTTCTCATCAGCCGGCGCAGTTGCAGCAGGGGGGTCACCTAATGCTTTCCCAAGGACATAGTCCTTTTGACCGCCAGAGAGAATGATTCTTAGATTGCGGAACCAATTGGTGAAGTTAGACCCATTGTTTCTAAGCTTTTCCTTCTCAGAAAAAACGTTGAAGTTGGACTTAGCCATTTGATCTACAGTATTTGCAAGTACAAATTAGACTATGTTCATGATAACTAGTTCAACTTAATCAAATTACTAGATGAACTCCCACTAAATTCAACATCCCTCAAGTTGTTTAGTGAACACGATCCAAATTCACCACACCTAATCCGATCATCACGAGAAGAGATGTGGTTTCGATGGTGGACAACGAAGTGTCGATCATATCATTCATATGACTCATGATTAACCTTTCGGTTCATGTGTTCCGAGGCCATGTCTGTACATGCTAGGCTCGTCAAGTTAGACCCAAGTATTTCCGCGTGTGCAAAACTGGCTTGCACCCGTTGTATGTGAGCATAGAGTCTATAGCACCCGATCATCACGTGATGCTTGGACACGACAAACTTTTGCAATGGTGCATACTCGGGGAGAACACAGTTTTATCTTGATCTTTAAGTGAGGAATCATCTTATAATGCTACCGTCGCGATCTAAGCATAATAAGATACATAAAAGGATAAACATCACATGCATATAACTTTATGTGACATGGTATATCCAATCTTCGCGCAATGATCTCCATCTTGTGCATGCCGGCATGATCTCCATCACTCCACCATGATTGCCTCCACCACGAATAGTAACTACAACTATTGCTAACTACTTAGCGATAAAGTGAAACTATTACATGGCGTATAAGAAGTTGACACACATGCCATTACAATTATAAAGACAACCATATGGCTCCTGCCGGTTGTGTACTCATCGACATGCAAGTCGTGAAACATTACAAAACATGATCATCGCATACATTATACACATCACATCTTGGGCCATACCATATCACAGAAAACACTCCCTGCAAAAAACAAGTTAGACGCCTCTACTTTGTTGTTGCATGTTTTACGTGGCTTATGGGAGTAGATGCTAAGAACGATTCTTACCTACGGAAAGCCACAACGGTGATATTATGGTTGCCAAACTCCGGTGTTAATCCCATGACAACTATAGTGAGAGAAACTGGCATCCACCAGCCGCATGTGTGGAACAAGCCACACGTCAAGTGCGGAGCCGGTCTCGCGAACGACGTCGCGTAAGGTTGGCCTGAACCGCTTCAATCTCACTATCCCGCGTCATAAGAAGAACACAAACAAGAGGCTTGCAACAGAAAACATTAACGCCCGCAACAACCATGTTGCGTTCTACTCGTGAAACACATCTACGCATAGATCTAGCTCTGATACCACTGAAGGGTTTCGCGGCATAGTAAATCAAAATTTTCTACGGATGCGAACAGAGGGAAGCCAAGATCTAATCTAGGAGATGCAAACAACAAGAGAGATTGGATTAGATCTTCATACCCTTGAAGATTCGCACAGCGGAACGTTCGTCGGAACGTGGGTGATGTAGTCGTACTCGCTTCTCCTCCTCGCGATCCGATCCGATCTAGCACCACAAGTGGCGATGCCTCCGTGAGATGCACACGTGCGGCACCTCGACGTATCCTCCTTCCTTGGTCCAGCAAGTATGGTGGAGATATGGGTTGGATCTACAACGCGACGGCGCGGTGCAATTGGTGGAGAATTTCTGCAGCAGGGCTTCGCCTACAAGCAGTCGGGAGGGAGAGAGGAGGGCAGCAGGGCGGCTAGGGTTGGAGGGGAAGGTGTAGGGGGTTGGTGCGCCCCCACCCCTCTTTATATAGAGGGGGGGCGCAGCCCTAGCCCCTCCCCCAAGCCCAAACCGGCGGCCCCAAAGGATAAGGAGTGGGGGGCAAGGAAACCCCCCCTTCTAGAAGGTCTATCTCGAGTTTAAACCTCTCTTGGCCGGCTGGGCCCTATGGGGCCTTGTGCCCTTGGCCCAATGCGGCCAGGACACTCCCTCATAGGACCATGCCCCCTCCCGGAAGGTGGGGCCACGTTGGTCCCCTTCCGGAAGGTTCTAGAAGCTTTCGGTACAATACCGATTAACCCGGAACAATTCCGAACTCCAAAAACTGCACCGCTTATATGAATCTTATTCTGGACCACTCCGAACCTCTCGTGATGTCCCGGATCCCATCCGAGACTCCGAACAAAAACTCATAAACCAATTATCCAATCTATCCTAGCCGAGACACGTTATGTGTGACGCGGGTTCGAGAATATGCGACATGATCTTCTATCAACAATCAACAGGTCTAGACACCCATATTGACTCCCACACATTCATCGATGATCATATCGGATGAACCACGATGCCAGGATTCAATCAATCCCATCTATATATTCCTTCGCCTCGCGATATTTTACTTGCCCGAGATTCGATCGTTGTACTGCCATACCTAGTTCAATCTCGCTCACAGCAAGTACTTTACTCGTTAAATCCGATATCACTTTGTGATTAACTCCTTAACCACATGCTTGCAAGCGGTGTTGATATCGACACGAGGGCCCAAGTATATCTCTCCGACTTGGGAGGGATAAATCCCATCTCGATACATACAACCCAAAGATACTTTCCGATCACCTGAGAGACACCTTTATGATCACCCTCTCATAGGATGACGTTGATGACCTCAAAGCTTTCTTCCGATACCAGGGAGTTGTATTATCTCATGGTCTAAGGAATACAATATTTGACATAAGAAAAGCTCAAAGACGAACACGATGACACGATCTAATTGCTTCGCTTAGTTTGGGTCTGTCCACCATATCATTCTCCCAATGATATGATCTCATTATTAATCGACAACTCATGTCCATGGTTAGGAAACCTTAACCATCATTAATCAATGAGCTAGTCCATAGAGGCGTACTAGGGACACGGTGTTGTTCACAAACCACACAAGTATTAAAGTTGCCGCTTAATACAATTCTAGCATGGAATATAAATATTATCATGAACAAGAATTATAATAATAACAGCTTTATTATTGCCTCTAGGGCATAATTCCAACAATTGCATCCTTAAAAAATGCTCTTGAAGAAGAAGAAGCTCGGGTCTCTCTTGAAGAGAGGCTCGAGTCTATGGAAGAGTCACATGAAGAAATTGTGACTAAACTTGTTAAGGAACGTGACAATGCTGTCACCAAAGCAAAGAAGTTAAAGAAGGAAAGGATTGACTTTGGGGCTGCTCATGATAGACTCTCCGAGGAATTGGAGAAACTTGACAATGCTCATAAGGCGTTGAAAAACGAGTTCGCTATTCTCAATGAGTCACATGATCAGCTTCAAAGGCGATTGGCCAAATATGATACTCCTAGCTCGTCCAACTCAACATATAGTAACAAGAAAAATGCTAGTGTGGAAAAATAAGTGATCAAGGACATCACTACAAAGGACAAAGGTGTGCTTGATGAAGTCCTTGGCAAGCAAAGGTCAAATCATGGTAAAGAGGGACTTGGGTATGTCACCAAGTCCAAGAAGAAGAAAACCAAGGAGAACAAGACCAAGGATGTGCAATTAAAGACAAGCACTACTGAGAAGGTTGTCAAAAAAGACAAGACTAATAATATTGGTTTTGCAGGGTCTCACAATCCGAATTATGAACTCTTTTGTGATGACTATGGCGATGTTTATGCTTATTATGTTGGTCCTTTTGATGAATATATTGCTTGGTCTATTTGGGTCCCAAAGACCCTTGTTACTAACATGAAAGGACCCATTGAAAAATGGGTACCTAAAACCAAGAAGTAATTTTCTTGCAGGGCTATGCTTCCGGTGGGTCGAAATGGGTGCTGGATAGTGGCTTCACTAGTCATATGACCGGAAGCAAGGAGAATCATCACGGAGATGCGTCCAAATCATGATAATATCACAGTCTCCTATGGTGATAAGTCTAAATCTCAGGTATTGGGTCTTGGCAAGGTTGTGGTTGCCCACAACATCTCTCTCGTGGACGTCATGCTTGTTGAGACCCTTGGCTACAACCTTCTTTCTGTTCGTGCCCTTGGCAAGATGGGTTTTGCTGTTTTTATCGATGATGATTTGGTGGTACTCTTATGGAGCAAGTCTCTAAAGGTCGCTTTCGTTGGATACGTCGAAAATGACCTGTATGTGGTGGACTTCTCGGGGAAAACCACTTCGGGTCCGATGTGTCTATTCGGAAAGGCCGACGTGGGCTGGCTATGGCATCGCCGTTTAGCCCATGTCAACATGAGAACTTTGCAAAGTCTCCAAAAGGGTGGCCACATCCTTGGACTAAAAGACAATGTCTCTTTTTCCAAAGATTGTGTTCGCAGGGCTTGTGTTGAAGGAAAAATGCATGACTCTCCCCACAAGAGGAAGACTATTGTGTCATCAAAGAGGATCTTGGAATTACTTCATGTGGATTTATTTGGTCCTCCTTCTCATGCAAGTCTTGGTGGGAAGAAATATTGCTTGGTCATTGTCGATGACTACTCAAGATATACATGGGTATATTTCTTCAAGCTGAAAAGTGAGACTCAACAAACTGTCATCGATTTTGCCAATGAAGTTCAACGTCAACACAATGTTCCCATCTTGGCAATTAGAAGTGAAAACGGCTCAGAATTCAAGAACTACACTTTAAACGAGTTTCTTAGCGAAGAGGGGATTAGACACAAATATTCCGCTGCGTACACCCCTCAACAAAATGGTGTAGCCGAGAGGAAGAACCGGACTTTGATGGATATGGCAAGATCTATGCTAGCTGAATTCAAGTCTCCTTATAATTTTTGGGCTGAAGCCATATCCACTGCTTGTCACTCATCAAACCGGCTCTACCTTCGGAAGATCTTGGACAATACCCCATATGAAATACTTACCGGTAAGAAACCCAACATCTCATACTTCAGGGTATTCGGGTGTAAGTGTTTCTTTCTTATTAAAGGTGTCCGTTTGTCAAAATTTGAATCCAAGGCTTTAGAAGGTATTTTTGTTGGTTACGGTGCCGAATCCCACACTTATAGAGTCTACAACAAGCTCACTGGGATTGTTGTAGAATCTTGTAGTGTGGAGTTTGATGAAAATAACGGCTCATTTGTAGGGCAAGTTGATGTTTGTGATGCAGATGTTGAAATACCCCAAGATGCCATAAGAAGAATGGGCGTGGGATTTTTCCGCCCCATTGAGGAACCCCTTGTGGTGGATCGGGAAGGAAAATTTTCCACACATGTGGAGCCCTCATCTACACAAGATCAACAAGCTCCTACTATTGGAGACAATCCTGCACCAACACCACAATCTGCTGAAGATCATCTGTCCCCTGAACAAGTTGGTAGTCCCAGGCCGAACTTTCCGCCCCCTCCAAGGGGTGGACAATCTGCCCCTGGCACTAGAAGAGAACTTGCAAGCTTCTGTGATCATCAAGCTCACATTTCCATGGTTGAACCGAAGAAGGGTTTTGATGCTCTTGAAGACCCCGATTGGGTTGTTGCAATGCATGAAGAATTAAATAACTTCGAACGCAACAAAGTTTGGAAGCTCGTAGAAAAACCAAAGGATTGCCGCAATGTTATCGGCACCAAGAGGATCTTCAAGAACAAACAGTATGAAAATGGCATTGTTGTGAGGAATAAAGCACGACTCGTGGCTCAAGGATTCTCTCAAGTGGAAGGAATTGATTTTGGCGAGACCTACGCTCCTGTGGCTCGCCTTGAGTCCATCCGTATCCTTCTTGCATATGCAGCCCATCATAATTTTAATTACAACAAATGGATGTTAAGAGCGCTTTCCTTAATGGTCCTCTACATGAGTTAGTATCGTCAAGCAGCCGGGTTTGAGGACCCCAAATTTCGAACCATGTCTACAAACTCGATAAGGCGCCTATGGCCTTAAACAAGCCCCACGTCGTGGTATGAGCACCTTAAAGAGCTTTTGCTAGACCGTGGATTCAAGTTGGGCAAATCGATCCCACTCTTTTACTAAGAAGGTCAATGGGGAGCTTTTGTATGCCAACTCTATGTAGATGACATTATTTTGGCTCTACTAACCAAGCTTTTAACGATGAATTTTCAAAGCTTATGGTAGACAGTTTGAGATGTCCATGATGGGTGAGCTCAGTTCTTTCTTGGATTTGAAATCAAACAACTTAGAGAGGGAACCTTTATTAATCAAGCTAAATACATCCAAGACATGCTCAAAAGGTTCAAGATGATGGATCTCAATGGCGCTACCCCAATGCAAACAAAGTGTCATCTTGAGCTCGATCCCAAGGGTAAAGATGTGGATCAAAAGGTATACCGATCCATGATCGCTCTCCTTTACCTCTGCATCTAGGCCCGATATCGTGTTAAGTGTAGGAGTGTGCAAGGTACCAAGTCATTCCTAAAGACAGCCACTTAGTGGCGGTCAAGCGAATCTTTCGATATTTGGTTCATTCCCCAAATTTTGGGTTATGGTATCCCAAGGGTTCAAGTTTCTCTCTGTGTGGTTACACCGATTCAGATTGGGCTGGTGACAAAGATGATAGGAAATCAACCTCTGGTGCATGCCAATTCTTGGGCAGGTCTCTAGTGTGTTGGTCTTCAAAGAAACAGAATTGTATTTCACTCTCAACCGCCGAAGCTGAATATGTTGCTGCTGCAAGTGCTTGTACTCAATTGTTATGGATGAGGCAAACTTTAAAGGAATATGGTGTCAATTGTGACAAAGTGCCTCTTTTATGCGACAATGAAAGTGCTATCAAAATTGCTTACAATCCTATGCAGCATACAAGAACAAAACATATAGAGATTCGCAACCACTTTATTCGGGATCATGTTGCTCGTGGAGATATTGCTCTATCCTTTGTGAGCACGAAGAACCAACTTGCTGATATTTTCACGAAGCCACTTGATGAAGCAAGATTTTGTTATTTGAGGAATGAGCTAAATATCATAGATTCAAGGAGCTTGGCTTGACTACCCTTGCACACTCACTTGCTCTTATTCATGTATTTGGTTTAGATGCGGGCATAGACATAGGGGGAGTGTGGTCCTAATTGATTGTGCCAACCCTCCCCCCATAATGCCGAAAGCAAGTCAAATCATGTAACATCCCAAAAATACCAAACTTAGATCAACAAACACTAATCATCAAGTTTAGGGTCAACAAAAACTTTTCTAAATAAATTCATGAATGCATGTATATGTGTATGCATGGATTTTGAATTTCTTTAAAAACCACCTTGTTTGTGTGATACATTGCTTGTAAAATGTTTCTTAGGTGAAATAAAAATCATCTAAAACATTCCCCACACTTTTCCTAAAGACAAGTAAATCAAAACAAGTATATTAAGTGAATGGTCATTTTGACCAATTTAACTCCCATGCCTACTTTGGCTGTCTCAAACTTTCAAAACCTAACAGAAACTTTTCTGGATCTTTGCACCCCTTGAATGTAGTCATAACAAAGTATCAAGGCCCACTTTGTGATCATCCAGAAACTTTCAATTGCACAGTTTAAATGACAATTCAAAATTGAATCTTCTTCATATGGGAAGATCCCACTTTTTCAAAACCCACTCAAACAAGCTCAACTTTCAAAACCCAAGCATCTGCAGACTCACCAGAACCAATCTAGCAAACCCACCAAAATTCATTTCAAAATTCAAAACTTGATTTCATGCGGCCATTTCATCAAACAAGTTGCAGACACAAATCAAAAAAAACATCAAACACTATAGTGTGCAGTGATTCTTGCCTAACTTGTTCCCTATTTAGCTCACACACAACTCAGTAGATCATCTAGAAAGATTAGCCCAACACTAGCACCCCTGTGAGCTTGCCATTGCCATTAATGGTGAACAGCCGAGCACCTCGATGCCACCCCATAGTCTACAGCAGGCTAGAGGAAGAACTAGCCGTGCCAACCTTGTCTGGGAGGCAGCCTACCGTCCACCGCCACTGCCTGTCCCAGCCGCGAGCGTTGCCAAGCCCTGGACCACGCGCACAAGACACGCCCAGACCATGCCAAGCGTGCGCCAGAGCGCCACCCGCGACCAGCGTCCACAGACCGCGCGCCGCCCTCACCGTGCGTACACACGATCACCACCGACCCAGGAGACCGCCAGACATCCTTGTTTGCTGCCCCGCGCCATACAGCCACCGCCCGCCGTCGAAGACGCCGCCTCTGCCGCGCAGAGCACCGCCCGTTCCAGACCAAACCACACCGCCCCATGCCTCGCGACCATGTCGTTGAGCATCGCCAGGAGACACAGCACCATCCCCTACCCTTGCCCATGCCATTAGCTGCCTGTAACGTCGCCCCCGACGAGCTCACCGTGCGCCCGACGGTCCCCTCGCTCGACTATAAATAGAGGCCACCCCCGCACGATTTCTTCACACCATCTCACTCCCCTCTCCTCACTGATCGTGCCACACCATTCTCAGAGCAAGGCGAGCACCACCTCGCCGGAATTTCACTGGAGCTCGCAATGGAGAAGAAGGAGCCAGCGATTGAGCCGCCCAGAGAAGCCACGTCAGGAGGTTCGCCATCGCCGACTTCTGCTCGCCGCCTCGCCGACCTCGCCCATACCCGGTGAGCCCCAGACCCTCACCGCGCTTAGGTTTCGTTCTCACTGAGCTGTCTCGGCCGACGATGACCCTTAGCCGTTAGATTAGAACTAGATCGAACGATCCACGTTGCCCATACCGCTTCGCCTAGCCCGTGTCAGACGCAGTGGGGACACCCACTTAAGCAGCCGCTGGAGCACTGACTTAGCAGGCCCCAAGAACATTTCCTCACAAAGCCAGCAATTCAAATTAAACCTTTTCTTTTTAAATTCAAACACACTTCTGTACCCAACTTCAAAAATCAACCCAGATCGATTCAGTGCACCAAATTGGATGAAACCAATTTTGGTGGAAAGGTCTGTGAATGCTTAATCTAAGCCCATTGGATTCAAGTCATTTGGATCTATAGATCACCCATAGTAAAAATAACAAGGCAGAAGCTTTTCTGCATTCAAACATTTTTCAAATTTAAACCATAAAAGCTTTTGAGTTGATTCCAGCTCCCAAAAATCACATTTAACCATACCTTTCAGAATATATAAAAATATATATAGGTTTACTTGCAGAAATAAGGTTCAAGTATTAAAAGAATGCTTCATAAGCATTTCTAGCCACTTTAATTAATTAAAATAAAAGGGTAAAACCTTATTAAATTGTGACACCACTTTAAATCACATTCCCATGGACTACAATAGGTGGTGATGACATGTGTCAACATGACCCCATGTTTAGTTTGGAGAATATTAAATCTTAAGTAGTTCTTCAATGAGTAGAAATTACTTTTCTAAAAATAAAAATGATTTAAACCAAGCTTTAACCTTGTAATGTTAGAGATGATGCTAGATCATCTATAAGACCCTTGTGTGTGATGATTGCAAGTAGTTAAGTATTTTTTGGTGATTGTGTACCTCGTATTTATTCATAGACGCTAGTACCGACCAAGGATACGAGGAGGAAGGAAGATACTACGAAGAGGAAGCCGAGGAGAACTTCAACCACTGCTCTGCACAAGGCAAGCTTTACTAACCAAGTTGACTAGTGCAAGCCTAATACTACTAGTGAATGTGCAAGCTAACACTTGCAAGATACCTTACTGATGCCACAAACCCATACTTGTGAGATGACTACTTTATGCCTTAAGCATATGTGATCATACCCACTTGCTAAACCAATCCTAGTTTTATGGCAAGCATCTTACTTTATTTCTTTATCAACGCTCACTTAGAGTCTACCTAAGAGTTTGGTAGATACTAGACAGTGTGCTGAAGGTTGCATAAAGAGCATAAAATTTGGCCTAAGCTAGAAACCTTGATATCAGCCTAAGGTATAAGGTTGGACTTAGTTGAAACTCCACTAGTTACCACACCCCATTAGTACTACCCCACCTGTAGATGCTAGTGCTAAGCATAAAACTTGATCAGATTTAGATGGGAATACTTGGTGGAAAAATGGTTATGAAAACCTTGGAATGATGGATCATTCTATTGAAATGTTTTGGACATGTGTTTCCAAACACTTGATGATTCTGGTGATGAAAATGTTGAGGCATGAGCCTTAGCCCCTTTATAAAACTGATGGTTGTCTGGATGCGATACCATTCCAATTTTATCGTACAACCACAATACCCGAATATTGGGTAGGGCTTGACTGGAAACTTATATACCTTAGTATTAGTTCCCTCACGGCCAAGGTCTGAGCTGAGGCTACCTTGTGAAGATTGTCCACCTGTGTAGTACCCAAGATGGCAGTGGTTATGGTTGGGAGGCGAAACTCACAGGAGAGGTGCTTATACTAGGGAGTGTAATTGAAAGGTTAGGATTGATTATCCGCATACTGAGTATGGTGAATTCAGGATTTGTTCCTGACGGATGTATCGAATGTTGTGGTGAAAGTGTACAATCTCTGCAGAGTGTCAAACTATTCGAATAGCCGCGTCCGCGGTTATGGACAGTTGGAGTGGCCATACTGTTCCCCTGTCAGACTTTTCAAAATGACTTGTGAAACGACTTGAGACTTTGACTTGACCACAACAGAGTTGTGACCTGGATTACAAGATCCCACTTAGGAGTTATAAAATTGTGACTAGCTTTGGAACTTAGTAAAGATAAATCTGGCTTTTGCAAAACAACCCTAGAGCCTAGTGTCCTATTATCCAAAAACCCCCTTTACTTGTTAGTATTAGTTTGCGAGTACTTAAAGAGTACTCATGGCTTTGTCCCTGGCTATTCCCATGGCCCGACTATGAAGAGGAGTACCTGAAAGATGGACCCCAGGAAGGTTACGACAACTAGGATCATCTCCCATCGTCAGCATTGCCTGTGACCCCGAAGATGGAGCTTCGCCTACGCTACCGTTATTATTACGTATTCCGCTGCTTGATGTTGTAGTAAGAACTGGATCAGGAGATCCCTATTTGTGTAAGAACTTATGTATCGTTTGTAATGGATGAAGTACTATGGTATCCAATTCTGTTATGTCTCGCAAAAATGGTAATCCTGGGATTGCGATGTATGGCATAACAGGCATCTAGGATTGAAAAATCCGGGTGTTGACAAATCATTTCCCTTAATATCATTTTGTGATATGTGGGTCATCGATGAGCATTGGTTTTGAACTCAAGATACATCTTCGCGGTGTCATGCCATGCACTCCAACATGGTGGCTTCGCCCGCCTCTTCCTTGAGAAGAGTTGGTTTTTCATGGGTCCCGTTGGATTTTCTTGCATATCTCTTGTTCTTATGGAAAACACACTCACATTTGGCTTTTGATTGATTTGATTCTTGCAAATTTGGGTGTGTAGTACCATCTCAGTTTGATGCTATCAACCCAAGCCTTTCTCTCCCTATGACGAGGATGAGGAGGAGTGATCTGTATGCTAGCATCGCTCTTCTTTCTATTTGGCTTTGATGCCAAAGGGGAGAAGTAGTTCTATTAGGCCTCGTGGATTTGCAAGGGTCGGCACAAGCCTTCGATTTTAGTCGTTTTATTTGCTTGCTTGTGCCTTTTCTAGCGTGAACTCAGTTTGCTATTTGTGTTTGTTTATGTAAGACTATGTTATACTCCAGTTTGGTACTATGTTTGGTATTCATGGAATTCTGTATTTATATATTATGGACCCCATGGAATTCTGGAATTATGGAGCATATTTGATGGCATATGGATTCATGGGATTATCTATGTATGCTTTGGCTATATTCTCATCCGGTGGTATGACCGTATTTCCCAAACCTTAAAGTAGTGTTCTCCTAGTGTGTATTTGTATTCAAATGCAAATCTTAAATATGCACACATCTAGGGGAGCGTCTTTCATTATTTAAGGTGGCATTTGCGTTTTATTGCAAATCCTAGTATTGTCATCTAACACCAAAAGGGAAGATTGAAAGAACATTTCTTAATCCCTAGTGTTTTGTGTGTTAGATAACAATACCAAGGATTATTTAATGTGTGCTGAAGTGTTGCAGCTCTATTTGAGAATAAAGGAAAAGAACCGCTTTGGGGCGGATAATCCGCCCCACCAGGCGGATAATCCGCCTCCTTTGCCCAAGAAGGCAAGCCCGAGAAGGGCGGAATTTTCGGATTTTCCGCCCCGCGGATAATCCGCCCGCCATCGCCAAGGCGCAAGCCCTGAGAGGGGCGGAGTTTTGGCCGGACTTTCGGCTTTGGGATAATCCGCCTCGTGGGCGATTATCCGCCCCCCAAGAACTTCACCAAGCTTCACCAAGGCGCAAGCCCCAGAGAGGGGGCGGAGTTTCCCCCGGAGAATCCGCCCTTGGGGCGGAGTTTTCCCAGGGGGCGGATAATCCGCCCCAAGTGGGGGGCGGATAATCCGCCCCCAAAGTTGTGCAACGGCCAGATCTGGGGAGGGGGTATTTAAGCCAGCCATCCCCCTCCTGCCAGAACTCTTGATTCATCTCGAAAAAGACCAGATCAGATCTGAAAGCTTCATCCAAGAGTGCTCCACCTAGATCCACCCAAAGGCCCCATCCCTTGGGGAATCGAAGGAGGAGGACTCGATCTTCATCATCAGCGATCAAGCGCTTCATCTCCTCTCCATTCATTTGGAGAACCTACGATCTAGTATTTCTTGCAAATATCTAGATCCTCAGTTTTGTTTATATTGATAAACCTTGTTCTTGTGGCAGCTTGTTGTCATCTCGGGAGCACCCAATTCGGTTGTGGGTGTGTGCCCCGATAGTGTTGTAAAAGGCACCGGTTCCCGCCTCAAAGGGATCCAATAGTGGAGAAGGTCGATCAGGCCTCTCGTGGCGAGATCCATCGGAGAATAGGGTGAGGCCTATTGTGGCGTGGTGGTCTTAGAACCGCCCACCCCTCCAACGCAGATGTACTTCCCTTAACAAGGAAGGAACTGCGGTAGAACGAATCCCTGTGTCTCCGCGTGCTCCAGTACGGTTTCCTCGCTCCTCTTTTACGTGCTTAGTAGTTAGGATTACATATAGGGAAATTCTCGTAGTTGCATATCTAGAGAATTTACTTTGTGTCAAGCCTAAAATTGAAAAAGTATTAAAAATTGGTTAGCACCTATTCACCCCCCTCTAGGTGCCCATACGATCCATTTCAACAGGGACAACCCTGTTTTATTGTGGTAGGTGTGTGGAGCGAGGCACGCCATGGTAGTTTTGCCAGGGTGGCCGAGGCGGCAATGCCATAGGTCTGGGTGTTGTTGGAGGACGAAGGCGGCATGTTGAAGATCTTGGCACATGGAGTAAAGCGGAACAGAGCTATTGCATCAAAGAATCATGGTCCCGGTGAGAAGATCCTTCATAGAGAAACCATAGGGATCAAATTGAATGGAGCAGGAATTATCGATGGTGAATTGTCGAACAGAAATCAGGTTTTTGATAATGTTAGGAACTACAAGAATGTTGTTAAGATGGAGAGTTTTGGAGGGAGAATAGAGGGTTTTGGAACCAGTGTGGGTGATGGGAATAGAATAGCCGTTTCCGACGGTGACAAAATGAGTAGAGGAAGGTTTTAGAGAGGATAGGTTACCGGGGCCGAATGCCATGTGGGATGATGCTCCGGAGTCCATGTACCAGTCACCTCCTAAGAGCTGCATGTTGTTCAGGATGTTGACAAGGGCCGGGTCCAGCGCCGGCTGGTTGTAGCTTTGTGGCGGTGTCGGCGGAGACACAGATGATGGGGCTGCCCGATGATGTAGGCCTAAGGAGGAGAAGCCGGGTGCGGACTAAGGACACTAGGGCCGGGTGGTCCACAGCTGGGCGAACACATCGCGGGCTGCCAGGTTGCACCGTTGTTGCTGAAGATGCACGCGGGGTTGGGGCACCCGTCCATGGGTTGAACTGCCAGGGGGGAGTCGTTGCGGTTGCGCCCACGACCACCGCGATCGCGGCCGCCACGGTAGTAGGGGCTCGCGGAGATCTTACCATTGCCACGGCCGGCGCCCCCGGGCGACGATGGTGGTGGAGGTGGGGGACGGGGCCACCAGGTGGGGGATGCACGTTCTGTCCACAAGCCTAGAGAGCCGTGCCCGTGGAGTTCTTGACATCTACTTTCTTCTACGTCTCTTCCAGGATGAGGGTGGACCGCGTCTGCAGGAACATGGGAAAGGGCACCACAAACTGAAGAAACGAGCGGAGGTGCACAAAGCTCTCGTTAAGACCACGGAGGAGGGTGAGGACGAGAGTCTCATCTGAGACAGGTTAGCCGATGTTGCCAAGAGAGTCAGCGAGGGCCTTTAGCTTGGTGTCGTAATCGCTGATGGAGAGGTCCCCCTGCGGTGTGTTGCGGAAGTCGGCCTCCACCTGAATGGCGCGGTGCTTCTTGTTGTCGCGGAAGAGATTCTCGATGGCGTCCCAGATGGTGCGTGCCGTGGCGCCCGGGCGCATGACGATGCCGAGTAGGTTGACGGAGACAGAGCTGTAGTTCCAGGAGAGGACGGTGAAGTTGTCGCGACCCCAGTAGGAGTCTGGGCCGGTGTCGGATGGTGTGGTCTCGCCGATGACATGGGAGGTGAGGCCGTAGCGGCCGAGAGCGACGAGGAATAGCTCCCGCCAGCTGGTGTAGTTGCTGTCATCGAGGCTGAGGGCGATGCGTACGTGGAGTTTGATGGAAGTGGCATAGGTGTTGTGGTTTGGGTTATTGGTGGCGGCATGGGGAGGAGGGATGATAGCGGTGGTGGCGGTGCTGTTGGGTGGAGCGGCGGCAATGTTGGCAGCGGTGAGCTGCTGGGTGAGAGAGGCCTCTCGCGCATCAAGATCATGGGCGCGGGCCTCGAGCTCGCGCTCCTTGGCTTCGATCTCTTCGAGTGTCATGGTGGAGGGTTGGAGGAAGTGAGGAAGGGTTTCGGGGTTTTAGGGTTCGGCAGAGGCCAGGGAGAGGAGAGGAGGCCGGCGGCTTGGCTAGGTTAGGATGACCTGCTCTGATACCATGAAATAATATGGTTACAGTGACTCGATGGCCCTTCTTGTGCCAGATCATACATATATATAGATTAAGTACATCTCGGTTGCAAGTTAACTTAGGGCACAAGCCTAAACCCTAACCGCCGTCGGCTGGGCTAATGGGCGGTGATGTCGGTTGCCTAACATGAGGGTCTACATTTGAAGAGGGAAATGGAGGGTGGTTGATGTTTCTTGGAAGCATGAGAAGAACGTCTCTGATGTGGTTTTCTGTTTTTAGGTTTATTTGCATCCAAGAGCGCAAGAATTCACGCGAAGGCTGTAGTTTTGTTTCTCTTTCGTTATGTATATGAGCCGTGTATACATTGCATACTCTATTGCAACAAAATTATTGCAGACTTGTCACAGACGCTTACTTAGTAAAATAGTTTTTGCCCAGAAATCTCTATTATGCATCCGAACCTTATGGTCTGATGCTGCAATGATTTTGACTGTAATTATTTATTCCGCACAATTCTAGCATCCAAATAAAATATTCCCTCTCTATACATGAGAATCTAGACAAATTTGTGACATCTACTTCGGGGACAGTGTACCACAATTGTGCATATTTGTGGTCAGCATCAAAGATCGATTCCCTGAAAAAAAAGGGATGTGCATTCTCTCAGAACAGAGGAAACATACAAAGATTGATGTCCATGGTGATATAAATTTGATTCAGCATACAAGCAGAACTATGATTAAGCATTCTGTCGTTTCTCCTATAAAGCACCTGAATCAGGATGTTCCTGAGTTTGTTGTTTGTAAAGTTTTGGGTTTATACCCAAATGGAGGATGGTCAATGTTTCTTGGAAGCAGGAAAGGATGCCTTCTGATGTGGTTTTGTCGTTTTATGTTTCTAGGTTTTGTTCTTAAGTTTCCGATTCTACAAATATGTTCTGAACCTGGTATCCCCGAGTCCTAATCCAGCAATGCCACTGTAAGCATGAGATGTCGTCCTGTTTCTGTTCGCTTCCAATGTATGTGAATTGTGCCGAGGACAGATGAACTGCAGAACAATTGTGGAAACAAAGTACACACCTTCCTGATGATGTTTCCATTATCATGGTATTTCCATTGTCTATGCACAAGAGTTGCACTTTCCATGATCATGCTTGCATATTCAGTTAGTCGGTGTTAGCATTTCGCAAGTAGCAGTATACTCCACTTTCGGCATTCAGTGGTAGCAAATGAGTGATGTATACATCTTTCTGAAGATATTAGAGTGTTTGAGGGCTCCTTTTTCTTCTCATTCCGTCTATTGGTGACGATTGACTACTAAAGAGTGTCTTTTTGAATGCTTGAACAGGACGTCCGATTCTTCAGAGAAGAGCACGTCATCTAATTGTTGGATTATTAGACAGAATTTTTGACCATCATTTCTAACAATACGGAGCTGCACTATAGAATTCTGTATCCAAAACGACAGAACTGAAACGCGATCAAGAAAACTGAAGAACGATACTGGTCAAGTAAAACAGAGATGCTGCTCTAGTGAAGCACCAAAAGGCGCAAGGGACTTCAAAAAGAGGCATATTTTCACCGAAAATCCTCCGTAATTTACATCATGGTAGTACAAACCAAACCAAACCGCAGTGAACTACACCACGTGCAGGTCTGACACAACAACGGCTCGCACCGTCAGCATCTACTTACTTGCCGGGAACAAAGTTGGTGGCAAAAGCCCACGCGTTATTGTTGACAGGGTCGGCAAGATGGTCGGCAAGGTTCTCAAGGGGGCCCTTGCCAATGACGATGGCCTGCACAAAGAAGCCGAACATGGAAAACATGGCAAGACGGCCGTTCTTGAGTTCCTTCACCTTGAGCTCCGCAAATGCCTCGTGGTCGCAAGGCCGAGGGGGTCGAAGCTGCCACCAGGGTAGAGTGGGTCGACGATTTCACCAAGAGGGCCGCCGGCAACACGATACCCCTCCACGGCACCCATAAGCACGACCTGACATGCCCAAATAGCGAGGATGCTCTGTGCGTGGACGAGGCTGGGGTTACCAAGGTAGTCGAGTCCACCCTCACTGAAAATTTGTGAGCCGGCCTTGAACCATACGGCCTCTCCAAACTTGACGCCGTTGCGGGCAAGTAACTCCGGGAAGACGCAACCGAGCGTGCCTAGCATGGCCCACCGAGAGTGGATCACCTCCAGCTCACGGTTCTTGGCGAACGTCTCGGGGTCAGCCGAGAGCCCGGCAGTGTCCCACCCATAGTCACCGGGAAACTCACCGGTCAAGTAGCTCGGGGGCTCACCGGAAAGTGGGCCGAGGTAGAGCACACGGTCAGCGCCGTACCGGCTTGGCTTTCGCAGTGGTCTTGCGCATCGTGACACGGGCCTCACCAAATAGAGCCGATAATGACACATTCTTCACTGCCTTGCCGGCGAAGGTCGATGAAGAGAGGGACATTGTGGTGGTTGCCATTGAGCTGCGAAAGCTGCTGGTGTATTGTATGTTCTCCAGAGATCTGAAGTTGTGTGTGGAGATGGTCTAAGATGTCAGAAAGATGGAGCTATTTATGACATTGGAGATGACACAATGGATGAGCTTTGTCGTGTGAGCTGACAAGATAGTAGATAGAGTTAGACAGAGAAAAAATCTTGATCTCTGACGCTATTGGTGCAGCAGAGATCTCTTCATCCGTGAACACGTGGCAAGATGAGAGCCAGGAAAGGGATACAATTGTGGCTAGGCTTGGGATATCGCTGGAGCACGGAGACCTGTGATTGGATGCTGGGTTACATATACACTCACTTCATCTCAAGGTCTGCATGTCTGCATGCGACGAGACAGTCTGCATCGCCAAAAAAAAGGGAGAGTGAGATCATCTCATTATTTTCCATGGTGGTGAACTGTACAAGAAATCCCCATCATTCACATATCGATGAAAATTTGAGAATACTGCAAAATGAAAGTTTGCTCTTTTGTTCTTAGAACCAGGAATGCATTTATCTGACTGACCTTAAAAATGGAACATAGAAAATGTGATACTCCCTCCGACCCATATTAGTTGTCTTCGAGTTGTCAAAATTTGGATGAACCTATATACTAAATAGTGTCTAGATTCATCCAATTTAAACAAATTTGAATCAACTAATATGGATAGGAGGGAGTACTTTAATTTACACAAGACATAATCTTATATCTTAGAGCATCTCCAATCGATGCACTAAGATGGTTTTGGGGCCCCAAATTAACAGTTTTAATGCGCCACTGACTGCAGCATTTTTTCGGAGCACTAAAATACAGCGCGCAACCTGCAACAGTTTTCTAGATGCACTAAAATAGAACACACAACAGGCTATAACACACCACATTTACAGGATTAAACACGATTGTGATGAACATATGGATCTAAATAAATCATCACAGGATAAAGCACATGTAAAAACCTCTTGATTTAACATTATCTTTGTGTCAGTGCAATACCGTTATTTTCTTTGGTGGGGAATGCAACACTGATACCTGGAGAAGCATCTAATGTTTTGTTTGTGGTGTAGGATTTGTTAGTTTGGCTTTTGGATCTTCTAGTTTAGATAATCATAGTAGTTCTATTGGGTTCGATATAGTATATCTGAGAGAGAGAGAGAGGACAGAGAGATCGGAGAGGGAGAGGCGTGTATACATACGCCTTGGCTCAAGGAACGCGAGCCAGAGGGAATGCCAGAGCCGGTGGCCATGGCGGAGAGGGGCGACGGCGTGGGCGTGGGTGAGAGTGGCGGCGGCGGAGCTTCCCGTCGGCACAGCGCTAGCCTAGGTCGGATGGGTGTGTCGGTGGGGCAACTAGGGAACGATGAACCTCGTAAGGCGTGCCTTCGGCCCCCACCTGTCTTTATAGCACTGGCGACAGGGGCCCACCAACCAGATAGAGGTTGGGCGCCCGATCGGTAGCGGTCAGTCAAGGTTCCGCTCGAGCTGGGCTCGTGCAGAGAGATCAACCTAACATTCTCCTCCTTGATCTCGACTTTTCTTTTAACTTTATACTTTATAGTTTACTCGTTTCATCACGGATCAGTACATAGAGCATGTTTCATTGTCACAGCTCAATTGCCGATAGAATCAAACAGCCACTATATACTTTTCTATTTTGAAACAAATCCTGCTATTTTTGGGCCTCTGTAGTCCAAGAATCATAGACTTTCCATTAATCCCATGCCGGCTAAGTGTTCCTTGAACACATTGGGTGGTAAGCCTTTCGTTAGCAGATCCGCAAGCATATCCTTTGTCCTTATATGTGATGGCTTGCACAACTTATGTGAGCCTGTTGAGAACCCCAAGAGCAAGATATGAAGCAGTACATCAGCAAGTTTTCCCTCAGTAAGAAACCGAGGTTATCGAACCAGTAGGAGGAAGGAAACGTCACACAGGTGTTGCAAGCAACACGGAGACCTTCACAACATAAACTCAAGACTTTGCCCCAACTAACAGTGAGGTTGTCAATCTCACCGGTTGCTGTAACAAAGGATTAAACGTATGGTGTGGAAGGCAATGGTTTGTAGCAAGTAAACAAGTAACCGTGAAAGATGTATCAATGGTAAAGATTGGACCGGGTTCCATAGTTCACTAGAGGCGCTCTCCTTAGATAAACAACATGGCATGAAGGGTAAACAAATTACAGCAAGGCAATGGATAGGAACTGAGCAAGGCATAACAATGCAATTACTAGTCAGAAAGATCCTATGAGATTCGATTGGGCAATACAACAAGATACATACACCGCCATCCAACTGCATCTATGACTAGAAGCCCACCTTCAGGTTATCATCCGAACCCCCTCCAGTATTAAGTTGCAAGCAACAGACAACTGATTTAAGCAAAGTGTGTAAGGTAAATAGTCCACATGTTCCATGAAGAAGAGACTGTTGTTTTCTCCCTAGTGGCAACAACACATCTACAACCGAAGAGATTTCTGTCACTTCCCATGGAAACTAGAGGCATGAACCCATTATCGAGCATAAATACCCCCTCTTGGAGTCACTAGCAACTACTTGGCCAAGATAGCTACTAACAACAGAGAGCATTCAAGATCACAAACAACACAGACATGATAGAATCATAAAGATAAAACCATTAATCAAACCGACATAATAATCTCAATATCCATCGGATCCCCGCAAACACAGCATGCATGATTACAAATAGATTAGATCTTGATCATGAACGGAGCTCACAAGATCTATACATGAAAGCACAAAGGAGGAGATACAACCATCTAGCTACTACATGGTGTAGGGGTTCGTAGCATGGAAAACAAAAATTTTCTATCGCATGCAAACAAACAAGCCAGGATCTATCTACTAGATTGTAGCAACGAGTCGATAGAGGAACTCACCCTCGAAGATTCCAAAGCGGTTAACGAGAGCAGATTCTCGTGGGTGATGTAGTCGTACTCTTGCCGATCTCAAGATCGCGTAGATGATCCTTCCGCCGCTGCCCGCAGCACTTCCATGATCGGTCACACGTTCGATACTCAATGAAGACCTTCCTCTCCCTTGTTCCAAAGAAAGGAGGTTGTAGCACTCTCCTCACGATTCCAAGAAAGACGACGCAGTGTGAAGTAGAGGGGAGATCTCGCAGGGCTTCGCCTTAAGCCGGAGCGAGTATGGTGGACTATGAGAGAGGCCTTGGTGGTCTAGGGTTTAGAGGCACCAAGGGGGAGGGGAAGGTTGGACGACGGCTAGGGCTTGGGGAAGCCGCAAGTTGGCGACTTGGAGAAACCCTAGGGGCGGAGGCGACTTGGAGGAGGCCGGCGGCTAGGGATAGGGTTTTGGGGTGTGTTGGGTGTAGGTAAGAGGGGCAGCCCTGCCCCTCCTTTTATAGGTGGGAGGGCGCGGCTTGGGAGGAGGGAGTCCTCCCCCAAGTCGGCCACCTTGGCCGGCGGGTGGAGGGAGAGGAACTCCTCCCCAAGTAGGTTTCCTACTCTCCCTCCACCAAGCAAACTTGCCGTTTGACTTTTTCAAATTGGCGTTTTTGACTTTCAAACTAGGACTTGATTTCTCCCTTTATTTTGCCCAGCCAAGTGACCTAGTACATGATGCAACCATTTCACATTGTCATGACACATTCATGTACCCTTCCCCTCCGGAGTGCCGGACCTTCCAAACCCTTCTAGAACATTCCCGATGAAAACACATGAATCATTCCCCAACTCCGAAACAGGACTTTCCTTATATGAATATTATTCTCCGGACCATTCTGGATCTCCTTGTGATATCCCGGACCCCTTCCGAGACTCCAAACAACATTCGGTCTCTTACTCATCATTCCATAACTACTCAACAACATCGAATCCTTAAGTGTGTATCCTTACGGTTCGTGAATTATGCGAACATGATCGAGACACTTCTCCGATCAATAACCAATAGAGGAATATGGAAATTCATATGGCTCCCACATATTTCAACGATTACTTTGCGATCGAATGAACCACTTACATACGATACCAATTTCCCTTTGTCACACGATAGTTTACTTATCCGAGGTTTTGATCGTCGGTATCTCTGCATACCTAGTTCAACCTCGTTACTGATAAGTACTCTTTTCTCGTTCCCGTGATATGTGATCCCTTATGATCCAGTCACATGCTTGCAAGCTAATTGTATGACATTCCACCGAGAGGGCCCAGAGTATATCTATCCGTCATATGGATGGACAAATCCCACTCTTGATCCATGTGTCTCAACCCATACTTTCCGAACACTCAATGCCATCTTTATAGGCACCCAGTTACTGTGTGGTGTTTGATGTCATCAAAGTATCCTTCCGGTGATGGTGACAAGCATGATCTCATGGTCGAAGGAATTAGGTTACTATGTATCAGAAAGCTTATAGCAATTGAACTATTAAAACATCTTGATCTTTATGCTACGCTTATCTATAGGAGTATGTCCATCATATCATTCTCCTAATGATATGACCTTGTTATTAACAACATCTCTAATGTTCATGATCAAGAAACCATGATCATCTATTAATCAACAAGCTAGTATTATAAAGAGGCTTTACTAGGGACTCTAATTTAGTTTACAAATCACACAAGTATTAATGTTTCTGGTTAATACTGTTATAGCATGAATGTAAACTTTTATCATAAACACAAAGATATAATAATAACTACATTTATTATTGCCTCTAGGGCATATCTCTAACAGTCTCCCACTTGCACTAGAGTCAACTAATCTAGATTACATGGTAATATACCAAACACCCATGGAAGTTTGGTGTTGGTCATGTTTTGCCTTCGGGAGAGGTTTAGTCAACGAATCCTCCACATTCAGATCTATGTGTACTTTGCAAATCTTTATGTCACCATCTTGGACATGTTCTCGAATAGCGTGAAAACGTAGCTTGATGTGCTTTAGTTTCTTGTGTGACCTTGGTTCTTGCGCATTGGCTATGGCGCCCATGTTATCACAGTAGATAGACATTGGGTCCAGCGCACTTGGAACCACACCGAGCTCTGTAATGAACTCCTTCATCCATATCGCTTCTTGTGAAGCCTCCGAAGCAGATATGTATTCCGATTCAGTTGAAGATCTCGCCACAACGCTTTGCTTTGCACTCCTCCAGCTAACTGCTGCACCATTCAAAGTAAATACGTATCCATATTGAGATTTAGAAGGGTTTACATAATCTTTGCAACCCCAAACACGACAATTTAGGTTTCTTCCCAAAACATAATTCATACGGTGTCTTTTCAACGGATTTAGATGGTGCCCTATTTAAAGTGAATGCGGTTGTTTCTAATGCATAAGCCCAAAACGATAGCGCTAAATCTGTAAGTGACATCATAGAACGAACCATATCTAAGAGAGTTCGATTACGATGTACGGACACACCATTACACTATGGTGTTCCCGGCGGTGTAAATTGTGAAAGTATTCCGCATTTCTTTAAATGCTCGCCAAACTCGTAACTTAGATATTCACCTCCACGATCAGAATGTAGAAATTTAATCTTCTTGTTATGTTGATTCTCTACCTCACTTTGAAATTCCTTAAACTTCTCAAAAGTTCCGGACTTATGTTTCATGAAATAGATATACCCATATCTACTCAAGTCATCCGTGAAGGTAAGAACATAACGATAACCACCGCGCGATGCTACACTCATTGGACCACACACATCGGTATGTATGATTTCCAACAAGTCCGTAGCTCGCTCCATCATACGAGAAAATGGAGTCTTAGTCATTTTACCCATCAGACATGCTTCGCATCTTTCAAGTGATTCGAAATCAAGTGATTCAAGAAGTCCATGGGAATGGAGTTTCTTCATACGCTTCACTCCAATGTGACCAAGACGATAGTGCCACATATAGGTTGAGTTATCGCTTAATTTCAAACGTTTAGCTTCAATGTTATTAATATGTGTATTTCCACTATCGAGATTCAATAAGAATAGACCATCTATCAAAGGTGCATGTGCATAAAACATATTACTCATATAAATCGAACAACCATTATTCTCGGACTTAAACAAGTAACTGTCTCGCAATTAACATGATCCCGATATAATGTTCATGCTCAACTCAGGCACCAAATAACAATTATTTAAGTATAAAACTAATCCCGATGGTAGATGAAGAGGTAGCGTGCCGACCGCGATCACATCAACCTTTGATCCATTTCCAGCGCGCATCGTCACCTCGTTCTTCGCTAGCTTCCATTTATTCTGCAGCACCTGTTTCGAGTTGCAAATATGAGCAACCGAACCAGTATCAAATACCCAGGTACTACTACGAGTACTAGTGAGATACACATCAATAACATGTATATCAGATATACCTTTCTTCTTGATGTTGCCGTTCTTCAAATCCGCCAAGTACTTTGGGCAATTCCGCTTCCAGTGAACCTTTCCCTTGCAGTAAAAGCACTCAGTATCAGGCTTAGGTCCAGCCTTGGTCTTCTTCGCCGGTGCGTCAACTTTCTTACCACCCTTCTTGAAGTTTCCCTTTTGCTTAGACTTGCCTTTCTTGAATTTGGTGGTCTTATTGACCATCAACACTTGATGCTCTTTCTTGATCTCCACTTCTGCAGATTTCAACATGGAGAAGAGTTCTGGCAACTGCATGTTCATGCTTTGCATGTTGTAGTTCATCACAAAGTTCTTGTAACTTGGTGGCAGTGATTGGAGGACACGGTAAATCCCCAAAGCATTAGGAATCACTATACCCAAGCTTTGGAGTTTGTTTGCGTACCCAGACATCTTAAGCACATGCTCACTGACGGAGCTGCTCTCTTCCATCTTGCAGTTAAAGAACTTTTCAGAAGCCTCATAGCTCTCAACTGCCGCATGAGTCTCAAATATCATTTTGAGTTCACGGAGAATATCATGTGGGTCATGGTTCTCAAACCTTTTCTGAAGCTCCGATTCCAAACCATACAAGATAGCACACTGAACTATGGAAAACTGATTCTTCCGAGCGAGGTAAACGTTCTTTACTTCATCGGTAGCATCAGCTGCAGGCGGGTCACCCAGCGGTGCATCCAGCACATAGGTCAAATTACCAGCATTGAGGACAATCCTCAAATTGCGGAACCAATCCGCGAAGTTTCTTCCATTGTTTTTCAACTTTTCTTTCTCTAGGAACACATTAAAATTGATGGCAGGGGCCGCCATTGATCTACAACATATTTGCAATAGTTTAGACTGAGTTTATGACAAATTGAGTTCTAATTAATAGTTAAATTAATCTAGGTGAACTCCCACTCAAAACAATATCCCTCACATTGTTTTAGTGATCACACGAACCAAATCCACCACATCAAAACCGATCATCACGAGAGTTGATGCAGCTTCAATGGCGAACAATCAACATGTTCATCATATCTACTATATGACTCATGCTTTACCTTCGGTGATCCGTGTTCGAGACCATGTCTGACATGCTAGGCTCGTCAAGATCAAACCTTAGCTTCCGCATAAGCAAATCTGGCTTGCTCACGTTGTATACACTCGCAGAATCTAACACACCCGATCATCACGTGGTGCTTCGAAACAACGAGCTTTAGCAACGGTGCTTACTAAGGATGAACACTTTAAAACTTGAAATTTGTGTGCTTGAGGGATCATCTTATAATCCTACCGTCGTTAACTAAGCAATACAAGATGCATAAAGGATTAACATCACATGCAATTCATAATATGTGATATGATATGGCCTTTCTTCTTGTGCTTACGATCTCCATCTTCAAGAACGAACATGATCTCCATCATCACCGGCATAGCGTCAAGGTCAATGGCGCCGTTTCATGGTTGTTGTCCACCAGCTTCAACTATTACAACTACTTTGAATAGACACGCGGGTCTTAACAGAATTTAAAGACAACCATATGGCTCCTGCCGGTTGCCAACTTACAATAAGGAACATTGCATACATCAAATATAATCACAATCATGGCCATATCACATCACAGCACACCCCTGCAAAACAAAGTTAGACGCCTCTAATTTCTTTGCATATTTTACGTGGTTTGGGGATTTCAATAAGTGTCGTTCTAAATTACGAACAAGAACCACAACGTTGATGCTTGAACTATCAAGTGCCCGTTGTAAATTGGATCTATACTATGATGGGAGAGATAGGCACCCGCAAAGCCACTTATGCAATACAAGTTGCATGTTGAGCGTGGAGCAAGTCTCATGAACGATGTCATGTAAGGTTTGCCTGGGCCGCTTCATCCCATCATACCGCAAGATGCAAAGTACACAAAAATCAATTGATAACAAAAGCACCACCGCCCACAATGACCATTGTGTTCTACTCGTGCAACAGATCTACATATAGACATGGCTCTGATACCACTGTAGGGGTTCGTAGCATGGAAAGCAAAATTTTTGTACCGCATGCAAACAAACAAGCCAAGATCTATCTACTAGATTGTAGCAACGAGTCAATAGAGAAACTCACCCTCGAATATTCCAAAGCGGTTAACGAGAGCAGATTCTCGTGGGTGATGTAGTCGTACTCTTGACGATCTCAAGATCGCGTATACGATCCTTCCGGCGCTGCGTTCCGGCAGCGCTTCCACAGTCGGTCACACGTTCGGCACTCGATGAAGACCTTCCTCTCCCTTGTTCCAGCAGGCAGCGGAGGTTGTAGCACTCTCCTCGCGATTCTGGCAGCACGACGGCGTGGTACCGGAAGTAGAGGGGAGATCTCGCAGGGCTTCGCCTTAAGCCGGAGCGAGTATGGTGGACTATGAGAGAGGACTTGGTGGTATAGGATTTATAGGCACCAAGGGGGGGAAACTTGGCCGGGGACTAGGGCTTGGGGAAGCCCCAAGTCGGTGAATGGTTTCACAGCATAGTAAATCAAAAAATTTCTACGGATGCGAACGGGAAAGCCAAGATCTAATCTAGGAGATGCAAACAACGAGGGGGATAGATGAGATCTTCATACCCTTGAAGATTCGCACAGCGGAACGTTCAACGGAACGTGGTTGATGTAGTCGCACTAGCTTCTCCTCCTCGCGATCCGATCCGATCCAACACCACAAGTGGCGATTCCTCCGAGAGATGCACACGTATGGCACCTCGACGTATCCTCCTTCCTCGGTCCAGCAAGTGGGGTGGAGAGATAGATTGGATCTACAACACAACGGCGTGGTGCAAAGGTGGAGAGTTTCTGCGGCAGGGCTTCGCCTACGCGCAGTCGGGAGAGAGAGAGAGAGAGAGAGAGAGAGAGAGAGAGATCTGGAGGGCAGCAGGTAGGCGGCTAGGGTTCAAGGAGGGGTGGTGGAGGGCTGCGCCCCTGCCCTCTATATATAGGGGGCTGTCCGGCCCCCTTGGCCCCTCCTCCAAGCCCTAGGGCGGCGGCCCCAAGGGTTGGAGTGGGGGGCAAGTTTTCCCCTTCCTTCTAGAAGGTTTCCCTAGGGTTTCCCCTAGGGTTTGGCCGGCTGGGCCTATGGGGCCTTGTGCCCCTAGCCCAATGAGGCCAAGGCACTCCCTCGTAGGCCCACGCCCCCTCCCGACAAGTGGGGCCACGTTGGTCCCACTCCGGAAGGTTCTAAAAGCTTCCGGTACAATACCGAACAATCCGAAACAATTCCGAAATCCAAAAACTGCTTTCCCTTATATGAATCCTATTCTCCGGACCATTCCGGAACCTCTCGTTATGTCTCGTATCTCATCCGAAACTCCAAACAAAAACTCATAAACCAATTATCCATTCTATCCTAGTATCGAGACGTTAAGTGTGTGACCCTACGGGTTCGATAATATGCAGACATGATCTTCTATCAATAATCAACAGCGGGGTCTGGAAACCCATATTGACTCCTACATACTCATCGATGATCATATCGGATGAACCACGATGCCATGATTCAATTAATCCCATATATATATATTCCCTTCGTCACGCGATATTTTACTTGCCCGAGATTCGATCGTCGGTATCAGCATACCTAGTTCAATCTTGTTCACAGCAAGTACTTTACTCGTTCCGTAATCCGATATCACATTGTGATTAACTCCTTAACCACGTGCTTGCAAGCGGTGTTGATATCGATTACCGAGTGGGCCCGAAGTATATATCTCCGACTTGGGAGGGACAAATCCCATCTCGATACATACAACCCAACAAGTACTTTCCGATCACCTGAGAGACACCTTTATGATCACCCTCTCATAGGATGACGTTTGATGACCTCAAAGCTTTCTTCCGATACCAAGGAGTTGCATTATCTCATGGTCTAAGGAATACAATATTTGACATAAGAAAAAGCTTCGCAAAGATGAACACGATGACACGATCTAATTGCTCTGTTTGATTTGGGTCTGTCCATCATATCATTTCCCCAATGATATGATCTCATTATTAATCGACAACTCACGTCTATGGTTAGGAAACATTAACCATCATTAATCAATGAGCTAGTCCATAGAGGCATACTAGGGACACGGTGTTGTTTATAAACCACACAAGTATCAAAGTTTCCGCTTAATACAATTCTAGCATGGAATATAAACTTTATCATGAACAAGAATTATAATAATAACATCTTTATTATTGCCTCTAAGGCATAATTCCAACAGTCTCCCACTTGCACTAGAGTCAATAATCTAGTTTACATCTGGCAACAATCTAATACCCATGGCACTAAGGTGCTGATCATGTTTTGCTCGTGGAAGAGGTTTAGTCAACGGATCTGCGACATTCAGCTCCATATGTACTTTGCTAATCTTCAGATCTCCATCTGTTATATAATCTCGAATTATATGAAACTTGCGGTTGATATACTTGGTCTTTGGATGATATCTTGGTTCCTTAGCCAGTGCTATGGTGCTAGTGTTGTCACACAATATCTTCAGTGGGTCCAAGGCACTTGGAACCACACCAAGCTCAGTGATGAAGTTCCTGATCCAATCTCCTTCACTTGACGCTTATGCAGCAGCCATGTATTCCGCTTCTACTGTAGATCCCGCGATCACGCTTTGCTTGCAGCTTCTCCAGCTCACAGCTCCTCCATTCAAAATATAAACGTATCCCGTCTGAGATTTAGAATCATCCTTGTCGGTGTCGAAACTAGCATCGACGTAACCTTTTACGACGAGCTGTTCATCACCTCCATAGACTAAGGACATTTCTTTAGTTCTATTTAAATACTTTATTCCACTCCTGGATCACTTTGGTATCTGCTCGTCAAACTAAGAGCATTGGACACATCCGGTCTAGTACATAGCATGACATACATGATAGAACCTATGGCCGAGGCATAAGGCACTTTTCTCATAGCTTCTCTATCGTTTACCGTAGCTGCACACTGAGCCCTGCTCAATATCTTACCTGACAACATAGGCACTGAACCTTTCTTTGCCTTATCCATTCTGAACCTTTTTCAGAACTTTGTCTAGGTATGTACTTTGGCTTAAAGATATCAGGCGTCTTTGTCTATCTCAATAGATTTTGATGCCCAATATATAAGCAGCTTCCCCTAGGTCTTTCATTGAAAAACATTTGTTCAAATAACTCTTCACATCGTTAAGCATGTCAATGTCATTTCCGATAATCAATATGTCATCCACATATAGTACAAAAAATGTCACTGAGCTCCCACTCACTTTCTTGTAGATACAAGCTTCGTAGCAATTTGGAACAAATCCAAAGCTCTTGATCACTTGATCAAAACGAAGGTTCCAACTCCGAGATGCTTGCTTCAGTCCATAAATGGAACGCTAAATTTTGCACACCTTATCAGCATCCTTAGGATCGACAAAACCTTCGGGTTGCATCATATACAACTCTTCATGAATGTTGCCATTGAGGAATGCAGTCTCTTGACATCCATCTGCCATATTTCATAATCATGAAACACAGCAATTACTAATAAAATCCAAATGGACTTAAACATCGCTACGGGAGAGAAAGTCTCATCGTAGTCAACACCTTGAACTTGTCGAAAACCTTTCGCGACAAGCCGTGCTTTATAGACAGTAACATTACCATCCGCTTCCGTTTTCTTCTTGAAAATCCATTTGCACTCAACGGCCTTTCGGTCGCTAGGAGGGTCCACCAAATTCCATACTTGGTTTTCGCTCATGGATCCCAATTCGGATTTCATGGCCTCTATCCATTTCTCTGAGTCTGGGCTCATCATTGCTTCCTATAGTTCGTAGGTTCACTTTTGTCTACTAACAAGACAGTTAAGACAGGGTTGCCGTACCACTCAGGAGGGGCACGCGACCTTGTCGACCTGCGACGTTCAGTAGTAGCATCGTCCGAAGCTTCATGATCCTTGTCATTAGCTTCCTCTATTGCTGGTGCAGACGACACTGGAACAATTTCAGGTGCTGCGCTTCTCTCCAACTCAAGAGAAGGTTCAATAACCTCGTCTAGCTCTACTATCCTCCCACTCACTTCTTTCGAGAGAAAATCCTTCTCAAGAAAGGATCCGTTCTTTGCGACAAACACTTTGCCTTCGGATCTGTGATACAAGGTATACCCAATCGTTTCCTTAGGGTATCCTATGAAGACGCATTTCTCCGCTTTGGGTTCGAGCTTGTCCGGCATCAACTTCTTGACGTAAGCTACGCATCCCCAAACTTTAAGAAACGACAACTTAGGTTTAGCACCAAACCACAATTCATACGGTGTCATCTCAACGGATTTAGATGGTGCCCTATTTAAAGTGAATGCAACGGTTTCTAATGCATAACCCCAAAATGATAATGACAAATCTGTAAGAGACATCATTGATCGCACCATATCTAATAGAGTTCGATTCGGGCGTTTAGACACACCATTGCTTTTGTGGTGTTCCGGTATGGAGTTCTGAAACGATTCCGCTTGCTTTAAGATGCATGAGAAAATCATAACTCAAATATTCACCTCCATGATCGGATCATAGAAATTTAATTTTGCTGTTATGATGGTTTTCCACTTTGTTCTGAAATTCTTTGAACTTTTCAAATGTTTCAGATTTATGTTTCATTAAATAGATATACCCATATCTACTTAAGTCATTAATAAAAGTGAGAAAATAGCGATAACCACCGCGCGTCGAAACACTCATTGGTCCGCATACATCGGTATGTATGATTTCCAACAAGTCCGTTGCTCGCTCCATTATTCCAGAGAACGGGGTTTTGATCATCTTGCCCATGAGGCATGGTTCGCACGTGTCAAATGATTCAAAATCAAGAGACTCCAAAATCCATCAGAATGGAGTTTCTTCATGCATTTTACACCAATATGACCTAGACGGCAGTGCCACAAATAAGTCGTATTATCACTATCTACCTTGCATCTCTTAGCCTCAATGTTATGGATGTGTGTTTCATTGCTTTCGAGATTCAGAAGAAATAAACCATTCATAGCAGGTGCATGACCATAAAAGATGTTACTCATATAAATAGAACAACCATTATTCTCCGATTTAAATGAATAACCGTCTTGCAATAAACACGATCCAGATATAATGTTCATGCTCAACACAGGCACATAATAACATTTATTGAGGTTTAAAACTAATCCCGAAGGTAAAACTAAGGAGAGTGTGCCGACGGCCATCATATCAACTCTTGATCCGTTGCCAACGCGCATTGTCACCTCATCCCTCGCTAGCCGCCGTCTATTCCGTAGCTCCTGTTTCGAGTTACAAATATTAGCAACTGAACCAGTATCAAATACCCATGCACTGCAATGAGGGCTAGTAAGGAAAACATTAATAACATGTATATCAAATATACCTTTGATGGTGCCAGCCTTCTTGTCCGCTAAGTACTTCGGACAATTGCGCTTCCAGTGACCCTTGTCCTTGCAATAGAAGCACTCAGTGTCCGGCTTAGGTCCAGACTTGAGCTTCTTCTCTACAGGGGCAACGCGCTTGCCGCTGCCCTTCTTGAAGGGCTTCTTTGCACCCTTACCTTTCTTAATGCTGGGGGGCTTGTTGACCATCAACACATGATTATCTTTCTTGATGTCCACCTCCGCAGCTTTTAGCTTAGCGAAGAGCTCAGTGATCGTATCAGTGGAAGCAATCTGATTATGAGTAACTACAAAACCTTTGTAGCTAGGAGGGAGTGATTGCAGAACTCTGTCAATCTTGAGCTCCTCTGGAATCTTGCAGTCCAGTTGCTCAAGGCGTTGAGTGTAGCCCAACATCTTAATGGCGTGCTCACTAACGGAACTCCCTTCCTCCATCTTGCAGTTAAAGAATTTCTCAGAGATCTCATATCTCTCAGAACGGGCCTGAGTCTGAAACATAGTTTTTAGTTCCTCAAGAATCTCAAAGGGCCCGGGGAACTCCTCAAAACGATTTTGAAGGTCCGATTCCATAGCAAACAACATGGTGCTCTTAATCACACCATAATCATCCTTGCGCGACTAATAAACAACTTTCTCATCAGCCGGCGCATCTACAACAGTCACCTAGAGCTTTCTCAAGGACATAGTCCTTCTTTCCGCCAGAGAGAATGATTCTCAGATTGCGGAACCAGTTGGTGAAGTTAGACCCATTGTTCTTAAGCTTTTCTTTCTCAGCAAAAACGTTGAAGTTGAAGTTGAACTTAGCCATTTGATCTACAAAATTTGCAAGTACAATTTAGACTATGTTCATGATAACTAGTTCAACTTAATCAAATTACTAGATGAACTCCCACTAAATTCAACATCCCTCAAGTTGTTTAGTGAACATGATCCAAATTCACCACACCTAATTCGATCTTCACGAGAAGAGATGTGGTTTCAATGGTGGACAACAAAGTGTCGATCATATCATTCATATGACTCATGCTTAACCTTTCGGTTCATGTGTTCCGAGGCCATGTCTGTACATGCTAGGCTCGTCAAGTCAAACCCAAGTATTTCCGCGTGTGCAAAACTGGCTTTCACCCGTTGTATATGAACATAGAGTTTATAGCACCCGATCATCACGTGATGATTGAACACGACGAACTTTCGCAATGGTGCATACATGGGGAGAACACAGTTTTATCTTGATCTTTAAGTGAGGAATCATCTTATAATGCTACCGTCGCGATCTAAGCATAATAAGATACATAAAAGGATAAACATCACATGCATATAATTTTATGTGACATGGTATAGCCAATCTCCGCGCAATGATCTCCATCTTGTGCGAGCCAGCATGATCTCCATCACTCCACCATGATTGCCTCTACCACGAATAGCAACTACAACTATTGCTAACTACTTAGCGATGAAGTAAAGCTATTACATGGCGTATAAGAAGTTGACACACAGGTCATACACAATTATAAAGACAACCATATGGCTCCTGCCGGTTGTGTACTCATCGACATGCAAGTCGTGAAACATTACAAAACATGATCATTGCATACAACATACACATCACATCTTGGGCCATACCATATCACGAAACACTCCTGCAAAACAAGTTAGACGCCTCTACTTTGTTGTTGCATGTTTTACGTGGCTTATGGGAGTAACAAGCTAAACGATTCTTACCTACGGAAAGCCACAACGGTGATATTATGGTTGCCAACATCCGTGTAAATCCCATGACAACTATAGTGAGAGAAACGGCATCCACCAGCCGCATGTGGAACAAGCCACACGTCAAGCGGAGCCGGTCTCGCGAACCAGGTCGCTAAGTTGGCACGACCGCCGATCTCACTATACCGCGTCATAAGAAGTACACAAACAATAGGCTTGCAACAGAAAACATCAACGCCCGCAACAAGCATGTTGCGTTCTACTCGTGAAACACATCTACGCATAGATCTAGCTCTGATACCACTGAAGGGTTTTGCAGCATAGTAAATCAAAAAAATTCTACGGATGCGAACGGGAAAGCCAAGAGCTAATCTATAAGATGCAAACAACGAGGGGGGATGGATGAGATCTTCATACCCTTGAAGATTCGCACAGCGGAACGTTCAACGGAACGTGGTTGATGTAGCCGTACTAGCTTCTCCTCCTCGCGATCCGATCCAATCCAACACCGCAAGTGGCGATGCCTCCGAGAGATGCACACGTATGGCACCTCGACGTCTAATCCTTTCTCGGTCCAGCAAGTGGGGTGGAGAGATAGATTGGATCTACAACACGACGGAGTGGTGCAAAGGTGGAGAGTTTCTGCGGCAGGGCTTCGCCTACGCGCAGTCGGGAGAGAGAGATCTGGAGGGCAGCAGATAGGCGGCTAGGATTCAAGGAGAGGTGGTGGAGGGCTGCGCCCCTGCCCTATATATATAGGGGGCTGGCCAGCCCCCTTGTCCCCTCCTCCAAGCCCTAGGGCGGCGGCCCCAAGGGTTAGAGTGGGGGGCAAGTTCTCCCCTTCCTTCTAGAAGGTTTCCCTAGGGTTTCCCCTAGGGTTTGGCCGGCTGGGCCTATGGGGCCTTGTGCCCCTGGCCCAATGCGGCCAGGGCACTCCCTCGTAGGACCATGCCCCCTCCCGACAAGTGGGGCCACGTTGGTCCCACTCCGGAAGGTTCTAGAAGCTTTCGGTACAATACCGAACAATCCGAAACAATTCCGAAATCCAAAAACTGTTTTCCCTTATATGAATCCTATTCTCCGGACCATTCCGGAACCTCTCGTTATGTCCCGTATCTCATCCGAAACTCCAAACAAAAACTCATAAACCAATTATCCATTCTATCCTAGTGTCGAGACACGTTAAGTGTGTGACCCTACGGGTTCGATAATATGCAGACATGATCTTCTATCAATAATCAACAGCGGGGTCTGGAAACCCATATTGACTCCTACATACTCATCGATGATCATATTGGATGAACCACGATGCCATGATTCAATTAATCCCATATATATATATTCCCTTCGTCACGCGATATTTTACTTGCCCGAGATTCGATCGTCGGTATCGGCATACCTAGTTCAATCTCGTTCACAACAAGTACTTTACTCGTTCCGTAATCCGATATCACATTGTGATTAACTCCTTAACCACGTGCTTGCAAGCGGTGTTGATATCGATTACCGAGTGGGCCCAAAGTATATCTCTCCGACTTGGGAGGGACAAATCCCATCTCGATACATACAACCCAACAAGTACTTTCCGATCACCTGAGAGACACCTTTATGATCACCCTATCATAGGATGACGTTTGATGACCTCAAAGCTTTCTTCCGATACCAAGGAGTTGCATTATCTCATGGTCTAAGGAATACAATATTTGACATAAGAAAAAGCTTTGCAAAGATGAACACGATGACACGATGTAATTGCTCTGTTTGATTTGGGTCTGTCCATCATATCATTTCCCCAATGATATGATCTCATTATTAATCGACAACTCACGTCTATGGTTAGGAAACATTAACCATCATTAATCAATGAGCTAGTCCATAGAGGCATACTAGGGAGACGGTGTTGTTTATAAACCACACAAGTATCAAAGTTTCCGCTTAATACAATTCTAGCATGGAATATAAACTTTATCATGAACAAGAATTATAATAATAACATCTTAATTATTGCCTCTAGGGCATAATTCCAATAGTCGGCAACTTGGAGAAACCCTAGGTGCGGCGGCGACTTGGAGGAGGCCGGCAGCTAGGGATAGGGTTTTGGTGTGTGTTGGGTGTAGGTAAGAGGGGCAGCCCTGCCCCTCCTTTTATAGGTGGGAGGGCGCGGCTTGGGAGGAGGGAGTCCTCCCCCAAGTCGGCCTCCTTGGACGGCGGGTGGAGGGAGAGGAACTCCTCCCCAAGTAGGTTTCCTACTCTACCTCCACCAAGCAAACTTGCCGTTTGACTTTTTCAAATTGGCGTTTTTGACTTTCAAACTAGGATTTGATCTCTCCCTTTATTTTTCCCAACCAAGTGACATAGTACATGATGCAACCATTCTTGATCTATCCGTCATATGGATGGACAAATCCCACTCTTGATCCATGTGTCTCAACCCATACTTTCCGAACACTCAATGCCATCTTTATAGCCACCCAGTTACGGTGTGGTGTTTGATGTCATCAAAGTATCCTTTCGGTGATGGTGATAAGCATGATCTCATGGTCGAAGGAATTAGATTACTATGTATCAGAAAGCTTATAGCAATTGAACTATTAAAATGACTTGATCTTTATGCTACGCTTATCTATAGGAGTATGTCCATCATATCATTCTCCTAATGATATGACCTTATTATTAACAACATATCTAATGTTCATGATCAAGAAACCATGATCATCTATTAATCAACAAGCTAGTATTATAAAGAGGCTTTACTAGGGACTCTAATTTAGTTTACAAATCACACAAGTATTAATGTTTCTGGTTAATACTGTTATAGCATGAATGTAAAATTTTATCATAAACACAAAAATATAATAATAACTACATTTATTATTGCCTCTAGGGCATATCTCCAACACATGGACCCATAGTCCAAGGTGGAACTACTCACACATCATACCGGAGAGAAGGCCTCCGGGATGATCGCCCCTCCGGCAGGGTGCCGGGAAGAACTTCAGATCCCCCGATCTAGGGACGATGGTGGCGCCGGCTACAGATGGTTTCGTGGAGATTTGATCGGGTGCTTAGGGTTTCTGCATCGGGGGCTTCTTATAGACGAAGGGGGTGGCCGAGGCGGCGGCCAGAGGGGGCAAACCCTACCCAGGCACGGGGTAGGGCCCACCCGCGCCTAGGGGGGTTTAGCCGCCCTAGCACGCCTCCTCGTCTCCCCTCTGGACTTCTTGTTCCCCAAGGAAAGTAATTGACTTTGACGTTTGTCCCGTCCAATTCCGAGAATATTTCTTTACTAACTTTTGTGAAACCAAAAACAGCAGAAAACAGGCATCTGGTACTGTTGCAACTTTTTAGTAGGTTAGTACCAGAAAACATGTAAAAAACACCTCAAAGTGTGGACAAGTAAAGCAAAGTAGATACTAAACAAGCATGGAGCATCAAAAATTATAGATACGTTTCCAACGTATCAACATCCCCAAGCTTAACTCCTGCTCGTCCTCGAGTAGGTAAGTGATAAAAAGAATAATTTTTGAGGTGACATGCACCGTCATAATAAATATCCAACCATTTGCAAGCATTGAAAGCTGGGATCAAAGAACTCTAAACATGTGCATGAAAGATGGAGTTCTAACAATAGTACATAGTAACTATGCATGCAACATGAAAGGCTCCAAACAAATATCATGAATAACATGCATTGAAAAACGTTTGTTTGTTTCACATATAGAAAACATAGCATAGTGGCAATCAGCTTGTCCCTCATAGAGTAGCAAATAGATGCATAGGACACCTTCAAAGTTCACAAGGGTGACTAGAAACAAATAGCACAAGAACAAGTAATAACACAATATGCATCAATTAATAAGCTTTGGAACACTACACACAGAATGGCAACTATGCTCTCTTAATGGTGCCTAAAGGTAGAAGGTGGAGACTCAAATAATGGTGGAAGAAAGACCTTTTTGTAAAGGAAGTAGGGATTACAAGTTTCAAAAAGATCTTCCAAAAATTATGGTACTTGTTAGCTTTCAGCGATCATTGCCCCTATCATAAGCATCTTGAAGTGGTTAAGGTTAAAGTGGCAAAGCTAGAGTATATGCTTGACGAAGTATAAGTTGGCAATCTCAAGTCCCTTGAATACGAGGGCCACACTTCATGCATACTGAACTTTGGGTCCAGGTAAGTTCTTGTCATTGTAAGTATTTGCATATCACTGAGAACCGCCAACGGGGTACCCCTTGCACATGGTACAAGAGCTTTCCCATAACCAAAATGACAAGGCAAGCAGACAATGAGCATCTCAGCAATCTTCTTATTTACCATATGCATAGCTTTTTATTGAGGATGCTTCATAGATAGCTCACTATGGTGATGCTGCAAGTTTCCACCATGATTAGGCATGGCTTAGGCTAGCGGCCAGGCGTTTCTTTAACACAAGATACAAACTCCATGGACTTACAAGTTCCCTCTTTATTTCACACCGGTGACATTCATAGACAAAATAACATGATACCAATTAAGTACAAAGTACAAGTGCAATGTTGAAAACGTTCCCCGTGACAACACGGTTCTGCTAATTCCAACTTATAAGTGCAAGCATATACAACAAAGTTTTCACAATGGTTCAAGTTTATTTGGGGCAAAGAATAAAGTGTGCCATCAAGTTCGTGAGGGCTTTAATCACTAAGTTTTCACATAACGAAAATAGTTTTTAATTGGAAGATAGATGAAAACAAGAATATACTTGGAATGGTGTAACACACCATGCATAGGAGTTTATAGTGGACACTTTGGAATAACTTGGTTTCTTGGGAGTTGGAAGCATGAGTAGAACTTACTCACACAAGTGGAAGCTAGCAAAAGACTGGGAGTAACCAACTAAGAGAGCATAATGGCCAAAATCATGGAGTGCAACAAAGCATACTAATCAAAGCAAAGAGTGATACTACAAATCAAGGACTAAATGATCATAGAGGCTAATGGTGACTTGTCATAGTCATAACATGGTGTAAGAATGTGCCAAGTCAACCCAAGCAAAGCATCAAAGGAGAATCCCACAATACTATTCTTTTGCATGCTAAAACAGCACATAATTTCTTCAAGGCACACTAAGAAATCCCAATTGTTTGGAACAAGACATGATACAACAATAATCACTAAGCATAAGGTCAAAACAACACCTATCATGTCATGCTAAAGTCTAAGTCACAGTCAATGCAAGCTCCTCTTGCACTTACAAGCAAGAACTTACTACTCCTTTCCAACAGCAAGCAACTTATTTGCAAAACAACACGGAGAACGGGGGTCCAAACTACTTTATTCAAGCAAACTAAACAACCTAAGCAAAGCAAACTAAAACTAAGATGCTCCAAGAACAACACAACTGTACATGAAACAATAAAAACGAAGTGTCTAGACAGACCTGAGCTTTTTATTGATGAAGAAGGGGATGCCTTGGGCATCCCCAAGCTTTGACGTTTGTAACCCTTGGATATTTCTTGGGGTGACACCATGGTAGCATCCCCAAGCTTGAGCTTTTGTACATTCTTCATCTCATTGCATCATTCTCTCTCTACACCTGAAATTTTTCCTTCATACAAAACTTCACACAATCTTCATTAGCAACATTAGTGTATTCAAAAGATATTAGACCTCTGGCAAAGCTTTGGAACAGCAAGGATTTTCACTAAAAACACAAGCTACTGTAGTAACTCCTTAAAAAATCTCAATCCACCTAAATATAACTCAAAAAGGAATCAATAAGAAGAAAATGCAAATAATGGCAGAAATCTGTCAAAACAGACCACCAGGTAGAAATCGATTTTTTCGAACATCTTCTGTTTCTCAAATGAAAAAGTGTTGAACTAACGAAAGTTAGATAACATACCGGGGGATGCATTTGTAAATTGTTAGATAAATCGGAGTTAAAGAGACTCCTCACGAATTTTATTAGTGGAGGACATAAATATGTTTTGGGACAGAAACTCCCCAAATCTTATTTCCCTCTCATTAGAGGTCATTCTTGGCACAAAAAGCAAACAAAAAGGATAAGGAAAGATCATTACTGAAGTAATAACTTCTAAGACTTAAGGAATCTCTTGGGTTATCTCCCAATAAGTACTTTTTTTAACGCCTTTAAGTTAGGCACAAGAAGCAAGAAGAATCAAGTATTTTCAAATGAAGAATTGATATCCATACTTGCAAAGTCTTCAACTATGAAAGGTATCTCATCCAAATGGGTTTTAGAGGATACCTTCTCATCTCTCTTTGGTCTACTACTTTCATCAAAAAGATTTTCAGGAGCAATCCAATCAAAGTTCTTTTCAAAGGCTTCATGCATTCCAACAAGCTTAAAGGGGATGGGTATCTTAAATTCTTCTCTAGGCTTAGTTTTATCAGAAATACCCACAACATCTACACTTGAGCCTAGCATATTGAAATGCTCAAAAACCTTTTTGTCTTCCCTAGAAACATCATGTAATTCTTTTGATAAAGTTTCAATGATGAATTCCCTCTTTTCAGCATTCTTCTCTTCTTTTAGTTTTAGGAATAAAAATTGTATGAAGGAATTAAGGCTAACAAACCTAGCCTATAATATATGAACTAAAGAAGCTGCAGCAATCTCATAATTAGGAGCAAGCTCTGCTATAGATTTATCCTCAATATCCTCATGCTTGCTAACATAATTAAAGAATTCTTCAATATTATCTTTCCCAATTATGGAGCCACTGCCTATTGCAAGATATTTCAGGGCGAACTTGGGGAGCAACATGGTGAGCTAGAGAAAGGTGGAAACTAGAGAAGGAACTAATTTTTTTGTATTTTTCAGAAAGAGGAAAACAAAACCAAACAAAAGAAACAAAGCAAACTAAAAACAAAGTAAAGAGAAAGGAAGTGAAGGACTCCCCTAGTGAATACGTCCTTAGCCTCCTTGGCAATGACGCCAAAAAAGCTTGGTGGCTTGCACAGCTTATGTGAGCCTGTTGGGAACCCCAAGAGCAAGATATGAAGAAGTACAGCAGCAAGTTTTCCCTCAGTAAGAAACCGAGGTTATCGAACCAGTAGGAGGAAGGAAACGTCACACAGGTGTTGCAAGCAACGCGAAGAGCTGCACAACACAAACTCAAGACTTTGCCCCAACTAACAGTGAGGTTGTCAATATCACCAGTTGATGTAATAAAGGATTAAACGTATGGTGTGGAAGGCAATGGTTTACAACAAGTAAACAAGTAACCGTGGAAGATGTATCAATGGTAAAGATTGGACCGGGGTCCATAGTTCACTAGAGGTGATCTCCTTAGATAAACAACATGGCATAAAGGGTAAACAAATTACAGCAGGGCAATTGACAGAAACTGAGCAAGGAATAACAATGCAATTATTAGTCAGAAAGATCCTATGAGATTCGATTGGGAAATACAACAAGATACATAGACCTCCATCCAACTGCATCTATGACTAGAAGTCCACCTTCATGTTATCATCCGAATTCCCTCCAGTATTAAGTTGCAAGCAACAGACAACTGCTTTAAGCAAAGTGTGTAAGGTAAACAGTCCACATGTTCCATGAACAAGAGACCGTTGTTTTCTCCCTAGTGGCAACAACACATCTACAACCGAAGAGATTTCTGTCACTTCCCTTGGAAACTAGAGGCATGAACCCACTATCGAGCATAAATACCCCCTCTTGGAGTCACTAGCAACTACTTTGACAAGATAGCTACTAACAATGGAGAGCATGCAAGATCACAAACAACACAAACATAATAGAATCATAAAGACAAAACCATTAATCAAACCGACATAATAATCTCTATAATCATTGGATCCCCGCAAACACAATATGCATGGTTACAAATACATTAGATATTGATCATGAACGGAGCTCACAAGATCTATACATGAAAGCACAAAGGAGGAGATACAACCATCTAGCTACTACATGGACCCATAGTCCAAGGTGGAACTACTCACGCATCATACCGGAGGGAAGGCCTCCGGGATGATCTTCCCTCCGACAGGGTGCCGGGAAGAACTTCAGACCCTCCCGATCTAGGGACGATTGTGGCGGCAGCTACATATGGTTTAGTGGAGATTTGATCGGGTTCTTAGGGTTTCTACATCGGGGGCTTCCTATAGGCGAAGGGGGAGGACGAGGCGGCGGCCAGAGGGGGCAAACCCTACCCAGGCGCGGGGTAGGGCCCACCGGCGCCTAGGGGGTTTAGCTGCCCTGGGACGCCTCCTCGTCTCCCCTCTGGACTTCTTGTTCCCCAGGGAAAGTAATTGACTTTGACGCTTGTCCCGTCCAATTCCGAGAATATTTCTTTACTAACTTTTCTGAAACCAAAAACAGCAGAAAACAGGCATCTGGCACTGTTGCAACTTGTTAGTAGGTTAGTAACAGAAAACATGTAAAAAGCACCTCAAAGTGTGGACAAGTAAAGCAAAGTAGATACTAAACAAGCATGGAGCATCAAAAATTATAGATATGTTTTCCAACGTAGCAATATTCTCGAGACTTATAGTTTGATCCTAGACTTTATCTTTCACAACGTAATACTTTATATCTATTGACTTTGTAGAATTAATCGACTTGTTGTTGTGAGGATAGAATACTGCAGGCTCGTTGTCATAGTACATCTTTAGTGGCCTGCTAATGCAGTCTGCCACTCTCAAGTCAGGTAGAAATTTCTTTAGCCATAACGCCTGCCCCATGGCCTCATAACATGTTATAAATTATGTATACATCATAGATGATGTAACTATTGACTATTTGGCGCTTCTCCATGAAATAGCACCTCCTGCAAGAGTAAAGACATATCCTGTCGTGGACTTTCTATCATCTCTATCTCCCGCAAAATATGCATTTGAATACCCTCCTATTTCTAGGGAATCAGATCTTTTATATGTTAGCATGAGGCCTTTTGTGCCTTGCACATAATGCAAAGCTTTCTTTACCATTTTCAAGTGCTCCATGCCTGGATTATCCTGATATCTACCAAGTACCCCGGTGATAAAAGCTAAGTCAGGGCGAGTGCACACTTGTGCATATTGTAAGCTTCCAACTACCAAAGCATATGATACTGCTTTCATTTGATTGATCTCATATTGGTCCTTTGGACATTGAAATTTTCCAAAATCGCCGCCCTTGATTATGGGAGCAGGTGTGGCATTACTCACATGCATATTGTATTTCTTTAAAATCTTTTCACAATATGCCTTCCGCGATAGTCCTAACACTCCATTCTTTCTATCTCGGTGAATTTCTATGCCCAACACATAAGAAGCTTCACCAAGATCTTTCATATCAATATTTGAGGACAGGAACTTCTTTGTTTCTAGTAGTAGACTGACATCACTGCTAGCAAGCACGATATCATCCACATACAGAATTAGGAAAATATATTTCCCACTTTTGAACTTTGCATAAATGCAGTTGTCCTCAACATTTTCTTTAAATCCAAATCTTTTAATTGTATCATTGAACTTTAAATACCACTGTCTAGAGGCTTGTTTTAACCCATAACTAGATTTCTTTAGACGGTATCACATATGTTCCTTCCCCTCCATGAAAAAACCCTTGGGTTGTTTCATGTAAACATTCTCTTCTAAATCTCTATTTAGAAATGCCGTCTTTACATCCATTTGATGCAAATCTAAATCAAAATGTGCAACTAGTGCCATTATGATTCTGAAGGAATCCTTACATGAGACCGGAGAAAAAGTCTCATTGTCATCTACCCCTTCTCTTTGCGTAAATCCTTTTGCCACAAGTCTTGCTTTGTACTTTTCTACATTTCCATTTGAGTCATACTTTGTTTTGTAGACCCATTTGCAGCCTACTATTTTGTCTCCTTTAGAAATTTCCTCTAAGTCCCAAACATTTTTGGAACTCATCGATTTCATTTCATCTTCCATTGCCTCCACCCACTTGGCTGAGTGAGGGATTCTCATGGCTTCTTCATATGAGGTGGGATCACCTTACATATGAACTGTTTCTGTGTTATAAACTTTGTAAATTTCTTTAGAAATGGCTGGTCTTCTTTCTCTTTTAGACCTTCTGAGTTCGTCAGACTCTTGCTCATTTTGTGCCTTAGGTTCTGGCACATTTTCTATGTGTGGCTGTTCTGACTCCCTTTTGTGATCAACAGTGGATTCAGGCGGCTCTTGACGGATAGGTTCCGAACCTTCTCCCATTGTTGTCACATGTGGAGTCACAACAGGTTTCTGCACCACAACTTCAGGGGTTGTCGATGGTGGCACAACAGGTAGCGAGAAAAATGGCTTCTGAGTCATCGGATTAGGTGCATGCACCCTCTTCTCCTCAAGATCGATTTTCCGAGCTACCATGCTCCCCCTCATCAATTTGTCCTCCAAGAAGACTGCATGTCTCATTTCTACAAACTTTGTGTATTTGTGAGGACAGTACAAATGATAACCTTTTGATCTATCGCGATAGCCAATAAAGTGGCAAGTCACTGTTTTGGGGTCTAACTTTGCAATATTTGGATTAAAAACTTTTGCCTCAGCTGGGCTCCCCCAGACCCTCAAGTGGCGCAGAGAGGGGACTCTGCCTGTCCACAACTCGTACGGTGTTTTGGGAACCGACTTGCTTAGTACTCTGTTGAGAATGTGAATGGCGGTTTTAAGCGCCTCCATCCACAATCCCAATGGTAGGATGGAATAACTCATCATACTACGCACCATATCCATAAGGGTACAGTTATGCCTTTCAGCTACTCCATTTTGCTGAGATTTGCCCAGCATAGAATACTGGGCGACTCTTCCATTTTCGTGTAAGAACCTTGCAAAAGGTCTAGGTACTTGACCATATGGAGTGTGCCGACCGTAGTACTCCCCCCCATGGTCGGACCGGACTATTTAAATTCTTTTATCATGCTGATTTTCAACTTCAGCCTTGAAAATCTTAAATTTATACGATGCCTCAGATCTTTCTTTAATTGGATAAATATAACCATATCGGGAGTAATTATCTGTGAATGTTATGAACGAATGATAACCATCCACACTTTTCACAGGAAATGGTCCACAAATATCAGTGTGAATGATTTTTAGTGTTGCCGTACTTCGGTTTGCACCCTTTATAATTTGCTTTACATATTTTCCTTTTATACAATCTATGCATTGTTCGATATCTGAGAACTCTAACGGAGGAATAATATCATTTTTAACGAGGCTTTCTATTCTTCCCCTCGAAATATGGCCTAATCGACAGTGCCATAACTTCGACGAGTCATGTGTTCGCTTTATTTTCTTTTGTTCTTTGTTCAACAAGGAAATTTTCTCACTCACATTACACACAGAAAGCAATTTTTCATGCAAGGATAACAAATAAAGCTTATCGTGAAGTAAAGCAGTACCCACATAAGCATCCTTAAACTATATGGCACACTTGCCATGTCCAAAATAACATTCATAACTGTCTTTATCCAAACATGACACACTTATTAAGTTTCTGTGAAGCGAGGGAACAAATAAAACATCTTTTAACAGAATAATGAAACCATCAGCTAGCTCCAAGGGGATGTCGCCAATAGCTTCAACTTCTGCTTGAACTCCATTCGCGACTTCAATGCATCTTTTGCTTCTTTGCATAGTTCTTGTCGAATGGAATTCCTGTAAAGAATGTGCAACACAGTTGCACCTGAGTCAATCCACCAAGTAGATTTCGAAAACTGTGTATACAAGGATTCATTTACAAAAGAAATTGTATCTATACCTTTGTTTGCCATTATGGACTTGAGCCATTCTGGGCAATCTTTCTTGAAATGCCCAGACTTCTTGCAGTGGTGACACTGGTCCTTGTCCCCTGGGAGACTCTGCTGATGTTGATACTGTTGGAGACCTTTTCCATGTGGCTTGGAGGGGGAACCACCATAGTTGCTGTTGTTGAAGGTTCTCTTCCTGTTTTCCTTCACGTAGTTCAGAGAACCACCATCAACGGACTTGAGCATTTCTTCCTCTTGCACACACACATACCAATGGTCTTTTGAATGTCCCATTTTTCAGGAGATATGTTGTAGTTGATCACAAAGTTCTCAAATTGTTGAGGAAGTAAAGCCATGACAAGGTCGAGCAGAGCAGGCTTGAGCTCCAGATCAGCATCCATGGGCTTTAGTTTAGCAGCCATGTTGCTCATCCTTAGGATGTGCTCCCTGATGCCATGTGCACCTCCTGTGTACTTTTCTGTGACCAACTGTTTGAGCAGCTGGGTGGCATACATCTTTGAAGAGCCAGTGAACCGACTCTTTATCTTTTCAATAAACCCCCCAACGGAAGTGCACTCTTCGATTGAGCCCACAATGGCGTTCTCAATCGAGTTCTTTACAAATGCCATGCACTTTTTGTTAGCATTCACCCACTTTTGGTTGTCAATGGAGTAAGCCAACTCCACTGGAGCATGGTCCCTTTTCCTTTTCTCCCATGCATCATTATCATCAGCAGGATCTCTTTCAGGGTCTTTTGGCTTGACTGGCCGTGGAGTGTCCACAACTCAGTCAACCTCGGCACACATGAATGCCAGGTCCACTTTCTTCCTCCACTCAGTGTAGTTGTCACCCCTGAGCATCGGAACGTCCTTGAGGCAACTCATCAAGTTGAGACCTCCTGAAAACCACAAATATGTGAGATAACAAAAACAATTACATGTATTAATCCAACATTGGTATAAATCAAAACACACAACTGTTTGTGCAATTAAAATTATATCACCATTGGGCAAAAATAAAGATAAATACACCTTTCATTTCATTAACAAATCATGGTAATGTTATTAATAACGTTGGCCATAAAATAACAGGACCATAATCACCTTTAATTTTCACTTTATCACATCTTAAAAAAATTTAATTATCACTTTATTGCATTTAAGAAATTACATTTAACTATTTGCAGCGGAAGAATGAATTTAAAAATTCATCAACTTTACATTTTACAGAAACTTTACTGTTACTTTATAATTTTTCTAGACAAAATTTCTGTTTCTAGGTTTATTTGCATCCAAGAGCGCAAGAAGTCATGCTAAGGATGTAGTTTTGTTTCTCTTTCGTTGTGTATGTGAGCCGTGTATACATTGCATACTCTCTATTGCAACAAAATTATTGCAGACTTGTCACAACCGCTTACTTTGTAAGATATTTTTCGCCCAGAATTCTCTGTTGTGCATCCGAACCTTATGGTCTGATGCTGCAATGATTTTGACTGTATTATTTATTCTTCACAATTGTAGCATCCAAATAAAATATTCGCAATCTATACATGTGAATCTAGACAAATTCGTGACATCTAATTCGGGACAGTGTACCACAATTGTGCATATCTGTGGTCAGTATCAAAGATCCATTCCCTGAAAAGAAGGGTTGTGTATTCTCTCAGAACAGAGGAAACATACAAAGATTGATGTCCATGGTAATACAAATTCGATTCAGCATACTAGCAGAACTATGATTAAGCATTCTGTCGTTTCTCCTATAAATCACCTGAATCAAGACATTCCTGAGTTCTTTGTTTGTAAAGTTTTTGGATTATAACCAAATGGAGGATGGTTGATGTTTCTTGGAAGCAGGAAAGAATGCCTTTTGAGGTGGTTTTGTCGTTTTATGTTTCTAGGTTTTGTTCTTGATTTTCTGATTCTACAAAATATGTTCTGAACCTGGTATCCCCGAGTCCTGATCTAGCAATGCTGCTGAATGCATGAGATGCCGTCACGTTTTAGTTCCCTTCCAATTTATGTGAATTGTGCCGAGGACAGATGAACTGCAGAACAATTGTGGCAACAAAGTACACACCTTCCTGATAATGTTTCCAATATCATGGTATTTCCGTTGTATAGACACAAGTTGCACTTTCCATGATCATGCTTGCATATTCAGTTAGTCGGTGTTAGCATTTCGCAAGTAGCAGTATACTCCACTTGCGGCATTCAGTGGTAGCAAATGAGTGATGTATACATCTTTCTGAAGATTGAGTTTTTCAGGGCTCCTTTTTCTTCTCATTCCGTCGATTGGTGACGATTGAATACTAAAGAGTGTCTTCTTGAATGCTTGAACAGGACGTCCGATTCTTCAGAGAAGAGCACGTCATCCAATTGTTGGATTATTAGACAGAATTTTTTACCATCATTTCTAACAATACGGAGCTGCACTATATAATTCTGTATCCAAAATCAATCAAGAAAACTGAAGAACGATACTGCAACACAATCAAGAAAACTGAAGAACGATACTGGTCAAGTAAAACAGAGATGCTGCTCTAGTGAAGCACCAAATGGCACAAGGGACTTCACAAAGAGGCATATTTTCACCGAAAATCCTCCGCAATTTACATCATGGTAGTACAAACCAAACCAAACCGCAGTGAACTACACCGCGTGCAGGTCTGACACAACAACGGCTCACACCGGCAGTATCTACTTACTTGCCAGGAACAAAGTTGGTGGCAAAAGCCCACGCGTTGTTGTTGACAGGGTCAGCAAGATGGTCGGCAAGGTTCTCAAGGGGGCCCTTGCCAGTGACGATGGCCTGCACAAAGAAGCCAAACATGGAAAACATGGCAAGACGGCCGTTCTTGAGTTCCTTCACCTTGAGCTCCGCAAATGCCTCGGGGTCGTCCGCAAGGCCGAGGGGGTCGAAGCTACCACCAGGGTAGAGTGGGTCGACGATCTCACCAAGTGGGCCGCCAGCAACACGGTACCCCTCCACGGCACCCATGAGCACGACCTGACAAGCCCAAATAGCTAGAATGCTCTGTGCATGGACGAGGCTGGGGTTACCAAGGTAATCTAGTCCGCCCTCGCTGAAGATTTGTGAGCCGGCCTTGAACCATACGGCTTCTCCAAACTTCACGCCGTTGCGGGCAAGTAACTCAGGGAAGACGCAGCCGAGCGCGCCTAGCATAGCCCACCGAGAGTGGATCACCTCCAACTCACGGTTCTTGGCGAATGTCTCGGGGTCAGCCGAAAGCCCGGCAGTGTCCCACCCATAGTCACCGGGGAACTCACCGGTCAAGTAGCTTGGTGGCTCACCGGAAAGTGGGCCGAGGTAGAGCACACGGTCAGCACCGTACCACGGGCTTCCTGAGGAAACCTGCTTGGATTTCGTCGTGGTCTTGCGCATTGTGACACGGGCCTCGCCGAAGAGAGACGATGATGACACATTCTTCACTGCCTTGCCGGCGAAGGTCGAGGAAGAGAGGGACATGGTGGTGGTTGCCATTGAGCTGCTAAGGCTTCTGTTGTATTGTATGTTCTCCAAAGATCTAGAGTTGTGTGTGGAGATGGTCTAAGATGAGAAAGATGGAGCTATTTATGACATTGGAGATGACACAATGGATGAGCTTTGTCGTCTGAGCTGACAAGATAGTAGATAGAGTTAGACAGAGAAAAATCTTAATCTCCGACGCCATTGGTGCAGCAGAGATCTCTTCATCCGTGAACACGTGGCAAGGTGAGAGCCAGGGAAGGGATATAGTTGTGGCTAGGCCTGGGATATCGCTGGAGCATGGGGACCTGTGATTGGATGATGGATTACATGTAGAGTCAATTCATCTCAAAGTCTGCATATCTGCATGCGACGAGACTGTCTGCATCACCAAAAAAGGGAGAGTGAAATTGTCTCATTATTTTCCATGGCGGTGAACTGTACTATAAGAAATCCCTATCATTCACATATCGATGAAAAATTGAGAATAGATAAAGTAAAATGAAAGGTTGCCTTTTTTTCTTAGTGCATCTTCACCGGGCCGACCCATCCGGTCACCACAAACGGTCTGTTTCTATCTGTTTGGATCAGTCGGTACTCTCTTTTGGGTCGGGGTCTGGCCTGTCCGGCCAACCACGCCCAGCGGCCCAATCCATCTGTCTGGTCTTCCTCCCGCTGTCACCGCTTGACACCCTCGCGATGGGACGTTAATGGTGACGAGATGTCAGCTATCAGCGCTGACGGCTTCCCGCTCGGCCGACGTTTCCTGTCATCGAAGCTTTCCGTTTCCCGCGCGCGCCTCGCTTTCCATGGCCAGGAAACTTTCCGCGTCTCCCTGGACGTTTCCCGCCTTGTCCGTGGTCTATAAATGATGGCCGCCGGCGCGGCAGAGAAAACAAGCCCAAAGCAAGAGCAAACCAGCAGCTGAAAAAGCGTGAGCCACCAGCAGCCATGCCTCGCCGTAAGATCGCCAACTGGACCAAGATCCGGAAGATGTGGCGCAACCGCTTCCCGGAGGTGGAGGTCTACGAGGTCCACCTCGAGGTCACGTTGCTGGCCATGCGCATGAGCGAGGCACATGTGTTGGCCTTCGAGGAGGAAAGCCATGTGGACAAGGCGGCGCCAGAGCGGGTGGTGGAGGCGGCCTCCATGGTGTCCGCCCAATGGGTGGTGTGTGACATATACCACGTCGCCGCCAAGGAGGCGGTGGCCATGGAGGACGCATCAACGGCTCTCCACGAGATACGCCATGAGGCGACCATGACCACGCTGAAGGAGGTGGCCAAGGAGGCCGCCAGGATCGTCGTCCACGAGATTTGCCACGCCTCCAAAGCGCGCAGTGAGGCGGAAGAGGCGCAGCGTGAGCACGTCTTCGACTCGACGGCGGAGGAGGAGTGCGTGGCTGCGGCCGCTGAGGTGGCAACCAGGCGGGATGTCATTAACGGGGAAGAGACAAAGGTGGAGGAGGCGATCACTGTCCCCCTGCAGATCACGCAGGCGCTGGCCTTCGGCCCCAATGTTGTTCCGGCTTCGGCTCCTTCTCCAGCGGAGTTGCTCGCGGCTGAGACAGAAGCCCAGCGCCAGGCATTCGCCATTTTTGAGACGAAGGAGCTCGCCGACCAGGAGGCGATCTAGGGGCCACTGGGACGCTGAGATGGAGAAGGCCCTGGCGAACCGGGCGACAGATGACCGCAGGAAGGCGATGGACAAGGCGGTGGTTCGTGGCCTGGCGCGCGGCCGTTTCCGTGATTGCCTCTAGCAGCGGGCCCTCTGGTCTGCTAGGGCGGCGATCGACGGGGATGGCGGCAGCGGCAATAGTGGCTACGGTAACGGCAGCGAGTAGCCCTAGCGACGTCCTCCTCCAGCGGTAATAGCCGTAGCAGTCCCCCCTATTTTATTTAAACGGCCTTTTGTAACTGGCAAGGCTTAATCTAATGAATAGCTATCGTTAAGTACTAATGCTTCACTTACATATGAGCCCCGAGTGGCCTGCAGGACACTCGCGCTGTCTGCACGTGTTCGGACCGACGCAACTGTGCCTAAATTTGGTGCACCGATGGATCGAGCCGAACGCGTTCGTCCAGATGGATCGTGCCGCTGGGACGCCGTGTACGACCCGTGCGCCCGCACGTTGAGTTCGGAGATGCTCGGACGGGTTGGGTCGGCTTGATGGAGATACCCTTAGAACCAAAAAAGCATTTGTACCTTAAAAATGGAACATAGGGACTGTGATACTTTAATTTACACCAGATAGAATCTTATATCTTAGACCATTTCCACCTGATGCACTAAAATAGGACAGCTGTTTTTTTTGGCACCAAATTAGTAGTTTTAATACGCCATTGCCGGCAGTAGTTTTCCCGATACACTAAAATACAACAAGTTGCCTGCAGCAGTTTCCAGATGCACTAAAATAGGACACGCATCAGGCCATCAGGCTGTAACACACCACAATTTGCAGGATCAAACACAAGTGTGATGAACATATGGATCTAATAAATTATCACATGCACATAAATAATACATAAATTCAATATCATAGTTTCCTCTTCATAGTTCGAATGCATGCCATAGTTCAAAAGCATAACATAGTTTGACAGAGACAAGTTCACAAACACAATCAAAGTTCATGCAATCACATCACAATCATGAAAACAATGCAAACGACACTCATATCACATCTTCTCCATTGGCATCTCCATTATGTGCTTCATCTTCATTAGAAACATCGGCGATGTTGGGAATATTGTAGGATCCATCACCCATCGAATCTCCAATGTCACCCATAGGTGGCATTTGAGGCACGAGATCTACCATGGAAGCCATGAATCCACCCATTGCATCTCCCATGCCACCCATGGCAGCTCCCATGCTACACATAGATGATTTTAGAATTGATAAACATAGATGGTTCTACAATTGCTAGAATTGATAAACGTAGATGATTTTAGAATTGCTAGCTATAACAGATAAACATAGATGATTTTAGAATTGATAAAATAGCTACACAAACTAGCAAGATAATATTGTTAGATAAGATAGTTAGAGAAACTATCTAGATAAAATTGTTAGGTAAATTTTGTGCACCATTTGTGGTTACTCGTCGTGCATGGACAAGAAGTTACCATAGTGCTCCCTAACTATGACAATCACCACCGTATGTTTTCTGAACTATATATATGTAGTCTAGCTTGTTGAAACTATATGTACAATGACAATGAAAAGCAATCATTGCTTTCTAATGATTTTACCCAGATCATCCCCTACAGATCAAGATGTGACTTCCTGGATCATATCCATAGAGACATTTATTACCAAGGACTGTTCGATGTCGTCCTGGGATGAAAAATCCCGGACTCCATTACATGATTCAAGCGACCAACAAGGTGAACCAGGCATATTTTAGTGGCCCTATTTAGACACAGCCTATCAATAACTACGAGATGGACAATGTGAGAGGTGCACCTTCTTCCTTGACCATAGATTTGGCTTGACCTACTTCCATTATAAGGACCGACCAACTCACACGACCCCAGAGAAGACGACATCCCTGTTGACGCCATTACATTTGTCCAGGGCAACAATAATATGCTACACTAGTTAAATTCAGTAATAATAGCATATGGATGATGTTATCTCCTATTTACTGCTACTGCATATGAATATGCAATTCCTGATATATAATTACTATTAAACTCAATAATATAGAAAAAAAATAATTTCCAAAAACTTTTTGGTGGCATGTAACTGTTGTTGAACACCACTAGCCACCAGTGTACAAGTTGTTGGTGGCGTTCCATTCGAACGCCACCGGTAACCTAGAGCAGTGGAAATTTTTTGGTGGTGTGTGGGATTAATTTTTTGGTGGTGTGTGGGATTAATGCCACTAAAACACTTTTTCTGGAATGCTACCAATGAGCTATTCCCTACTAGTGTGGGTAAATTTGTGGAAGCTCAGAGAACTTAAGGAGCCAAATGGTGTAAGCACTGGTAGAAAAGGGCCCATGCGTCCCGGTTGGTAAGGGCCATTAGTCCCGGTTGCCCAACCGGGACGGGGCAATCGGTACTAAAGCTCTAACCATTAGTCCCGGTTGCCCCACCAACCGACAAATGGGGCTGCGTGGCGGCATCGAGGCGAGGTGTGGAGCATTAGTCGGTTCGTAACCTGAACCGGGACTAATAACTTTCTGCCCATGGCGAGATTTGCCCATTTCTCTGCGGCAGAATTCATTTTGGCACATTTTGTTGCCGCGGCAGCATTTTCGCCACTTTTTGTGCCGCGGCAAAGAATTCATTTAGGTTGTTTTATTGTTTATTTAGTGTTTTGCACTTATCAATGAAGGAACCTTATATTACACAAGATCATCATGACAACATTTTACATTCAATACGGATCGAGTTCATGCACTACATACAAAAGTTGCTATTTGATGCTACCGCCAATTTCTTGAAAGTTGCTATTTTTACAATTCCTATTGTCTATACACCGAGTAGTATTCCCTTGTGTGTTTAGGACTTCGCATCCAAGAATCCCGCCAATTCCTCTGTATTGCTTTCGTCACGATCCTTTGGCGAGACCGTCCGTGACGCTCGATCTGATTTAAAAAAGGAGTCAGCCTATATGAATATGAAACTAAACACAATTTGATTGTAATAAAAAACTATAGAAATTGTTTACGTACGTGGAGTTGCTCTAAATTTCTGCCCTTCTCATCGCACGTCTGCCGGATGAACTCGCATACATAGTATCCACATAGATTGTTACACGGTCCCTGCGTCGGCACTTTACGAGAACAGAGTTCAATCAAAATAATAATCAAGCATGATAATAACTGTATCAAAACTAGAATCAAAGAGATGCGCGGATATAGATAGTGGTGCTTACATCTAGTGGTTGAAATGTAAGCTTCTCTTTCCAAACATCCCTAGCCTTCTTGGTGAACCGTTTCCAAGCGCTGCGGCGTGAAAGCGAATAAAATAAGTTATTAAGTACTTGATATCATAAAATTCGACGTTGCCTATATAGTGTCGTAATGATTAGAATTACTGGAGAAGTATCGCATGTCCTTCCACGTCTCAAGGGGTTTATGTTTGAGTCCATGACTAGTACGCCCTTTGTCAAGTTGAATGATTAACAGAATATAGTGGTACCTGCGAATGCAGAACTAATCAATTATATACTTAACATCGAGTAAGCGAAATAGAAAGTGTATACAAGACAATAACACTCACTCGAAGTTGTAAGGAAATAGTATTTCCCTTTTGGTTTCTTGAAACCTTAACGCGTGTACTATATTATCCTCCGTATCCTGGGGGCTTATTTTGAGATTAGCTTCATGAACCCAATATGGGTCAATGAAGCCAATGTCATAGATTTGTCCTCTGCTGCATTCGAGAATCTTCATTCTGCATATTAAAGTATGATTATATACATGCAATAAACAAAATATTATAGATGGAGACTAAATTAATTACAGAATTAGTACTTACAGACAATAGGCACTCATGATCGATTTGTCCAAGACGTCTTGATTGAATAATTGAAATAGTTCATCAAATTCAATGGATATCATGTCATCCTTAACTTTCCCATGATGCTTTTTTGTAACCCTCAGCACTATCCGATTAGCCCGGCCCTTGTGGCATGCATGTACCAGTTATGCAATCTTCATTTTGTTGGAAGATTGTTTACCTCCTCAGTTTGACGAGAGGTTTTCCGTCTTGGTATTGGTATGCTACTTCACTCACGGGAAGAACTCTAATCGGGATAAATCTTGGGCAATACTCATACCTTGAGCAGGCGACTTCTCCGTGTGCAACTACCTCTGGATCATCGCTCTTGCCCCATATTTGCTCGACCCACATTGGTTTGAGAAATCACCTTGAGAGGCGCAGTCTGTTTGCTTGTTCTCCGAGCTGGGCAACAGATTTCCGCTTGCATCATCTTGCTCTTGAGGCTTTTGTGCTGCATGTGACTTGAGAATAGAACGCTCATAGTCGATGACAGCTTTGGCTCGGGTTGATGAAGAGTCTTTAGCATTTTCAACACTTTGGCTTTTTCTTCTTTGGTCTGGGAACTCGCTCTTTCGGCCGCCTCAGCTTAGCGTAAACGCTGTCGTTTCCGCATCAACGATCGCCGATCTCCTCTTGATCAGTCATAAGCTCTCTTGGGAGGAACCGTTGGTACTTTTGGAAGAGGCTCTTGTTTACGTTTGCGATCGCTTACGACGACAAGATGGCGGTACGCTTCGCTTTTATCCCGAGGCGTCGGCGATGGCTCCGCGGCGATGGCTGCACCGAAATTGGTGAGGCGGCGAGCCGGGTGAGGCGACGAAGGCGGCTGCCGCGGCGGCGGCGACCTCGGAGACGGGTGAGGCGGCGAAGATGGCCTTGGCGTGTGATTTGAAGCACGATACAATCCTTGACCATAGAATGGTGGCGTTTTTGCGTCACCCAGCGATCACATCCCTTCACCGGGGTAGTGAAGATCCAAAACCTCAAAGGTGGGCATGATTTCATCCACGCCGACAACAGCGTAACCCTCTGGAACGACGGCTGGTAAGTTTGTGTGGGTCCAATTGGTAAGGCATAGCCGACGCCACCTTCATTGATATGTTCACAACTTTGACATGTAGCTCGCGATGTGTCATCTTTGTGATATCATCCATCGGGTAGCCAACAGGAGCCATCGTCGGTGCATCATCGTCATCGCCATTGTCATCACCGGGACCTCGGTGGAAGCCACATTGCTTTTCGATTATTCGATAGGCGGTAGCATCGAATGCAGTGTGCTGCTGAGATGGGCCGGTAGTACTTTGCTCTTTAAGTGTGTTAATTTCATCTTGTTGTTGCTTTAATCGTTCTTCAATTAAACGCATTAGCTCTTTCGACTTCTGCTTCAACCGCCATACTCCTCCTCGGCTTCTATCGGGATATTTCTTCCTCTCTTGAAACCCAGTCCTCCATGATTGGGAGCCTATTGTGCCTCGTGTTCGTCCATCATGTTCCTTATTTCCAAGGAGTGTGAGCTCATCATTCTCTCTATCGGGAATGAAGTCCCCATCTTTAACAGCCTTTCGCTTTTCTCATCCTCTCGATTGGCAAGGGATCTTCTTTATGTCGTATGTTATATATACACCTCCCTTCCGAGTCCAACGTGCCCCCATGCCCGTAAAACCAATTCCTTGCACGTTCTACCCAATCGTTTGTCTCTGGGGTGATATTTTTATCACGCAGTTCCTGCTCAAGTTTCTCCCACTTAGGAATGCCAACCTTGTAGCCACCTTGCCCCATAGTATGGTGATACTTCTTCTTAGCAGCATTCAGCTTATACGTTTCAGACATTTTCTTAGCTTTTTCTGATTTCTTGTATTCCACAAACTCATCCCAGAATGGTTTTATCTTCTCAAACTGAATATTCTTCAAATCGGGAGTCTTCTTTTTCACGACATAGTCAAGGTGCAATCTTTTCTTCAAGTTGGTGAAACACTGGGCCATCTTCTTCAAAGCCCACTCCCTGACCTTAGCCTCCATGGCTCTCTCATGTTGTAAGGCGTCCTCAACTGGATCCTCCGCATTTGGATCCAGCTCTATCTTCGGTAGTTTGAAATTAACCATGAGCCTCTTCCACAGTAAATCTTTGGCGTGGTTAGGGACAAATAAACATGTTCCCTCTTCATCCGCATTAGCAGGCCTATTCCAATTTCTAATGGTGATCGGGATTAAGTCCCTAACGATTACTCCGCATTGTGCCACAAATTTGGTTGCGACAACTTCGAGTCGGTCTGCCGTCTGGCGACATCTTCGATCTGAACCTCTCATGGTCTTGCAACTTTTGGTTGGGCCTCGTCGCTCTTTTCGAGATTCCTTCGATCCGAGGGCTAAAATAAGAAAGATCGTCGTTACTATTTCTATATAGATAGAAGATGATTAATTAATGAATTGATTTATATTACATGCACCTTGCGGAGCGTCTTCTCGATTACACAAGGCATCGCCTTCTCCCTCATGAAGGCAACACCTTCAACCTCAAACAAGTTGTCTACTCCGTAAAGAGGATCACCCTCACCGGAGTTGTTCGAAACGTTGATACGTCTAAATTATCTTCCCCACGGATCACACCTTGGATCAACTCTTCCTTTTCTTCGTCTCGTGTGGGTCCATATTTTACGCATAGGTGGAAAACGAATAAGTCAAAGCGGCTAAAGGAGAAAGTTAAGTACGGTGTTGAGAGATATAAACCCTAATTCAGAGAAACCCTAATATATACATACATAATAATAAAATGAAGAGAAAGGAAACCGTAATAGATAGGCACATCGTCGAACCCATGGCATCGATGCAATGCTCAAGCAAGTATGATGATATGACAAGTTAATTTGCATTGGAATGTAACCTAAGAAATGCTCGACGATTTAATCGGGGTTAGGGTGAAACCCTAACTCGGAGAAACTCGAACACATGAGAGGGGTGGATTTGTTCTTCTAATTAAACTTATAATTTAAGTTGTTGAACAATGCATGATTATAGCTTAGATAGCTAGGTTTCATTTTTCTGAACATTTTGATATATTATTCATATTTTTCTGACTTATAAACAATAAGTTATTGAATTTACAAGTTTAAATCATTTTCTGGAATTAAAAAAAAGGCAAATAGTTTTTACACCGGGGCGCCAGAAAGAGAGGGGAACAATCAACACATGGCATCGATGCAATGATCAAACAAGGATGATGATATAACAAGTTAATTTGTATTAAAAAGTAACCCAAAGACATGCTCGGCAATTTAAACGGGGTTCCGAGGGGTGAAAACCCTAACTCGGTGAAACTCCGGAGTATATGAGAGGGGTTGATTTTGTTTTCTAATTAAACTTGTCTTGAAAGTTGTTGAACAATGCATGATTATAGGTTAAATAGTTAGATCTCATTTTTCTGAACATTTTGATATATTATTTGTATTTTTCTAAGTTATAAATAATTAATTATTGAATTTACAATATTATATCAATTTCTAGATTTAATTAAACCATTTCTAAAATTAAACAAAACAGAAAACATTTTTACACCGAGCCCACTGCTAGCCACGGTGGGCGGAGGGGCCTGGCCACCGGCCTCCACACAGTGCAGTGGGACCTAGACCGAGGCTTGACGGGTGGACCTGGACCAGGCCACTTCTAACCTGCACCGCAGAGGCACCTAGCCTCTGAGGCTGGCAGGTGGGACCGGGGCCACGCGGGCACCACGTCACCATGACGGCAATCTTGCTCACTCTGGCGTGGCGACAGCGTCGGGAGGGTGGTGCTCGGCGATTCAGAGGTAAGGGAACATGGACTATTACGAGTGGTTGAGGTGGTCGAGGTGGGCTCGGTGGTGGTCGCGGAGGAAGGGGTGCTCCTGTTCGTCCTAGATTCCTCGCCGAGTTGCGCTATGCGGCGCATTTAAGACGAGCGATCGAGTATCTGGGGCTCGAGCAAGCAACACAGGGCATCAATGGGGTGCGCTAGGTCCTGTATGAGACCTTGGTGGCCAAAGTAGGGCGGAGGAAGGATAGGTCTCACCGGCGGAAGGATGGCGTCGATGGCGACGGTTGTCGATGCCCCTTTTCGATTCCTTTTGCAGGGAGATAGAGGGAAACGAGGCGGAGCTCGTGGCAGGGTCAGCAAGGCGGCGGAGCTCGGGCAGCCTGCCGGCTTCGTGGGGCGGCGTCTCCTGTGCGCGCGTCGATGAAGCAGAGAAGTGAGATGGGGAAGAAGAAGAGGAGGCGAGCCAGTTATAAACGAAGGGTTTTGTTCGGTTGGTGGCTCCAACTGGGACTAGTCAGACGTCCGGTTGAGCCACCAACCGGGACCTATACTCCAATATTTTCAAGACCAAGGGTTGGCGCAGGGCTCTTAGTCCGGTTGGTGGCTCCAACCGACATATTCTGCTTTCAAAAAATTTCAGGTATTTTCTCTCTGTTCCCGCCTTATTTTTTATTTTGGGGTTTAAATTTGTATTGTTTTTTAAATGATAATTAATTTGGAATTTAGAAAAACTTTAAACATAAAAAGTGTTTGGATTTGAATAAATAATTCAAAACCATTTTCTGTTTTAAAAAATAATTAATGTAACCATTTAAAATATGAACCATTTACAATTAAAAATGAATTGACTTATATTTTTTTAATATCAATTTGGAATTTTGAAAAACTTTAAACATAAGAAGTGTATGGATTTGAATATATAATTCAAAAACATATTCTATATTTAAAAAATAATTAATGTAACCTTTTAAAATGAATTAACTTATATTTTTGAATATTAATTTGGAATTTAGAAAAATTTTAAACATAAAAAGTGTTTGGATTTAAATAAATAATTCAAAAACATTTTCTGTTTTAAAAAATAATTAATGTAACCATTTAAAATATGAACCATTTACAATTAAAAATGAATTAACTTATATTTTTTAATATCAATTTGGAATTTAGAAAAACTTTAAACATAAGAAGTGTATGGATTTGAATAAATAATTCAAAAACATATTCTATTTTTAAAAAATAATTAATGTAACCTTTTAAAATGAATTAACTTATATTTTTGAATATTAATTTGGAATTTAGAAAAAATTTAAACATAAAAGTGTTTGGATTTAAATAAATAATTCAAAAACATTTTCTGTTTTAAAAAATAATTAATGTAACCATTTAAAATATGAACCATTTACAATTAAAAATGAATTAACTTATTTTTTTTAATATCAATTTGGAATTTAGAAAATCATGGGCGATAGATCATGTACCTGTAGTACAAACCGACCACTTCTCGCCGATTCTAAGACATTTGTCCTTTTACCCGGATGGACGAAAAAGGTTTGAGATGTACCGGTTGGGATATAGTCCATGTAAGGTGGTCTAGTATTTTAGGAAAATAGGACGGTAGCATTCGAAACGGCATTTTGGTGGTTACTTCACAAAACGACCTTTTTTGCGCCGGAAAATGGAAAAGGGCTTTTCCGTATGCATAAAAGGAAAACTTCCTCCTGCAACATTGTTCTCCATACCAATGTCCACACACATGCATAATATGGGCACAACATCACAAACTATGCCGTGATTCAGCACATAACATCGGTCATTTGGACCGAAAGCCATGAAACTTCGAACATGATAGGTCATTTTGTGAAGGTTTTTTCGAAACATGATCAATATACCAAGTCTGGTATTTTTCCTTTAAACTATGTAACATAATATGACACCACGAAGGATTTTCATTGTTCGGATTTTTTTGAATTTATTATGCCCGTTTTGAATTATCCGAATTTCTAACTATGGTCGAACCGTGTGCATGAAGATAGGGGAGCATTGTTAGAAATTGCATTGGATCTCTGAAGAAACCACATATTGCGAGTCTAAAATGATTTTTCAAAAATCACGGGCGGTAGATCATGTACCGTAGTACAAACCGAGCCACTTCCTACCGATTCTACAGACATTTGTCCTTTTACCCGGATGGACGAAAAGGTTTGAGATGTACCGTTGGGATATAGTCCATGTAAGGTGGTCTAGTATTTTAGGAAAATAGGACGGTAGCATTCGAAACGGCATTTTGGTGGTTACTTCAAAAAGCGGCCTTTTTTGCTCGGAGAAAATGGAAAAGGGCTTTTCCGATGCGACAAAAGGAAAACTTCCTCTGCAACATTGTTCTCCATACCAATGTCCACACACATGCATAATATGGGCACAACATCACAAACTATGCCGTGATTCAGCACATAACATCGGTCATTTGGACCGAAAGCCATGAAACCTCGAACATGATAGGTCATTTTGTGAAGGTTTTTTCAAACATGATCATTGTTCACACATTTAGTCCGGATGTAGTCACAAACCGGAATAAAAATATTTTCCGTCATTTCCCACCTCTTCCCGCCAAGTTTTCCCGCCTTTCCTTTCTACTAGAGCTTTTAGTCCCGGATGTAGTCACTAACCGACTAAAGATATTTCCGCCATTTCCCAAAGCTTCACGCCAAGTTTTCCCGCCTTTCCTCTATATTTAGGGTGATCGTGTCATGGCTATCCACACATCCACACCTTCCTCTCTTAGAACAATGGACAACGCCCTCGGGCCATTCGACCCTCGAGGAGACCGAGGCTGTGGCGCCCAACTACCCTTGTCCACCGGGTACCGCCACGCCGGCCGGATGCCGAAGGCCGAGGGGTTCCTGTCCCTCCTGTCCCTCAAGGTTCCGCATGCCAGGCGGCCATCACAAACCACTTCTACCACGAGCTCACGCCGGAGCAGCGGATGGATCCCAGTGGGATCCCGACAACTATGACACCTGGAATGCCTTCTTCGCTAATAGGCGGGAAAGGGAACTCGCCAGGTACGAGGGTGATGGCCCGCCACCGGTGAACCACAATGAAGTCGGCCGTCGTCTATGGTGGGAGAACCGTACTATCATCGAAGTGATGCGCTACATCGCCGGGGGAGACCATCCTCGCCTACGGTGCCCACGAGTCCACCCGCCAGGCCCCCACATCCGTGATGGCATCGCTCTTCCAGAGACCCTCTCCTACCCGCCGTGAATCCGAGGCTGGAATGGCCCTGGTATATGCCATGGATGGGTGAGGATCCCGAGTGGCGGTGATGATGACGATGATGATGATGACGACGATGAAGACCACAAGCTGCGTACTATAGGACTAGGCATGATTATGACTAAAGGCGGCTTTAGGCACGAGTGTTAGCTAGTCCCGATTTGTCCCGGTTTTAATATTAATAAATGTCTTAAGTGTTACCTAATAAATAGAGAAATGCCTATATAAAGAGAGGGTTCATATTTAGTCTCGGTTGGAGAAACCAACCACATTGAAGGATTCTGCAGAGTGGGCGAGACAACACTAATAATAGGGGTGAGTGTCGACATTATGATGCGGCTTACCTTGTCGGATGGTGTCACCAACGGGACTAAAGATGAACCTTTAGTCGGTTGGAGACACCAACGGACTAAAGATGAGTCGGCACTAATAATAGGGGTGAGTGTCGACATTATGTCGTGAGTGACATTATGCCGAGCTGCTTGTACTATAAATATGCATCCTTGTGAGTCCAGTCCTCCGGCCAGTTTGAGGCATCTCCAAGATGGTTTTAGAGAGCGAGGACACCACTACGGCCAGATTCGGGGAGATGCGACGAGCCCAGTCCTGCTGCGGCATCTCCGAGAAATCGGTCATAAAGGCACTCTAATATGTGAAATTAGTTAGCTCCGGCGTATTGATCTAGTTAGTGAAGTTACAAGCTGCAAGATGGTTTTCGAGAGCAGGACACCACTGCCAGTTTCGAGGAGATGCGTGAGCCCAGTCCTCCGGCATCTCCGAGAAACTGGTCATAGAGGCACTCTAATATGTGAAATTAGTTAGCGAGGCGTATTGATCTAGTTAGTGAAGTTACAAGCTGCAAGATGGTTTTCGAGAGCAGGAAACCACTACGATTTCTGAGATGCCGACGGAGCCAGCCTCCCAAGATCTCCAAGAAACTGGTCATAGAGGCACTCCCGGTCCAGCCACAAAATGGGACTAACACTCAAGACATTTATTAATATTAAAAACTGAGACTACAAAACCAGGACTAAAGGCCACAAACCGCGAAAGATATCCTTCGGTCAAGCCACAAACCGCGAAAGACATGAACTAGAGTTACATAATATGAGCATGAACTTCTTGGCATATGTCATTCCTTATGACCGCTTCAGACGTAACCATGGAGCATCTTCTTTACTTAACGGAATGCTTGGGTCAGTTTTCACTGTGAAGGGCGGAATTTCATCAAACTTATTATAATCTTCTGACATGTCTGTCTTGTCCTCGATTCCCACGATGTTTCTTTTCCCTCAAAGAACTATGTGACGCTTTGGCTCATCATATGATGTATTCGTTTGCATATTTTTTCTTTTTTTCGGTCTGGAGGACATGTACTTCACATAGAAAACCTGAGATACATCATTGGCTAGGACGAATGGTTCATCTCTATAACCAGGATTGTTGAGATCCACTGTTGTCATTCCGTACAACTAGTCTATCTTTACCCCTTCCCCATTCAGGTTGACCCATTTGCAGCGAAACAAAGGGACCTTAAAAGAGACTCCATAGTCTAGTTCCCATATCTCCTCTATGTAACCATAATATGTGTCCTTTTGTCCATTCTCGTCTATTGCATCAAAGCGGACACCACTATTTTGGTTGGTGCTCTTTTTATCTTGGGCGATCGTGTAGAATGTATTCCCATTTATTTCGTACCCTTGGAAATTCAATACAAGAGAAGATGGTGACGACCAACAAGTATAGCTGATCTCCAACGGTGGTGTCATTCAAGAGATGTGTCCGCATCCAACCACCAAAAGACTTCATGTGTTCATCTGTAATCCATGATTCAGACTTCCCCGGGTTTTTAGAGCGTACAATATTCTTGTGTTCATCGATATATGGAGCTGTCAAGGTGGAATTATGTAGAACTGTGTAGTGTGCTTTAGTGAAAGAATCCCCGTCCCTACATATCATTGCTTTCTTTCCCAGCCTGCCTTTTCCACTTAGTCTTCCCTCATACCGCGAGTCAGAAACACCAATCGGCTTAAGGTCGAATAAAGTCAACACAAAACTCAATGACCTCCTCTGCTCCATATCCCTTGGAGATGCTTCCTTCAGTCTAGCACGGTTATGAACATATTTCTTTAAGACTCCATGAACCTCTCAAAGGGGAACATATTGTGCAGAAATACAGGACCGGGAATGGCTATCTCTTCCACTAGATGAACCAGGAGATGCGTCATAATATTGAAGAAGGATGGTGGGAACACCAAATCAAAACTAACAAGACATTGTACCACATCCTTCTGTAACCTTGGCAGAATATCTGGATTGATTACCTTCTGAGATATTACATTGAGGAATGCACACAGCTTCACAATGGGTACTCGAACATTTTCCAGTAGAAGCCCCCTCAATGCAATCGGAAGCAACTGCGTCATAATCACATGACAGTCATGAGACTTCAGGTTTTGGAAATTTTTCTGCCATATTTATTATCCCTTTATATTAGATGAGAAGCCTGACGGCACCTTGATCGTAAAGGACTTCAAAAGATTTCCTTCTCTACTTTGGTAAGAGCATAGTGCACGACTTAAGTGACGCCTTTATCCGTCTTGTTATCTGTATGCATGTTCTTTGGGTCTTTCATAATTTGTTGGTCCTCCGTGCTTGTGTATCTTTGTCTTCCCATACACGCCTAGGAATCCTAGGGTTCACGCAGAGATTCTTCGTCACGTGCATCACGTCGATTGAAGAGCGGACACGCAGGACTTTCCCATATGGCAGCTCCCAAAATATAGATTTCTTCTTCCACATGGGTGCGTGTCACGTAGCGACATCGTTCGAACTGATTGACCGCCGACCCTTTCCAAAGATTACTTCTATGTCCTTGACCATACCAAATACATCATCACCAGCAGGAGTTCAGGCTTCTTCGGTGATCCTCACCTTTGAAATGCTTGCCTTTCTTTCTTCTGGGATGATTGGTCGGAAGAAATCGTCGATTCGCCAGGTACACAACCTTCTTGCATTTATGCAAATATGTACCTTCGGTCTTATCTAAACAGTGGGTGCATGCCTTATATCCTTTGTTTGTCTGTCCTGAAAGATTACTAAGAGCGGGCCAATCATTGATGGTTACGAATAACAACCCTCGTAGATTAAATGGCTCCTGTTTGTTCTCATCCCACGACGTACACCTTGGTTGCCCCACAACCGTAAGAGTTCTTCAACTAATGGCCTAAGGTACACATCAATGTCGCGTTGCCGGTTTTCGGGCCTTGGATGAGCACCGGCATCATAATGAACTTACGCTTCATGCACAACCAAGGAGGCAGGTTGTAGATACATAGAGTCACGGGCCTTGTGTGCTGGCAGCTCTGCTCCCCAAAAAGGATTCATGCCATCCGTATTAGACCAAACCATAAGTTCCTTGCGTCACCTGCAAAGTGCGGGAAGTCTCTCGATTTTTCTCCTTTGTGACCCATCGCCAGGTGTCTCAACTCCCGCCTCTTTCTTACGGTCTTCTTTGTGCCATCGCAACAACCTGGCATGCTCTTTGTTTACGAACATGCGTTTCAACCTTGGTATTATAGGAGCATACCACATAACCTTAGCAGGAACCCTTCCGAGGGGCTCTCCTCAACATCACCAGGTCATCTCGTCTAATCTTATACCAACGCATTGCATACCGGCATTTATCTAAATTCTCATACTCCTTACATGTAGAGGATGCGATCATTAATGCATGCATGTATCTTTTGCACATCTAATCCCAGAGGAGAGAGTCTTCTTTGCTTCAGAGGTACTCTCGGGAAGTTCGTTATGTTTTGGAAACTTGGCTTCATTATTTTCAGCATCTTTTCAAATGAGGAGTCGGTTAGACCACACTCGCCTTCCATCGCAACAATTCCAGTGGTACCGAGCTTTGTGCCATCTTCACAATTTGGGTACAACAATTTCTTGTGATCTTCTAACATGCCCTCTAACTTCAACTTCTCATTTTCATTTCACAGTCTCGCTTTGCATCGAAATGACCCTACCAAGTTCATCGGCCGGCTCATCCGATGCCCGTTCTTCACCTTTTTCCTCTCCATTGTCTTCCATTGCAGTATCACTGTATTCAGGAAACATATGATGATAGTTTTTATCATCATCTTCTTCTTCACCATCTTCCATCATAACCCCTCTTTCCCCGTGCTTGGTCCAACAATTATAGTTGGGCATGAAACCTTTCATAATCATGTGGCCGCGAATGATTTTCGAGGAAGAGTACTCCTTGTTGTTCCGACATTGAACACATGGACAACGTATAAATCCATTCTCTTTGTTTGCCGTAGCCACATCGATAAATTTATCCACGCCTTTGATATACCCGGCTACGCGCCGGTCACCGTACATCCATTCCCGACCGTTCATCTGCATCATATAAGTAAGTTTATCAAAAAATAGGACATCATAAATAGTGAAATAACCAATTCACACCGACACATGAATTGTATCAATGACCTAGAAAAGATAAGATTGCTAACCTCGATCGAGGGAAATAAAGAGGAGAAAGCTCAAGTGCGTCTCGGACACCTTCTATATTTTTGTTCTATGAGAAATTCAACGGGATTTTTCACTCAAACATTTCAACAAACACCTTCAATGCATGCATGAGAGAAACTAGCACACACCTCACACCTTACACCATTCGAAAAACAGAGTGGAGGCAGAGGGTCATGCAGATTTATAGAGGGCAAGGGGTCTTTAGTCCCGGTTGAAGCCAGCAACCGGGACTAAAGGTGCGTGCCATGCCACGTGGCTGTGGCCAAACCTTTAGTCCCGGTTGGTGGCTCCAACCGGGACGCATGCCCCCTTACCAACCGGGACCCATGCCCCCTGGCCCCGTGCCCGCTCCAACCGGGACGCGTGCCAGCATTAGTCCCGGTTGGTGGCGCAACCGGGATTAATGCTCCGAGGGGTCGCGAACGGATGGCCCTTTTTCCTCTAGTGAAGGATGCCAAAACCATTATGATGGAGGATAACAAGTTGATTTCACAGATCATGTATTCATAGCCTACATATCATGAACAGCTAACACATTGTCTTCTCAATCTTAGATGTACCTAAAAGACGATAAGTTCTTGAACAAGTCCATCGTGAACTATGCTCGGATGAAAAGATCTATGTCCCGAAGATGATGGTTTCTGCAAATAACTACAATCCACCCCTAATGATCCAGGCTATGAACTGCCTTGCAGACAACAAAGTTGAAGGTAGCATCTATGCTGAGATGACATCAAGTGGCAGTAGGAGGCCTAGCTACGCAAAGCACTGCCACTAGTGCGGCTGCGATGGTCATCATTTGTTGATGATGGTCATGTATATTTTGGGAGGTGGTTTGATATCCCCTCCATTAGGTACAACTTGATGAAAATTGATGCCATGTGTATTATATTATGGGAGGTGGTATATATTGACATCTTAGATGATGAACTAGTGATACACATGAGGGGTTGTTGCTTACACTACAGGAATGCCGCTGTGCGCCGACGGTCAAAGGTCGGGGCCGTCGGCGTAGCACCGGGCCAGGCCAGCCCAACTTACGAGCCCTCGACGCAGCGCAGCTGTCGGCGTAGCCGCAGGTACACCGAGAGTGACCGCCGGCGTACCGTAGCCCTCAGCGTATGGGGTGGCCGCGTGGCACTAGCCGGGGCAGGTCGGGACGGGCCCTAATGACGTTAGCAGTACGCAGAAAACCATTATGAATTGCTGTGAAATATATTTCCCCATATTACTGTGAAATTGATTCAATATTGCCGTAAAACAAAACTGCAGGAAACAAATCTGTGAAACAGAACTGTAAAATAAATCTATGCAGGGGCTACGCCGTCGGCGTAGGCCCCTGCTGTGTGTCATTTGGTCACTGCTACGCCGAGAGCATTGCCGTCGGCGTATTCGTGGCCCATACGCCGAGGGCCTCAGCCGTCGGCCTAACGTCGCCCTGGGGAGGCCTAGGCGCCTGCCACATGTTGCTCGTACGCCGAGGGCCAGGTCGTCGGCCTACGCCTGGCCCTACGCCGAGGGTCGGGGCCGTCGGCCCAGCCCACCCCCCGGGAAGGCCCAGCACAAGCCACGTGTTGCCGCTGCGTACGTGCCGTGCCGTTAGCCGGCTGTGTAACGGTGAGGATGCCGTTCGTCGACGGTCATTTTTGCTCCGCCGAGAGGGCTACGCCGACGGCAGCCCTCGGCGTAGCGTACGCTGACGGCGAAAGGGGCTACGCCGAGGGCTTTTTGCCGTCGACCTAGCAATATGTTCCTGTAGTGTTAACTCATGGTGCATGAATAATTAGGTTAGCTGTTAGTTTATGTGGTACTTCCTAGTGATATGTTATAATTCTGAATTGCTTTTTTTTAAAAGGGCATTTTATTACATCACACAATGTTTACACCCGGTCTCTGCATAGCTAGGATGCACACAGCCAACCACACACATAAGACGACAGAGAGTACAAGAGTTATAACAGGAAAAAAAACATTCGCTCAACTAAGATAACTATATCCGCAGAACACACTGCCATGCATGTCGAGAGAAAATATCCCTCGCCGTGTCCTCCAATCGCCTACACCCCTACACAAATAAGTCGCAGAATTCCATGCGCTGAAGAGCAGTCCACGACCTGAGGATGGCCGTGGCTCTGTAGATAACCTGCAAGGTAGAAAAACCAATATTATTAAAAACCTTGTCATTTCTACATAGCCAAAGCGACCAAATAATAGCAAGCGCTCCCACCCTAAATAAAGTCCCAAATTTATCTATAATCCCATTCAGCCAGTTACCAAATACATTGGCGACCGACCTAGGGGGAGACAAACCCGAGGCTACTTGGATGATTGACCATATAACACGAGAAAATTTACAATGAAAGAATAAATGCCGAATTGTCTCATTGTGATGACAAAACACACATTGTGTACTTCCATGCCAATTCCTCTTAACAAGATTATCTTTTGTAAGAATAACACTTTTTCGAAGATATCAGGCGAATATCTTCATTTTAAGGGGTATTTTCATCTTCGAAATTTTACAATTATCATCGACAGGAATATCAGGTTGGATCAGAGCTCTATACAAAGAATGAACAGTAAAATTACCATTAGACAACAAATTCCATTTAAACTCATCTGTGCCCTATGTCAGCTGGACATTGGCTAATCTTGCTAAAAGATTTTGCCAAGATGCTAATATAGGGCCTAACAAACTTCTTCTAAAGGAAACATTAGGAGGGATAGACTCCATTACTATTGATAGTGTATCTCCTTTATGTCTAACAATTGAGTAAAGAGCAGGGTATTGTTGCCGGAGAGAGGTTTGGCCAGGCCATGTATCTTCCCAAAACCTAATCCGTGATCCATCCTTAATATTAAAAGTGCCAAAACGGAAAAAATGTTGCTTGGAAGCCATTAGCCCAGCCCAAAAGTGTGAGTCTCCAGGTTTCCACACCACTTGGACCACAGCTTTTGACCCAACATATTTCCTCCATAGAATTATTTGCCAAATACCCTCTTGTGTGAGTAGCTTAAAAAGCCATTTGCCCAAAAGAGCGGTATTTTTGACCTTCAAGTCATGGATTTCAAGGCCTCCATATTCTTTTGGTCGACAAACAACATTCCATCTGGCTAATCTATACTTCTTTTTCTCCTATCCCCTTGTCAAAAAAATCATGATCGGAAATAATCCATTTTCTTCAAGACCCCTTTTGGTAGCATGAAGAACGATATCATATACAGTACCATATTTGTAAGTACCGAATTGATGAGCACAAGTGTTCCGCTGAGAGAAAATAATTTGCCTTTCCAACTATTAAGACTGTTTATGTAATCGTTCCTCAACGAGTTTCCATTCAGCAATCGTGAGCCGCCGATAATAGATCGGTAGTCCCAGATAGTTGATTGGAAACATCCCTTGAGCACAGCCAAATAACTCGGCATACTGTTGGGCCTCGTTTTGAGCCTCGCCAAAACAATACATATCACTTTTATGGAAATTGATCTTTAAACCCGAGAGCTGCTCAAATACTGATAGAATTAACTTCAGATTCTTGGCTTTCTCTAGATCATGTTCCATAAAAAGGATAGTATCATCAGCATATTAAAGAATAGATAAGCCACCATCCACCAGATGTGGAACTAATCCTTCAATTTGGTCATCAGCTTTAGCTCTCTCAATCAGGATGGACAATGACGGGGAAATGCCAATCGGGGTATACCCATGAAGCGGAGCCGCCAGCTGGTATCGAGCCGACTGAAGCCAAGCCCAGAGCGGGTCGACTCGCCAAGTACGACGACTGGCGCATGTTGGACCCAAGCGCCTGGCGCCGACTGGAGGCCCAAGACGGCGATTTGTATACAAAGCCCACTAGAACTTGTAAACCCTAGCTGGCTGCATATATAAAGCCACCAGGGGCACTCCCACAGGGCACGCTCTCCCACAACTCTCATTAGATCTAGTCTCCCCGCCGCCTTCGGCGACTCCCATTGTAAACCAATCTATGATCATATACTGGATTGATAGCAGGACGTAGCGATCCTCCATCGAGGGGACGTGAACCTGGGTACATCGTGTGCCAATCTCGCTTCCGGATTCTCCTACATCGCCTTGCTTCTACGTAAGCTACCCCCAGTAGCATCTGCCGTGCAATACCACGACAATTGGCGTCCACCGTAGGGAAAACGGTGCTTGGAGCTAATAATCCGGGCGGGATCGCTCGCCATCAACATACGACCACTGCCAGATCGTACCTGATTGTTCATCTGCGTCGTGGCGGATGATTTCATCATCTCCAAACACGGACTCGAGCTGAACAACAATAACGCCCTCGCGTCTGAACTCTGCCTGGGGGTTTGGTGGTCGAGAGCCGATCGATCGGCTGCTACCCAATGTGTGGGCACCTGCTGCAGATATCTCTTATATCTTATATTATCTAAAAAGAATATTGAGGTTCCGTTTTCTGTCGTCCTTTCGTCCGACCTCCGACACTCCCTCCCGTGATCCCGCAAGGAAAAAGGGCTTGACCCATGCACGTCTCCCACTCGTCCTTGCTACTCCTGCCCGCTTCCCACCTCGCCGCCAGCAGTGGCCTCCTTCTCCCCACCCCCCACCCACCCTCCCGGTCGCATCAGCCTGCGGCCGCCACAGTCTAACGACCCCTTGCCTTCTCTCCGCCTCTAGCCCCCTCCACCATGCCCCGTGGTGTGGTCTGATCCCAGGAGACCACTTGCCTTCTCTGCCTTCATGCTTCTGCAACGGATCTCATGGTGTGGTCTGATCCCAGGAGACGAGTGAGGTGGGTCGGCCCACCTTCAGGCATCTCGGCGCTGCTCGGGCTGGAGATACTCCTTGCGGCGACGAATAAGATGGTTGGCATCGGGTACACCATGTTGCTCGCTGGCCAGATCAATAGTTCGACAATGTCGTCCCCAAGGTACACGACACTCTTTCTCAATGTTGTCCCCAAGGTACACGGCTCTCTTTCTCATTCCTTAATTTTGTATATGGTCATTACTTGTTTGCTGAATTTATTCTCACAATGGACTGAGTGTGGTTTGTAGTCTCACAATCCCTTTGTATCTATGTTATTGGTTCTCGCTATTATGTCTGTGCCCCGGAGGGCTATACCACCCTTGTTGCTGTGTTTTGATCAAATACATCTGCACATGCAAATCACCTGGCCCGCTTGTGGTGGCTAGCCATCTGCAACGACAGACTCGCCAATCCTGTTTCCACGGACGTTTGATCAAATAAACTGAAGTAGGTGACACCATTATCTAGGCCATGCTATGGTCAAAGCATACTGAACATTTGATTGTACTACATTCATGGACCGACGAGGTAACATGTTGCTTCAGTCATAGTATTCAATATCAGAGTAGTATCACTGTACCAAATCTACCACGGAAGCGAGAAATTACCAGCACATTAAGCGTGCAGGAACATCTTGCCTATATTGGTTGTTCTATTTTGTTTTTGGTGCCCTTTTTATTGTTCTGATGCTGCCTTCCAAGTGACGTAAGTATGGAATAGTAAACATAGGCAACTAATGATTACGAATCTATTTCAAGCGATCAGTCCGCTTTATAGCAGATAAATATGGTCTGAGTCATGACGCTGCAAAATTCAAAAAAGACTGACACCGTGCAATATAATTAGCATATAAGTCAGTAGTTCATGTGAATTTATGATCTTTAACTGGGTTTTGTAGGTTCATTGACACTCTGGAACGAATCTTGAGGACATCATCTGATGGTGATGAGCGGGGTGGTATAGCCACCGGGTGGTAAAAAAATCCACACTCTTTTGGTTTTTAGTTTCTTACCGTGTAATTGCTGATACAGTTTGCTGACTTAATATATTTAGCATATAAGTCAGTAGTTCATGTGAATTTATATCTTTAACTGAGTTATGTAGGTTCATTGACACTGTGGAACGAATCTTGAGGACATCATTTGATGGTGATGAGGGGGGTGGTAAAAAAATCCACTCCTTTGGTTTTTAGTTTCTTACTGTGTAATTGCTGATACAGTTTGCTGACTTAAGTAGTAGAAATAATCATGTCCCTTCTGCATTAGTGATCTTTAATGTCTTGCACGTGAGTAGATAAATCATGGTAGATCTACCTGTGTGACATCAGATTGTTTGTGGAGATGAATTGATCGAATAAATATTTGTGGTATGCACAGTTTCGGTCAGCTCTCAGGAGTAAAGATGCCACCACCCTATTTTCTCGCTGCCAGATGCATGCCATCACATCATGCAAGATGCGTAGGAAGTAATATGGTCTGAGCCGTGACGCTACAAAGATTAGAAAATAATGACACCTGCAATATAATTAGCATATAAGTAGTAGTTCATGTGAATTTGTGAGCTTTAAGTGGGTATTCTGGAACGAATCTTGAGGACATCATCTGATGGTGATGAGCAGGGTGGTATAGAAGCCACCGGGTGGTAAAAAATCCACACTATTGGTTTTTGGTTTCTTACCGTGTAATTGCTGATACAATTTGCTGACTTAAGTAGTAGAAATAATCATGTCCCTTCTACATTAGTGATCTTTAATGTCTTGCACATGAGCAGATAGATCTCGGGAGAGCGACCTGCGTGAGATCAGATTGTTTGTAGAGATGAATTGATCGTATAAATAACAAGAGGATCTTGTGTCAAAAAATAACAAGAGGATCCATTGGGCTGCACTAAATATCATCTCCCAAATAGAAATCTAAGGCATGTCGTTTCTTGATTTTTGTGACATTCCCCCATCCTAGATCCTTGGTTATACTAGCATAGTAATGCAGTCTCTAACTCGACTCTTAGTAGAAAGGTAATGAATATAAGGGACATGGGACCATATTTAGCAACCGTTTCAAAGATATGGCTGGGCAGAATAACATCCTTGGAGGTGGTTGCTAATATAGGATCAATATCTCTGGTGGTTGGCAATTCCAAGCTTGATTTAGGATATGAATTTCCGTACTTCATAGATTTTAGGGAAACAATACATAAGGAAGCATTTTTTAATTTACCAATATATTCACTTCCCATGAAATCAGGCATTGTACTCCCTCTTATCCATAATAAGTGTCGCTCATTTTGTACTAAGATAGTATAAACTTTATACTAAACGAGCAACACTTATTATGGATCGGAGGGAGTATTATATTTGTATTCCTCCGCATCCTTTTTCATTGGTGGCGATGGTGCCGTTCTTCCCGTGTCAGTAACTCGTGGTGGAAAGGAGTATGAACGGTAGGAGGCGCTGGCGTCAAACCACTCGGGTATGGCGATGAACTGATTTTTTTGCCATATTGTTCACTTCATTTGCTCTTTTGTTAGAAAAATTAACTACAGACTTTGGAGACATGAGGAAAGCTCTTGAAGTTTGCAGGCAATTTACTTCTCTTGCCGATTTTGTTGTCATATTACTCCTGCTGTGCTGTATGCCAATTTCATTACTAGAGCTGGCAATATATAAAGCACATCCTTTTTCAAAACAATTCTTGGTGGTCCACCCTTGCTATATGGATGTAAGACATTTGGTGTTGTAAGTTTCTTTTTTCCTCACACTGTCCCTTTGTTTTTTCACCAAAAGTGTCTAAATTTAAACACATACATCGATCAAACTTGTGCCTTTAGTTCATCTGTTAGGCCACAAATTCAACTCTTTTATCAATTGGACTGCATGAATGTGGAGTCCGGTACTTCATTATGTCTATCCCTCCCTATCGACCGACAGTAATTTGAAGGTTTGGACCTCCCTAGCATAAGCTTATCCTGGAGTACTAAATAACCTTTTGTGAAAATACCATGATGTTGTTGTTTGCCTGTATGGTTCTACTTAATAGAAATAATTTTCAAGGACCGTGACATAGAACAACTAAGATGATAAGTGTGCTTCTTACCATACTATAGGTTAGCAATTTATATCCTTCTTTTATATTACACATGGTAGTTGGTTAAGAGATTGTAACCATATGTTTGGTATTGTAATCAGCAAGCCTTTTGAGGCGATGGGGCATGCCAAGTTGGTGAGGTATGATCCAGTTAGTGTCAGCTCTAGCCAGCCTCCGAAGTCACCGCCCGTGGAGACTAAGCTTCCATGCATGCTTCATGAGCTATACCCTGGTTCTTCACGCACAATGAAGATATCCGGGAAGGCGATGAATCCTAATGGTTAATTGAACTGTTAAATTCCTGCAAGATTTACATGAATTTGTGTGTGAAAATTTCATTACTTCTGGATATCCATGAGATGTAAACACGGTAGATTGGAAAATAAGTGCCAACTTTTTGTTTCTTTTTTCATAAAGGCTACATACACATATAGTGGAATCACTCAGTCGTCTAGATTGTTCACGAAGTAATTGTTAGTATACACCTTTGGGTTTCAGTTGGTTTTCCACTTTTAATTGCTATCATGAAGTTAGTTTCTGTCTTTCATCTTTGATTTCCTAGGTGAACTGTGATACAGTAAATTTTTAGATATGTCACATGTGCTGGTTCCTTTGGAATGGATCGGTAAAAATGATTTCGTCACATGCATGATTTTGTCCTATTTTACGCCCCGACATCCAGTGCAATTGTGGACATGGAAGATTCATATGCATATCTTTAAGAGTTTTTCTATTCTAATGAAAATAGTAGGCGAGTTTCAATATGTTGCATGTTTTGAATTTGACAGTGTTAACAACAGATAAGTTAAGTTTTTGTAACTCTTCCCATTTGTAGAACAACTTTGATTGCTTATGATAAGATGCGCTGCTGGCAAATTCACGTCTGTTCACTTTGACCAAGAAAATGAATTCCTTTCATAGCATCATTTTTATTGTCAACTTAACCAAAAGTGAGTTAATTTACTACATATTACTTCTCTGAGCTGAAAGTTTGGGGGTGATTTGATGCTGGTAGCAATAGGAGAAAAATAGTTGCTTTTGTTGGAGGCCTTTATTTGTGTCGTGGGAGTTACTTACAAATTTTCCGACTCCTTTGTGATTTTCTTATGTCTTGTTAGACACTTACTGGAATCTTCTTTGGTCTTGACTTATAGCTTTTTACAAAGAACATCCTCTAGTCCTAAATATAGGACCTTTTGGCAAATAAATTTAGCTTGCAAAAACATTTTATATTTTGAACAGGGAGTACTAATTATTCTTGTCACCTATTTGCAGGTAGATGCCCAGGGCCAAGGGAACCATGGCATAACTTGTATACCAACATTGATGGTCCAACAGCTTATGAAATTCTGCCTAGCTCAAGGAGCTTCTTAGCAAAACTCCTTGGTATTAAAATGGTTGGTACATCATATGATGAAGCACTTATGAGTACTCCTGATATTATTCCGAGGTGTGGCATGTCAAACTACTTACAAAATTTCTATAACTAGAGAGAATATCTCGTTGGAAAAAAGTTCAACTTGTGGGTTTTATTTTTCTTGATAAATCTCATGGATTTAGTGGAATCTATGAATTTAGTCTGTACAAGGTATAATTTCTTGGATAAATGCTTATCGAAGTTTCTTCGGGCGTTGGAAATCATGGTTTGAATATCTTGAGAAGCGTTTCAATGGAGACCCACGAAATTCCAACAATTGCATGAAAAGGGTAACTCTGCAGGAGATGATCTCTGGTCTCCAGGGAATTGGCAACACAACATACACAGTGTTATCCATCATCAAAGTGCATATTTTTTCGTTGGGAGCAGGTTTGTACTCTGTAGTATCAAGTCTATTCATCAGAAATAACTAGGTCAATGTTTTTGTTTTGGAGGGACATTTGGAAGCCCAAATTCATTTGAAGGGATCAGGTGTTGAAGCTTCAGAGAAAGCAAGCTTATAGATCCTTTAATTTTAGTACAAGCCAGAGCCTCAAATAAAGTGCAGGCTGAAAAAATGTACACTACATAGAGGTCGTATGATCATCAAAGGCCTAAGTGGAGAGATGGAGGTGGAACAGGTCTATCGGGTCCTAATGATCTAATAATGCTGGCAGGAAGCAAACGAAGTATAGGTCATGCTCTGGACAAAATCAATTGGAAGTAGCACACCATCCTATATTGTGATATTAAATGGTGGTTATTTATATCTCTTCGTATTGTCACATTTTTTTGAATTTGTTCACTTCTTTTTGGTAATATTCTTGGTCAAATTTTGATATGTTTGACTTAAGAAAAGCTAGAACACCAGCAAATATAAGATAAATCATAACAGAAGTGTCCCAAAAAAATCATTTATGTAACCAATGGATATGGTCATCCACGTAAGAGTATGCACACTGTGGTGACTTAAAATCATCCACTTATAGTTTTGCTGTTGTACAAGAAAGTTGGGCACTAGAAGACATTGTTCACCAGGATTTCATAAGTAAACTTCATAACAATTTTACCAAATAAAATTTCTATTCATTAACATATAATCATATTATTTTAGTTTTTTGTGAGAATATCTCCATAATTTTCGCTTGAGTATTTAGGTGGAAATACTCGGTACGCGACCCTACATTTTTATGGGTTCCATGTGGTTTCTTCCCGTAGCAACGCACAGACACTTTACTAGTTGAATAAAAAATCCAGGGAACACGAACCGGCCAATGAGTTTTCCTTCGATCCCCGTCCCTCTCAATTATTGTTCTGCCTATTTATTATTTTACTCAGATCTAATCTCGCATGCATGTTGTTTGTGTGCACTATTTGGAAGATTTATTCACCCAGGTTGGATTAGCGCACCGTTCATTGATACAGTCCATGGACTACTCGATTATACCATGCATCTTTAACTGTGGCCTACGTCTCCCGATCAGACAACAAAATAGAAGCAAATAAATTTCCACACGACCCTTTTTTCAAAAAATCGCCCCGCTTTATAAATAAAGCAAACATCCACAACAAGCATCCAAAGTTCGAAGTCAAATACACATCAAATGCTGGGGCCACAGCACATACCGACCCAAAACGGCAGAAAGCACACAAAAAGGGAGTTGCGCCGGACTAGGGGGGAGCCGCCAGGCCGCCTCCAAGAGCTTGCGAAGAGTCGCGTCCAGCCTCGCCTTGTCCCGCTGCCTATACAACGGGTACCGTAGCTGCAGAGAGGCCAGAAAGCGGAAAATCGAGTCAGAGGCACTCCTAGGAAGAATCTTCTCAATAACCATCTTGTTCCGAATGTTTCAGAGGGACCACGACATCACCGCAAACACTAGCCAGAAAAGGCGGCGGCCCTTTCCGGGCTGGTGTGCTTGGGTTTCTAGGAATTCACCGAGATCATGGGCCAGCCAGTTCAGGCCCAACGCCTCTCTGGTGAAATTCCACAGAAACCGGGCCGCGGGACAGGTGAACATTATGTGGGTGCCTATTTCGGGGATCCCACATAATAGACATAACCCATCCCCCGGCCCATGTCTCTTGCCCACCTCCACCCCCGACGGGAGTCTATCGCGGAGAAGTTGCCATACAATTTTTTTTATCTTCAGTGGGAGGGGGGCCTTCCAAAGGGGCTTGGTCCATGGGAGAGCCGCTCGGCCGAAGAGGGCCCGATAGGCCGAGCCAACCGAGAAGGATCCTGATGGAGTGAGGGTCCAAGTGACGAGGTTTAATCTCGTCAATGCCCATTGTTATGGACTTGGGTTTTAGAGAAGATGGGGATGCTGGAGATCGTGGCACGGTTAACAGACAAGCAACCAGGGAACACGAGATTTACCCAGGTTCAGGCCTCCGGAGGGAAAACCCTACTCCTGCTTGTCTGCTCTTTGATTACGGCGGAACCGAAGGTTACAGGGTGCGCAGATTCGATCTGGCGTGGATGCGTGTGCGAAAGTATGAGTTGAGTTATCTAGGGCGTGCCCTCCTGGCCTTTATATAGACTTAGGCAGGTCCCGGGCATAGTCCTAGTCGGTTACAAGTTCTTGGGTTTTACCCCTTTGAATTTCCTATCTCCTCTAGTCTTGCTCTCCAAGGATCCGAAGACGTCATGGGCCTTGGCCACCCGAAAATCTTCATGGGCCAGCGTATGTTTGCTGTGGGCCTTCCTTGGCTGGACCGGTATCTTTGAAGTTACGTGCCGTGAGGTATAACCATGTCAAGAGCCCCGGTGATCGGTCGAATCGTAGATTCGGTGAGGACTCTTCCATCCTTCGGAGCAGCTATATGTTAATAGTATATGTATGTAGGGATTGTTGATGCGTGTGCACGACTCACCCGACGGATCAGGTCGATTAAGCGTCTTAGGACGAAACAACACGATCTTCTTGAGTTGGGTCCCTTAACGGACACGGAACATATCTTGGCGTAATTCAACTCGGTCGCGGAGGACTTATAGGAGTGGAATTCTAGTGATTTTAATTGGTGTACCCAACGTCGTCGGGATTTTCATCGTACTGCTGATGCAGTTCATACTAGCGAGCTTGATCAGTGCGTTGCGGGCCATCAGAGGATATCTGTAGGTCTTATCTTTGCGTCGCAGACGCAGCATCCGAACATTTATCACCTCGGAGGTGTTTCGGGTGGCCTAGGAGATTGACGCTCACTCGGCCGTTTTGTTGGGGCAAAGTTGCCAAAAAGTTTTTGCGTGCTGATCCGAAAGATCGCAGTCGAAGATTTCATAGGGTGCGCGACCAGCGCTCCCTATGGGAGTAGCCCCCAAGTGTCTGTTCGAGTCGTAGACTCGAACGGAGACTTTAGTTCAAGCGTTGTTTCAGTTGTTAAGTCCGAAGGACTCGAAAATTTTTGGATGCTTAAATCCATCCTCCCTATGGGAGTAGCCCCCGAGTCCGTAGTGGAGTCGTAGACTCGACGTAGGACTCAGAGAAGTAATTTTTGTCCTCATTTATGTTCAGCCGGGTGCGGCCAGCGCTCCTGATAGGAGTAGCCCCCGAGTATTTAGTCGAATCGTAGTTTCGAGTGAGTACTCTTAGCTGTGGAGCCAAAGTGGTGCTAGTATAGCTTTTGATGACGTCGGTGCTTACGATCGATGACCTCAAGCGTCTGCTACGGCAGAGATGACTTGACTTGACGAAGCGTGGGTCCCACTTGCTGACTTTGATTTGACCGGTCACGCGCGGCGTGGAGATGATTACGGTGTCTCCTCGATTTCCGCGCGTAGTGGACGGCGTGGTAACGACGGTTCATTTTGGTGCTGACACGTGTACGGCCAGATCTACCGTTGGCGTTAGGTCTTCTTGATGGACGGCCAGCGTGCATCGTCTTCGCTGTTATAATCCCTGGTGAAATCGTGGTTTGTTTTTCACCGCAGCAGTTCATCTATTCACTGCCTCCACGTTCTGGAGCTATTCTTGTTGCGCGCTGAGAGTTTCCTCCATATTTCCTTTGTCTTTCTTCGTTGGCAACGCCACCACCGCCGTAGCACCATGGGGAAAACAAAGAAGTCCTCATCTGCGGTTGGGACCAGCGCCGCCGGAGGCAAGAAGGGCACCGCCACTGCTCGCATCACCGATGGTGGCTGGCGGCGATCAGAAACGCGGGAGAGCGATCTCCGCAAACTACGCGAGCGGAGCCTGATCCCGCAAGACACGACAGCCGTGAAACTCCCCGGCAAGGAGGTAATCCCCCGTCCCCCATCTGGGTACCGGGTTATGTTTGTTGCCTTCGTGATTCGCGGGTTTTCTTTTCCGGTCCATGACTTCCTCCGTAGACTGCTCTTTTTCTATGGGGTTCAACTCCATCATCTGTCTCCCAACTCCCTTCTCCACATTGCGTGTTTTATCACGCTTTGCGAGTGTTGGCTTGGCATTGAGCCACACTTTGGCCTCTTTCGGAAGCTTTATTCCGTGAAGAGGCAGTCTGGTTCGGATGGTGTGTATCCCATTGGGGGTTTCATCATCTCCCTCAGTCCCAATGTGCAATTATTTTCCTTTTCCATGTCCGAATCTTTCCAGTACTGGCGGAGGAAATGGTTTTACATCCGTGACTCCGTACTGCCTGGGCAAGATTTTGGTCTCGTTCCTTTTGACCCCTCCCAATTGATTGAGAAGAAAAGATCCTGGAAAAACCAAATCTTAGACGGTGAGGTGGCGGATATAGAGGCCCTGTACCGTCGGGTGGAGGATCTCCAACTGATTCCTAAGAAGGAGGTGAACGGTGTCGACATCATCCGAACGTTTCTTGAGAGTCGGGTGCAGCCTCTCCAAGCGAGGGCGCACCCGATGTTTCTTTACTCTGCGCGCCGTGATCCGACGAGGGTTTCGAGTGAGAAAATCTTCGAGGTGGAACTTGACAAGGCTCTTCGCGCGCTGTTGAAGTTCAAGGCCGACGAAGAAATCCCGGGGAAGTCGCTGACTCCTCCCTTTTCTTCGACGTTGGTCGTACCCAAGGTGTAGATTTGCGCACGTAGTGCTCCCCCTTTGTTTTTGTCGGCTGTGTATTTTTTCATTTGTTTGCTAACAAAGTTCCTTTTCCTCTTGCAGAGCTTCAAAGTGCCGGGCATGGTACCACCGTTGCCCAAAAGGTATCCGAATGCCCCGGATAATGAAGAGGTGGATTCCGTGTCCGAGCTACCATCAGCGCGATCTCCAGTGGAGGATGCCGACGAGTCGAGTGAGGACCATTCGCGCAAGCGATTACGGAGCTCTAGCGAGTCTTCGGATGCCTCAACTCCTCCGACTCCCAGAAATCCTCTGGGCCTTGAGCGTCATGACGATGTTCATGGGGGTTCTTCCTCTACCCTTCCTGCCATTCCTGTGCGGGCTGTTGCGTCGCACCCGCCAGCAAAGCGGAAGAAGGAAGAAAAGAAGGAGGAGAAGAAGGAAGAGAAGAAGGAGGAGAAGAGGGCCCGGAAGGCTTCTCCTATCTTCGACTGGCCTTGGGCTCGTAAGTTTTCTTGTTGCCCTTTGTTGTCCTTTGTTCCCTCGTTATTTTTGCACTGTTGATTTGTTCGTGTCACGAGGCAATCCTCCGACGGCTCTAGTGATGGTGCGCGGGAGATGATGGGGGAGTCGAACATTGCGTCGCCTCCTCCTCAGACGGTGGCGACTTTGGGTGACGCCGCTCCAGTTCCTCCTGTGCAGGAGAGGCTAGTGGTTGCGCCTCAGAATTTCGCAGGCGGGCCTGCGGGTTCGCCTTCGGATCACGTAAGTTATTCTGCTTTATGTTACGGGGGGAGCCCCCGGGTGTCTTCGTATGCTGATGTTGTTTTTGCTTCCTTGTGTTGGGCGTAGCCCCCAAGTCCTGTTCTTACTGCTATTGCCTTTTTGCTGCAGCCTTTTGTCCAAGAAGCCAAACGGCTTGTGGAGGAACGCCTCGCGCTGGAGGCGAAACTGCGGCAGCTTCAAGGTATTCGTCTGCCTTGTAGTACTTCTCTTGTTTTATCCTGGTCCTATTCTTTGACACTTGCTTGTTGTAAATGCAGAGGAGCATAACGACTCTCTCCGTGAGGTCGACGCTCTGAAAAAGAGCCTTGGCCAATCGGAGCAGAAGGCCGAAGCCGCCGCTGGTGCGAAAGAGAGCCTTGAGCTGGAGCTGACGAAGGCAGCCGAAGCGAAGGAGCGTCTGCAGCAGGAGGCTGCAGATCGTGAGGAGCAGCTGGCCACCGTTGCTGCTGCTCGTGAAAGAGGGGTGGCAGATAAGCTCATGGCTGCTGCCAAGGCCATTTCGGGTGAGTACAATCTTTTGGACTTCTTTCTTTTTCTACGGATCTTCTTTTATGCTGCCTTTCTTCATGTTTTTCTTCTTTTTTGTCTCAGATGTTGCAGGCATCGAGTTCGACCGCGGTGCTCTGGAGCACGGGAGTGCTCTAGATGATGCCACTGTAGCGGTCAAGGCCGCAAAGACCGTCGTCAACTCCCTTGCCAAGGCGAAAGAGGTCCTTGGTCGCTTCTACCAGGAGCTCTTCCCGAAGGGCGCATCCCTTGAAGATGTGGATGCCCTGGCAGAGGTTTTGTCAGCCGAAGCGCCTACAGCGTACAAGCGCAAGCAGAAGGGCATCGACGCGTCCGTCGGGCTGGCGATGGCCATGGCGGCTGGGGCGGAGCTGGACCTGCCCCAGATTACTTCTCGGATGCCGACGACCGCGGATGGATCCGAGGTAGCCTTCGCCGCCTACTCCGCTCGCTGCAGACGATATGGGCCCAAGCTCATTGACTTGCTGTCTGAGTACGCATTGCGGCAGCAGGGCGAGGCCAAAGCTAGGCAGTCTGATTCTGAGGCGACTCAGTGTCCTCCGCCTTAGGCATAGTATACGTAGGGTAGTTTGTAGTCTACTTTTGTTGTAAATATCTTTTGTAGTACCATCCTTGTGCCACGTAGTGGCCTTATATATTTTAATGAATTCCTCCGAGTTGTGCTCTATCCTTGGCTGAATGTCTGTGTGCCTTCTTTTTTCTGCTGCTATAGGTTCCTTCGGGTGCTGACCCAGTTGACACTTCATCCGAAAGGCCCTTGCGACCATCATTGGATGATTCCTCGTAGCTCGCTTTTCTTCGAGATCGCGTGCGCAGCTTGGAGAGAGATTTGCTTGGGTTACGCGGTCGCGCAGACGTTTGGAAATCCAAGGCAGACCGTGGTGCAGCCAGAGAGGAGTATTTGATGGCGGAGCTGGGTCGGCTGTCTGAGCAGCTGCAATGTAAGTCGATCCTTCTTATGGGTTGTAGCTCAGTTTTTCGGGTGAGCCTGCTGGCCTTATTCTTGTTTTGTGCGGTTGTCGCAGGTGCCAATCTTGCTCCGAGGGAATAAAAGGAGCGTATCGCTGTTCGAGTCAATTGCTTGACTCAACAGGACATGGAGGCCGGCGGCTTCTTCTGGATGGATCGTGATCGCGCCATGGTTCTGGCGACGGTGCAGGATCGTGTCTACCAGGTTTCGCGGGTGCTCCGCCAGGTGCAGACATCACTTTCCTCGGTGCTGCACGTCATGTTTCCTTTGGATGCCGTGCCAATGACCCTTGCAGGTCTTCTGACGAAGTTTCGGAGTGCCAGCAATGTCAAGGAGCTGGTGCGGCAGAAGCTCGTCGCAGGGGTGAAGGCTGCCTTGTCTCTTGTGAGGGTGCACCGCCCTGACGTAGATTTGGCTGCTGTGGCGACTGGGCCACCTCCTCGACCAGATGGTGGCGAGTGGAACATGCGTCCGCATTACGCGGCTGTAAGGCAGTATGCCGAACAGATTGTAGATTTGTTTGAGCAGCGTGCTCAGGTTATTCTTCAGAATAGGTAGGACCTGAAAATAAACAGATAGATGTAAAATTTGTATATTGCGGCTGGGCGTTTATGTGCCCTTTGTTGTAAAGGTTTGCTTGTTTGTGAGCACGCAGTGCTTTGATTGAGTACGTGCCCTTTTCGTTTGCCTGACGTAGTCAGCTACTCAGGTGTACACGTTTGGTCCTCAGTCGATGAAATCGTGAGGTGGGGGGAGCCCCCGAGTGCGTATGTAGCATGTAGTAAAGTTGCAGAAAATAGTCAACCGAAGGTTGGGGCGAGCCACTTAGCTTTATTTATATCGTAATGGAGGAGGTACATGGTTCGGCTGAGTAGCCTTGGTTGAAAGCCTTATTAAAAGTAAAAGGGGGGTAGGTTGCTACGGGTAGAATCGTCGCAGGTGCGAGACGTTCCATGGGTTGGAGTATGCGACTCCAGACTCCACGTGTTTGAGGCGATAGGCGCCACCTGGGATGACTTCGGTGATGACATAGGGTCCTTCCCATGGTGAATCGAGTTTGTTCGGTCGCTTTTGCTTGAGTCGCAAGACGAGGTCTCCTTCGACGAAGGACCTTGGGCGCAGCCGGCGGCTGTGATAGTTGCGGAGACTCTGCTGGTACACCGCTGATCGAGCTGCTGCTATATCCCGTGCTTCGTCGAGTGTGTCGACGGCGTCTTCGAGTGCAGCCGTGGACTCGGCTTCGCTGTAAGCGACGACTCGTGGAGCCTGGTGGCGTACTTCGGCTGGTAGCACGGCCTCAGCTCCGTGCACCATGAAGAACGGTGTGTAGCCGGTGGAGCTGTTTGGCGTAGTACGTAAGCTCCACAGGACAGACGGTAGCTCTTTCGTCCAGTTTCCAGCTTTGTGCTCGAGTGAGCTCATGAGGCGCTTCTTGATGCCAGCGCCGATTAGGCCGTTGGCCTTTTCCACTTGCCCGTTTGTTTGGGTGTGCCACTGAGGCATACGTGATACTGATCCCGAGGCCTTCGCAGAAGTCCTGGAATTCTTCGGAGACGAAGTTCGATCCGTTGTCGGTGATGATGCTGTGCGGTACGCCAAACCTGTAGACAATGGATTCGAAGAACTTGACGGCGGTTTTGCCCTTCTGGTTGGTGACTGGCATGGCCTCGATCCACTTCGTGAATTTGTCGATTGCGACCAGGAGGAAAACGTGTCCTCCTTTCGAGGATTTTGGCAGTTTGCCGATCATGTCGAGGCTCCATTGGGGAAAAGGCCAGGCTATGGGTATGGGTCGAAGTTCGGACTCAGGTGCATGCGGTTTGTCGGCGAACCGTTGGCACCCGTTGCATCTTCGGACGATGTCCTTCACGTCGCTCATGGCCGTTGGCCAGTAGAATCCTGCTCGCAGAGCTTTGGCGACGAGGGAGCGGCTACCTGCGTGGTGGCCGCAGATGCCCTCGTGGATATCTTGGAGTATGGACTTGCCGTCGTTGATGGTGACGCACCGTTGTAGTACACCCGTGATGCAGCGTGGGTACAGCTCGCCGTTGATGATGGTGAAGGATTTTGACCGGCGAGATACGCGCAGGGCATCTGTCGGGCTGTCTGGCAATTCTCCGTTTATCAGGAACTGGAGGTATGGACGTGTCCAGGTTTCTTCGACTGCCATGAGATGCATCAGGTTGACCATGGCAACTTCGGTATCCAACTTTTCGGGTCCTTCATGACCTTCGGATAGCATAGCCCCCGAGTGTTCTGCTTCTTCGGGTGATCCCTTGGGGAATTTTCGCTTGATGGATGACACGCAGATCTGTTCGAGGAACACACCTGGTGGCACCTTTGCACAAGTGGAGCCGATGTTGGAGAGTCTATCGACTTCCTCGTTGCTCTCTCTTCCAACGTGCCGAAGTTCGCAGCCGTCGAATTCTCCTTCGAGTGCGTTATATAGCGCGCGGTACGCGATCATGTTTTCGGCGTGTGCATCGCACTCGTTCATCGTCTATTGTACGACAAGGTTGGAGTCACCGTAGATGACCAGGCGCGTTGCGCCACATATTTTATCCATCTTCATGCCATGTATGAGGGCTTCGTATTCTGCCTCGTTGTTGGAGGCTCTGAATTTCATCCGAAGAACGTACTTCATCTTGTCACCTTGTGGGGAGGTTAGTATGACTCCTGCCCCTGCGCCGGCTTCGCGCTTGAAGCCGTCAAAATGCATTGTCCAGGACTGTGACATATCTGGGGTGTCAGGCAGCTGCAGCTCCATCCAGTGCACCAGGAAGTCCGGGAGGACTTGAGATTTGATTGCGTGTCGCTTCTCGTAGACGATGTCCAAGGGTGATAGTTCAATGCCCCACAGGGCCACGCGTCCTGTGGCCTTTGGGTTATTCAGGGTCTTTGTTGGGGTGCCTCGTTGGCGACCATCACGATGCTCACGGAAGTAATGGCTCAATCGTCGAGCCGTCATGAACACGCCGTAGGCTAACCCAGTAGTGCGGGTACCGCTGTTTTGTTGGAGTGAGAACCTCGCGAGGTAGTAAATTGGGCGTTGGACCCGTGGGTCTTGCCTTCTTCGGTCGTTCGACCAACGAGTCTCGACCACTGGTGTGTGGCTGCTATGTACAAGAATAGGGCTCGCGCTCTTTTGGCGTGACCAAAACAGGCGAGGTGGAGAGGAGCCGTTTGAGGTTTTCGAATGCATCGTTGGCTTCTGGTGTCCACTCGAACTTTTCTGCCTTGCGCAGCAGCTGGTAAAATGGTAGGGCCTTCTCGCCCATGAACCTGCTTAGTGCCGCTACTCGCCTGCTGAGCTGAACGCCCTTGAGGTTTTTCGGCTTCTCCATTGTCATGATAGCTTTGATTTTCTTCGGGTTCGCTTCGATCCCTCGTTGAGAGTTGAAGTACCCGAGCAGCTGACCCGAGGGGACGCCGAAGGCGCACTTTTCTGGATTGAGCTTGATCCTGTAGCGATCAAGGTTGTCGAACGTCTCGCGGAGATCGTCGATAAGTGTTCTTGCCTCCTTGGTTTTTATGACTATGTCGTCGACATAGACTTGGACGTTGCGACCGATCTGGTCCTTGAGGCAGGCCTGCATGCATCGCTGGTATGTGGCGCCCGCGTTCTTTAGCCCGAAGGGCATTGTGTTGTAGCAGTATACTCCGAACGGTGTGATGAACGCCGTTTTCTCTTGATCTTCGACCTTGAGTCGAATCTGGTTATAGCCTGAGTAGGCGTCGAGGAAGGAGAGCTTCTCACAACCTGCAGTCGAATCGATGATCTGGTCGATCCGAGGAAGAGGGAAGTGGTCCTTTGGGCAGTGTTTATTTAGTGACGTGAAGTCCACGCACATCCGCAGGATGTCCGTGTCCTTCTTCGGGACCATCACCGTGTTTGCCAGCCACTCGCTTTCCTTGATTTCCCGGATGAAGTCTGCTGCGAGTAATCTGTTGATCTCCTTGCCGATAGCTTCGGCTCGTGGCTCCGACAGTCTTCGGATGGACTGCTTGACTGGCTTGGTGTCTGGGAAGACATTGAGTGCGTGCTCGGCGAATTCCCTGGGAACTCCTGGCATGTCCGCAGGACACCAGGCGAAGATTTCCCAGCGCTCATGGAAGAATTCAACGAGCGCGCCTTCCTATGCAGTGCTGAGGTTGTTGGCGATCAGCGCCGTCTTGGAGGCATCCGTCGGATGGACCTGCACTTTCTTGGTGTTGATGGTGGAGTCGAAGGACATGTCAGGTGCGTTCTGCTTTGTGACTGGGGGTAGCCCATTGTCCGTCACCTCGCGGAGCCTTACAAGCTCGTCTTGCATGCCGAAAGACTGGGAGATTTTGTTGAAATCCCTGTCGCATTGGTCCGATCGGGTGAAGCTCCCGTGGACTGTGATGACGCCCCTTGGTCCTGACATCTTGAGTAGGTATGCATAGTGTGGGACGGCCAGGAACCTTGCAAATGCTACACGCCCCAGGATGGCGTGGTATTGCGACGGCCAGTCCACCACTTCGAATTCTAGTCGCTCCTGCCGAAAGTTGTCCGGCTTCCCGAAGATGACGTCGAGTCCTATTTTGCCCAGGGGGAATATGCCCTTTCCTGGGACAATGCCGTGGAACGTTGTGTCTGACTGTTCCAGGCTGCATTGTGGGATCCGCATAGCTGCTAGAGTGCTTGCGAACATTAGGTTGATGCCGCTGCCGCCGTCCATGAAGACGCGACTCATCTCGAAGCCTCCGATCTGCGCCTCCAGCACCAGGGCAGCATGACCTGGGCGAGGGATCTGGCAAGGGTGATCCGCGCGAGTGAATGTGATGCAGGACTCCGATCCGCTGAGGTACTCAGGGATTGCAGGCGGAGTTGCCACGGCCAAGTTGATTTGTCGGGTGATTTTCTTCTGCACCCTGTTGGTGGGGCGTCCCTTCTGGATCATATTTAGTGCTCCCTTTGGTGGGGGGTATGCGACCCCGGCGTTGTTTTGCGCTGGTGCGACTGGTTGATTTGGGCCTCCAATAGGCGGCGGTGGAGGAGCTCCGTGTGCTATTTCACCTGGCGCAGGTGTGTTTCCGAACGCAGGAATTGGAGCTTGTTGCCTCATCTGCACCATGCCTTCGCTGAGTATCTGGAACTCGCGGCAGTCCTTGAGCATGTGGCTAGCTTTCTTTTTGCCATCTTGTTTGTCGATGTAGAAGTGGATGGTGCATGGACCCGAAAGTTTGTCGAATGCTGAGGGTCCGTTGTCACGGTCGCGGCGTTTCCACGACTGCGTTGGTCGTCCGTTGTCACGGAAGTTTCCGCTGCGGTATCCTCCGCTGTTGCGGCTGTTGTCGTTACGGCGGTCGGCGTAGCCGGCTGCGACCATGTCGGGTCCGTCGCGGTCCTCATAGACGCGCGATCTCCTCTTGCTGCGGCGTTCGCGTCTTCGGCCGTAGTCGTCCTCTTCATCTGATTGCGCCCGCTGGATGCAATCTTCGCCGTCTGCCCAACTGTTGGCGATTTCCATGAGGTGGTCGAGTGTCTTGGGATTTACACGCCCAAGTTCCTCCTTGAAGTCTGGGCGCTTGACGCCGTCCCTGAAGGCGTCGATGGCCCTCTCTTCGGAGATGTGTGCTGCGGAGTTCTTGGTTGTAGACCAGCGTAGTATGTACGAGCGAATAGATTCACCCGTTCTCGAGTGCAGGCTCGCAACTCTTGATTGAGGCGGGCCTCTTGGTGCCTTTGAAATTTCGGATGAAGCTGTAAGCTCCTCCCGGCTTCAGATGGATCGATGATAGGCTGCTAAGCTGCACCAGCGCCTTTGTCACCGCAATTGAAGGCATTGCATGGCGGTTTCTTTGTTGCCTCCGTGAAGCTTGACGGATGGCAGATGGTCACTGAGCCAGGACTTTGGATCTTGCGTGCCGTTGAACTTCGGAGTATCCGAAGGAAGCTTGAAGTTGCGTGGCATCTGCGTTCGCCGAACGGATCTGCTGAAGCATCGAGCCCCGCAGAGTTCTCCTTCGTCTTCATCCATCTCAGATTCAGACGAGCATGCGCGTTTGGCGCGTGCTTTGTCGATCTTGCGCTGTGTAAGCTTGTCTCTGGCGTCGTAGTCACGCCGCTCCTTCCTTCGAGGAAGATCGTGTTCCTCTTCATCTTCAGATGAGGGAGTGGGGCTCCGGTCGTGCCTGGCCGGAGCTTTCTTCTTCGGCTCCGTGTCGACTTTGCCATAGCGCGACCTCTGTCCGCCGCGTCGACCCCGTGTCCGCCGCGTCGACTTCGCCATAGCACGACCCCCGTCCGCCGCGTCGACTCTGTGTCCACCGCGTCGACTTCGCCATAGCGCGACCCCCGTCCACCGCGTCGACCCCGTGTCCGCTGCGTCGACTTAGCCATAGCGTGACCCCGTGTCCGCCGCGTCGACTTCGCCAAAGCGCGACCCTCGTCCGCCTCGTCGACCCCGTGTCCGCCGCGTCGACTTCGCCAAAGCGCGACCATACGTCCGCCGCGTCGACTTCGCCAAAGCGCGACCTCCATCCGCCGCGTCGACCCCGTGTCCACCGCGTCGACTTCGCCATAGCGCGACCTCCATCCGCCGCGTCGACCCCCGTGTCCTCCGCGTCGACTTCGCCATAGCGCGACCTCTGTCCCTCGCGTCGACCCCGTGTCCGCCTTGTCGACTTCGCCATACGCGACCTCCGTCCACCGCGTCGACCCCGTGTCCGCCGCGTCGACTTCGCCATAGCGCGACCTCCGTCCGCCACGTCGACTTCGCCATAGCGCGACCCCCGTCCGCCGCGTCGACTTTGCCATAGCGCGACCCCGTCCGTAGCGTCGACCCCGTGTCTGCCACGTCGAGTTCTCCATAGCGTGACCCCGTCCGCCGCGTCGACTTCGCCAAAGCGCGACCCTCGTCCGCCGCGTCGACCCCGTGTCCGCCGTGTCGACTTCGCCAAAGCGCGACCATACGTCCGCCGCGTCGACTCCTTGTCCGCTATGTCGACTTTTTTTGGCTAAACACCGTGCGGCCCCGTCCACTACGTCAAATGCATACGCCGCGCCTACTAAGGGACCTTCATCGTCTGAGTCGCCAGAGAGGGTCGCATGCCATGCTGCGTGGACTCACCACTGGGTCTCTTCCCCCCCGGGAGAAATCAATTCGCCTTTGTCAACCTTTGAAAGAGCGACTCACAATGGCCAAGTTGTGCGGACGAGGACTCGCAAACCGAGCCTCGGGTCATCCACAAAAAACGCTAATCGAGAGCCATCATTGGAGTCGCCTTGCTCGACTGGCCTTCTGGGCCAAGACAAATGGTAGTGCTACACAAACAGCACCACGTCCTCCTCAAACTTAGACAGTGCGACTCGAACGACCAAGTACTGCGGACGAGGACTCGCAAACCGAGCCTCAGATTGTTCAAGAAAAACGCCCAGCCGAGGGCCAAGACGAGAGACTCGCTAACAAAAACAGCGCAATCAACATTATCGCGGACTCGCTATCATCGCGGAATCACCACACTCGGGGACTCTCCCCTCGCGGACTTGTTATCATCACGGACTCTCCACGCTCGGGGACTCTCACCTCGCGGACTCGCCACACTCGGGGACTCTCCCCTCGCGAGCTCGCAATCATCGCCACTCATCACGCTCGGGGACTTGGCGCGCTACAGATAGCAGCACTCGTCGGTCGCCCGACCTCGCCACTCACCATGCTCGCAACAACCACTACTATTTTCAGAATGTGCATCTCTACAGAGCCTCAAGTCGCCTCTACAAGCCAACTCGAGCCTCAGGGACTACTCCTAGGCATATTGCATGTGCGCATGGTTCCATGACCGTGTCTCAACACACTTGGGGACTCGCCCTCGCGCGCTCGGGGACTCGCCACCGCGGACTCTCCCTCGCATACTCGACACGCTCGGGGACTATCCACCGTGGACTCGCCCTCGCGTACTCAACGCGCTCGGGGACTCGCCACCACGGACTCGCCCTCTCGTACTCAACACGCTCGGGGACTCGCCACCGCGGACTCGCCCTCGCGTACTCAACACATTCGGGGACTCGCCACCGTGGACTCGCCCTCGCGTGCTCGCCACGCTCGGGGACTCTCCACCGTGGACTCGCCCTCGCGTACTCAACGCGCTCGGGGACTCTCCACCGCGGACTCGCCCTCGCGTTCTCGATACGCTCGGGGACTCTCCATCACAGACTCGCCCTCGCGTACTCAACGCGCTCGGGGACTCTCCACCGCGGACTCGCCTCGCGTACTCAACACGCTCGGGGACTCGCCACCGCGGACTCGCCCTCGCGTACTCAACACGCTCGGGGACTCGGCGTGCTACAGACAGCGCCACTCGCTGGTCGCCCAACCTCGCCACTCGGCACGCTCGAGGACTCGGCACTCGCCGGTCGCTCGACCTCGCCACTCGCCACGCTCGACGACTCGGCACGCTCCACGTTCGGGGACTCGCCGCAACTGGCGGCTTCACCAACACCTTGCGTCTTTCGCCAACTTGCCATCACCAACTGGCTCATGCCGACCACCTCCCGCTTCACAATTCTTTTCTCTGTTCAGGAGCTCGTCGCCGATTCTCCACGACCCATCGTCAAGACTCTCCGCGCCCTGCCTCAAGCCCGCGTCAAATTGACAACGCGCTCGGGGACTACTGACGGGGAAATGTCAATCGGGGTATACCCATGAAGCGGAGCCGCCAGCTGGTATCGAGACGACTGAAGCCAAGCCCAGGCGGTCGACTTCGCCAATCTGACGGCGCATCTTTGGACCAGATGGTGCCGACTGGAGGCCCAAGACGGTGATTTGTATACAAAGCCCAGTAGAACTTATAAACCCTAGATGGCGGTATATATAAAGCCACCAGGGGCACTCCCACGGGGCACGCTCTCCCACAGCTCTCATTAGATCTAGTCTCCCCTCCGCCTCCGGCGACTCCCATTGTAAACCAATCTATGATCATATACTGGATTGATAGCAGGACGTAGCGATCCTCCATCGAGGGGACGTGAACCTGGGTACATCGTGTGCCAATCTCGCTCCCGGATTCTCCTACGTCGCCTTGCTCCCTCTACGTAAGCTACCCCCAGTAGCTTCTGCCGCGCAATACCACGACAAACAACATATCCGCCACTATATTAAATAGTATAGGCGATAATGGATCCCCTTGTCGAAGTACTTTTTGTGTCTGGAAGTATTTGCCTAGATCATCATTAACCTTTATGGCAACACTACCTCTAGAAACAAAGGAATGTATAAGAGAGCGCCACTCCTCTGAAAAACCTTTCATACAGAGCGTTTGTTGAAGGAAAGACCAATTAACTTTGTCATAAGCCTTTTCAAAGTTAATCTTGAATAATACTCCATTCAACTTCTTTGATTGCAGTTCATGGATTGTTTTATGGAGGATTACTACACCATCCAAGATGTTTCTTCCTTGCATAAAAGCCGTTTGAGAAGGACTTACCACATGGTCAGCTACTGAATTTAGTCTAATTGTGGCTACTTTTGTAAAAAAATTAAAATTAACGTTAAGAGGACAGATTGGACGATACTATTGTATTCGTTCTGCATTATTAACCTTAGGTAGTAAAATTATGTTGCCAAAATTAAGTCTAAATAAATCCAGCTGTCCCAACATCAAAGATTGAAACAAAGACATCATGTCCTCTTTTATGACATCCCAGAACTGTTAGTAAAATTCCGCTGGGAAACCATCAGGGCTAGGCGCCTTATTATGTTCTATTTGGAAAACAGCTTTATTTACCTCCTCCTTTGAGTAAGGGGAAGTTAGGAAGTCATTTTCATCTATGGAAACCTGTGGGATATCATCCGTTTGAGACTCATCCAACGAAAAGGAATTTTTCGTGGTTGCCCCAAAAAGAGATTTATAGTACTTAGTAATATAAGCTTTGAGTTGCTCCTGTCCCTCAATAGTACCTTCATCCTGTGTTAGAGAGTGAATAAGTTTCTTCTTATGCCTACCATTGGCTATGGCATGGAAGTATCTTGTATTCACATCTCCTTCTAGGATAAATTTTGCTTTAGAGCGTTGGTACCATTTGAGTTCCTCCTCCTAAAGTAATCTTGCTATTTCCGCATTCGATTGGCTCTTAAGATCAATCTCTTGTGCAGATAACGGCCCGACTTCAGCGGCGGCATCCAGGTCTCCAATAATCGAGAAAAGGCGTACTTTTTATTTTTTGAGAATACCAATCATATGCCTAGCCCAACCTCGAAGGAACTTGCGTAAAGCTCGCAATTTATTGTTCCATCGCTGTATAGGATTTTGAACACTGACAGGTTTCACCCAAATAGCCTTAACCAAATCATAAAACCCGTCCCGAGCCATCCAACCGAGTTCAAATTTGAACTCATGTTTAGATATACGAGGGGGGAGCCAACAGATAAAAGAATAGGGGAATGATCTGACAACACCTCCACACGATCAAGAGCATGAACAGTTAGCATAGGATATTTATCTTCCCACTCGGTATCCATAAGCACTCTATCCAGCTTTTCGTATGTGGGCACTGCCAGACTATTATCCCAAGTGAACTATCTTCCAAGCATTTTAACATCTCTTAAGTCCAAGCTTTCAATGACAGCGTTGAACAAAAAGGACTAGTGCTCATCAAACCTTCCCTGACTTTTCTCATGAGGGAATCTTAACAAATTGAAATATCCCCTATAAGGATAGGGTATGTATTGTTCTTTGCCAAATTAACCAACTCACGTAAAAAATCAGACTTAAAAACATCCTGAGCAGATCCAACAACGACTAGAGACCACAGAAAACCATCAGCTTTGTTTCGAATATGGAGTTTTATAAAGATATCTCCCACCGAACTAGTCAACACTTCCATAGTCTCATCACGGACGCCTAAAAGGATCCCCCTAGATCTACCACGCCGTGGACGGGATATCCACGTGAAGTCCACTCCACCCGAAAGGCGATTGAGTAGTGCTTGTGAAAAGTCCCGTCTAACGGTCTCAGAAATTCCTAGAAAATCCAAACTATAATCTCTCACACAATCGGCAAAGAACAAATGTTTATCCAAGTCACGAAGACCTCTGCTATTTGAGAACATGCCATTTGTTGAGAAACAATAGTAGATTTGAATACACGGGGCTTTTTCCATGATCGCTGGCTTTTTGATTTTCGAACAGACACTTTAAGTTCATACAGTGAACTAAGGTCTGTCTCATCAAAACCCACTTCTAACACCTCACCAACTAAGTGAGTGAGGAGTTGGCCATCTACTGTGGCATGCAACTCCTCCTCCTCCGTTGATGAAATATCAGGAATCACCGAGACCTTAGGAGTAACCATTAAACAGTCAACCTCCATATGTCTTAGCACAGAACTAGATAACATAATTTCATTTGTCGTATTTCCCAAACTAACACCAATACTAGACATCTTATTAACAATTACAAGATAAGAGAAAGAGAGAAAAGACTTGGGGGAGTCATTATTACCATGCGAATCAAGATTTTTCTCCGCCTTCCTTCACATAGCTTTACCCAACGAGTCCTCATCGGTAGATGATGCCCCAAGAGCATCCGACACATGACGTGTGCTCCTGTGTGAGGGAGTCCCTCGCCCTGTCGTCTTGTGCATCCTTGCCGACGCAGTTGAGGGAGGCACTAACCCCACCTAGGCCAGCCCTCCCCCTTGGTGGATCCCTCCTGGGACCGAGCAGCAGCAGCGCGGGGGGGCCCCCGCTTCGGCAGCAGCGCCCACCATCTGGGCCGCACCAGCATCCACCGTCGGCAACCCATCCTGGGGCCGCCAACATCAGCAGCGGCGGGGCACAACCCTCCTGCATCCCTGCCGGCGTAGTGGAGGGATGCACCGACCCCTCCTCGGCCAGTCCTTCCTCCTCGAGGTACCCTGCCTAGGCCCGAGCAGCAGCATCGCATGGGGCACCCGCCTTGGCAGCGGCACCCAGCAGGCCTCCTTGCCACTGCATCATCTGGGCCGTGCCATTGTCAGCCACCGGCGACCCCTCCTAGGCTGAAGACAGCAGCAGCGGAACATCGCCCAGCACAGCAGCTCCAGCCTGCTCGCCACACGTCTCGACCATAGAGTGCCCAACCAGAACATCAGCAGACCTGTCCAAGATAAATGGTGACGACACCTCCTGCAAAACGGGTGACATTGGCTCCAGCAAGGATACAACAGATCTAGGAATAGTCTTGCCAAACATATTAGGTCGTCCCCTCGCCGGTGAAGCATGCAACTATGGTGAAATCCTCAAAGAGTCACAAGAAGCTGATTGTAAGGCTGACCGAAGCTGAGATTGAGTCACTTGTGGCGATGCCGCCTTGGCCGAAATTCCACGTAAAGGAGAATCTATAGGCAAGGCATCCACAAGTTCCTTACCCCGTGGAATAGAAGGGCTAGAATTAAAAGGATTCACTGCCATCACATGAACGGGAGCCTGCCGTGAAGAGGAAGGTGCAGCCACAAGACCAGCAGGCTTGTCATTTGATTTCCCATCCGTCACAGCAGGCACAATCGGAACTGAAGTGTCCATAGCATCCTCCCCATTATCTCCAACACCACCGTCCTCAGAATCATCCTTAGATTTCCTCCAAAGATCGTTCGAAAAATCTGGTTCTGGCACATAACCTTCAGGCTCCAATCTGAAACGAAGCTCATACCCCAAAAGACCAACAACAATGTCTGAAGTCAAATAAAAACCCAGAGCATCCTTCTTCTCCTTAAACACAGCAATATCAAACATAGCAACATAAATTCGAACCACACTCATACGCCTCAAACTAAGGAGATCAACATCTAGAGTTTTTCCCATGAGTGCTCCAACCGCCCAAAGGCTCAGAAAAGAGCTCAAGGAGTGAGGGACCCCCTCGACATGTAACTAGACCTTCTGCAATTCACATTTATGGGGAACCTCCTGTGTCTTGTATGTAGTAACAGACAATTGGGTCTTACCGAGAGGCATGGAAAACTGACTCCCATCCACCCTGTCAAGATCCTCCGCACTAGGAAAAATGACTAAGAGTGCTTAGTAACCCCAGTGTGCTATATTGATGAGTGCTTAGTAACCCCACCAGCCACCACTCAATATAAGAGTATACCAAATTAGTCATGTTGTTGGTAACTAAACACCCAAGATTTGCATTAGCCTTGCCAAGTGCCATGAATGCAGCCAACCAAACATTGTGTAAGTCCTCATGCAAGAAAATAAAATGTGGACAACTAAACAACATGGCCCAGAGACTGCATATGCCAGGCCAAGCCCCCGCGGGACATCCCCACTAATACAAGAAAATGCTACAAGATACCAATCATGTCCTAAATGTTTCTTAAGTAGGGAAAGGTACTACGATGAAGACATGTAGTGCAGCGCTGATTAAAAGGGGACGAAAATGGTTTTGACCATGGGCGGGATGGATAAGTTTATATTTGAAAAATGCCATAGAATGAACGTATAGGTGACGATTTTATTAAAAAAAATCCATGTGCAATTTAGAAAACTCTGTCTTGATGTATGCTACAATGCTTATTTTCATGAAAATCTTACTTGGCAAAAAGTAGAGTAATTAAATAATCCCAATAGGCTAGAGCAACCATTGGCGAATGAGAAATAACCCCCGATGGGATTGAGTGCTCCTCCAGATCACCATCATGAAAAAAGAGATAAAATTAAGGGCCTCTAAATCTAATGTGCGAACGCAAAATGTGCACCCTTCCATCAAGGTGACCTTCCCAAGTCCATGGCGTAGCTTGGCTGGGGCCTGGGAGGCATGATCTGTCGGGATTAACGATCAATACACTTGGGATGGGCCAGACGTGCTTTATTTGTTTTAGCCGTCGAAGAAGGTTTCGTGTATTCGACAAAGAGAAATTACTTATCCAAAGCAAATTGATGAACATAAGTCATCTGGCCTAGCAAATGAATTGGCATGGATAGTGTGCATGTCAAGCCTGCAAACATTCAAAGCACCTAGTATTAGTAAAGTTGAATTTTATAAATATTATACAAAAGCAACCCCGAGAGCAACCTCAATACGACACACCATAGAATCTTTATTCTAGACGAACTAGTGAATCGTCTCTTCTCATTTGTGAATTGATCAAAACATACAAATGGAGTAGCTAGATGCTGGCATACTGGCATCTGAGAAATCCCAATCTCCTTCGTGATCCACAAAAGGGCTACCGAATTATTTTTCTCACTTTTCTGCATCAGTATCTATTATATACTAAAAGCAATATAAGAGTGCTTTTCGAGTCTTCAGGTTGATCCACATCATCTAAATTATTTAAACCATTAGATATAAAATTAGTGGCTATGATTTAATCAGGGTTGCAGATTACGTAACAGATTAGACGTGACAGACCGGTTACCGAATGTGAAGTCCGTGTCAAGTTGAAGTTGTGTCCGTTGATAATTTCCAAAAAAAAAAAAGTAACGCAGAGGATAAGGTCCGGATCTATACACGTTTTATAGAGAAAGAAGGACAAATGCTGCTGCTACCAAAAATTTGATCGATACGAAATATATATATCCATGACATGTATGCGTATGGGACCTGGACTCCACTATTTAACATATACATGAGCGTCAGTTAAATCTAAAACAAACTACTTCCAATAAAAATCAGGCTACATCTGTTAGATACCCAAAAAAATGCTACCTCTTAAGAAAAAAATCATATATGTATGCTTGCAACCTGGCTCAAACGTGATTGCAAGACACAGTTTGTAATATATGCAGTGTTTATTGTACTTTCTTGATCCATATTAGTTAACTTAAATTTGTCTAGATACAGGTGTATCTAGCACTAAAATTTGACTAAATACATTCAAATCTACATAAATCTAAGTCAATTAATATGGGTTATAAGGAGTATTTGTATTTATCTTCCAAATTATTTTTAATGTGGTTAAATCTGAAAAAAATATGATTAGGATTTAAAAATAGATTAATGGACGTATAACTATGCAATTCTATTTTATACGTTCAGAGACTGCCGTATGAGATAAGACTTGGAAAACAAAAAGAATAGACTAAGTCGAGACGTATGTTCATAGTACCGTTGTTCGTTAGAAGGACAAGAAAACATCGTCATACACTACATATATACATATACATATAGCTTAAGGTCGAAACCACCAACACAAGATACTTTGATTTTATACTATGTCAAGATTAAATTGGTCAATGTATTTAGGTAATTCAAAATAGTGAATTGTTAATTTTTGCGGTAGCACAGGACGTTATCCGTGACCACACCATAGACTATTATTTTGCAATTACTAACAAACATTTGCACTTCAAATTGATTAAACATTGAATTTGAACAATGAAAATAAACATTATAACCTTCTTTTCTTACGAATGATAAATATTGTTCCCTCTATTCCAATGAATAAGGTTTATATATTGCTTGAAAATTCAAGCTAACTAAAATTTTACTAGATTTTTTGAAAAAATATTAACAATTACAATATTATATAGATACATATGAAAGATAAAATTCATGATGTATCCAACGATAGTGATTTTGTATTTTACATGAAATAATTTATTCTAAAACCATGATCAAAGTTTACATATTTGGACTTTTCAAAAAAAAACTTCATTTGAACCGAGGTAGTATATTCTTAATACCGGCTGTAAACTTAATAAAACAACCTACAAAATTTGGAACTAACTCATGAGTGAGTATACAATATTTGCATGATAAACCTACAAAATTGGAACCAACTCTTAGATTTTGAAGACCAACATGCACTGCATTTTCAAAAGTGTCCATGGACAGTCGAAGAATACAAAACAAAAGAAACACATAAAAATTCAAACTCACATGTGTCAAAACAAGATATACGTTTTACAAGAGCTACACTAGCTAGGACCTACCCTACAAATCATCAATTGATTCATACATCTACTTTAATATGTGCAGGAAACAAATAAGGAGATAAATAAAAAATAGAACAATTGCAAAAATTCCCTCAAGTGTGCATGAACATCTTAAAATTTTATAATACCAAAAGTGGAAAACATGGTAGTTTGTAGTATCACTCACCGACAATGTTTCATATTCGGTATCAGAATGACTCTCAAATATTGCGGTGGTGTGGTGATTCTACTGATTATTGTTGATGACCAACTCGAGCAGATATATGTATTGCCATGGGATTGGAAAAGATTAGGCGGGTGTAGACAAATGATAAGATAAGTGACTTCAAAATACGTCGACAATATGACGCTCAAGTCGCTATAGTCATCATGAGCAAGAGCGTAGAATGACTCACTTCAAGTGTAAACTGTCTAAAATATCAGTATTGGGAAACAAGATAGTTAGCAGTATAACTCACTGACAATGTTTCGTATTCGGCCCTTGGCAACATATATCCACTTATTAAAATAATCAACGTATTTTGTAGGATTTTGTTTATTACTCCCTCCGTCCTAAAATATAAGGCGCCTACAGATTGGTCAAAAATCAAATCTAACTAACTTTGACCAAATATTTAGGAAAAATATCTACTTCTACAATATTGAGTGTACAAATTAACAAAACATACTTTATGGTGAATCCATCGATATTGATTCAGTATTGTAAATGTTCGTATTTTTGTGTATAATCTTGGTCAAATTTAGAAAATGTTGAATTTTGACTAATCCTTAGACGCCTTATATTTTGGGATGGAGGGAGTAGAAAATATTAACTGTGAATTTGATTTATTTGTATGGTTAGCAGCCTTTGTATCTTTTAGACCACTCAATTTTAAATGAAACAGTTTATTCGAGTTAAGTCAAATAATGACCCTCAAATAATGTGGTGATGTGGTGATTCTACAAGATAGTGTTGATGACCAACTCAAGCAGATATTGGTGGTGTCATGTGGGTTGGAAAAGATTATGGGTGAAGAAACATGGTAAAACAAGTGACTGGTAAAGATGTCCACACTATATGTGGTGCTATAGTCATGTTCTATAATAAAAAAGAATACCCATGAGCAAGAGCATATAATAACTCTATTGAATGTAAACCATCTATAATATGAGTAGTTGGAAACATCACAATTGGTAGTATGACTCACCGTCTGTATACACCTATCTCCACTATGTTAAAATAATCAACGGATTTTGTAGAATTATGTTTCTTGGAGAATATTAATATCGAGTTTGATTTATTCGTATGCTTAGACGTATTTTTTCAAACCACTCAATTTAAAATGAAATATTTTATTATATTTGAGTTGAATAATGACTCTCAAATATTCTGGTGGTGTGATGATTCTACTGAAAAGTGTTGATAACCAGCTCAAGCAGATATTGGTGGTGTCATGGGGTTGGAAAAGATAATGCGGGTGAAAAAACACGGTAAAATAAGTGACAGATAATTTTTTTGACACTATGGTGCTATAGTCATGTTTTATATATATAAAAAGAACAGACATCAGAAAGAGAGTATAATGATTCTATTTAACATAAAATGTCAATAATATAAGTAATGGGATACAAATAGTTAGTAGTATCTCTCATCGACAATATTTCATATTCGTTATCGGCAACACCTATCTCTGTTGTATTCAAAATAATTGACATATTTTGTAGAATTATGTTTCTTAAGGAATATTACCATCGTGTTTGTTTTTTGTATGCATAGAAGTTAAAATATATTTTTCAAGCTACTTAATTTGAAATGAAAATTTTATTTGACTTGAGTCAAATAATGATTCTTGGTGATCCTATTGAATAGTTTTGATGACCGTCTCGAGCAGATATTTGTGGCGTCATGGGATTAGGAAAGTCTATGCCAGTGAATACACATTGTAAAAATAACTGACCATGAAAGGTGTTGACACTACGACGCACAAGTCGATAGTCATGTTTTATTGCAAAAATGAAGTGTAGAGGATAGCTGGGACAAGATAATAGGTGAAATATGTACCAAAGTAGATGAATGAAATTTTGAAACGATAAAAAAACAAAAAAACAAAAAATTGTGCTACAAAAACTACTTTAACTTTATGTAAATATATTCATACAAATATTATGGTTAAAGTTTTGTCGGGGACTATACCAATGTCCACAAGAATGAAGTATATATCAAGCAAAAAAATCAAAAGGTTAATTAAACATGTTATCTTTGTATCTGACATCTTATTTTCCATCACATTTTACTGGCTATATAGTTTCTCTTATCATAAATAAAAATCTTAATTAAACCACAAATTAACTTCTCATAAAAATTTCATAACCTACTAATGATGGCCTCACAAATTTTACAGATGATGCCCTCGCAAATGCGAGGGCCACCATGTTAGTTCCACATAAAAGTCTAAGAACAGACAACTTGGTTTTGACAGTAACGAATCGAGCAGGGACAGCTCACCATCTTTAACCTTCCTTACTAACGTGACCAATAATCCTCTAGATTGCTATTCCATCCTAACTAAGCGAAGTAATCCAGACAAGCTGGTTACTAGAGATCGCATAAGAGTGTCTCGTATAGGATGAGTGGCGCGACACTGTTTGTAGTTAGCTAACAGAGAGACACTATTGACATCGGCCACACTGTGCATGTGGCAATTTCGGTGATCCGTTGTTCATTCCTGGTGCCTTCTATGCTCAATAATATTAAATTGAAATTCTAGTATGTATAGAGACTAAGAAAAAATGCACGCGGTCGGATTGGAGTGAAACGAGGAATACATTGTTCATCTTTTTCTTAAGGAAACCTTGCTACTTATAGAATACTTCTACAGAGTGACATGGAGTTACTTATCGTCTGCAATGTCTGGTAAGTCAATAGATAGGAGTCCCTTGGCTATGAACTTTGTCCTTGGGTTGGTCAGAGGCTATAAGAGCTTTCTCAGCCACAAAAAAGGCTATAAGAGCTTTATTCATCAGTTTAGATAAAAGAAAATTTTCCTTAACCTTGTGAGGTGTGCTTTCGTGTCCTCTCCCACCACCCAAACTTAGAAAATTAAAAATACAAGGAGGACCAGGATTGAGCAATATCCCTTCGGTTCAGAGGGGTATCAGATAGTCCTAGCCATTTTTGTATTTTCAGTTTTTTAAGTTCGGGAGGAGGAGGAAGACATCGAAGCAAAACTCCAACCTTCTTAGAATTAAGTTCCGTCCTATGTATTAATTTGATACACATAGCTAGCACGTGGCATAATATAACTACGATAAAGTTCATGAGAAGTAGAGCCTAATATCTATAATATTTTGTCGTGAAAGAGAAAAGACGGGCCGAGTAGAACCAACAACACCTAGTTTTGTTCAATTGTAGTTGTGGATTCGTATTTGTTTGATAATTAAAATAATTTTGCAATGATAAAGTTTTTGTAACATATGATTCATATTTTATTGATCAAATTTATAATAAAACAATTTTATTAAACTTGGTGTTAGCCTAATAAACCGGTATGGAGGAAGTACTGAAGATATTAATATGTCATACTTACACGTGCAAGCAAGCGTATCTAGACGTCATACTTAAGATGTGGCAATGATTACTCCCTCTTTTCCATAATATAATATGTTTTACCTTTTGTGAAACAAATATATCTAGACGGTTTTAGTGTGTGGTTCACTTCGAATCTACACACTAAAATATATCTAGATACATTTGTTTTATAAAAGGTAAAACATCTTATATTTTAAAATGGAGGGAGTATTATTTATTTCATATCATTTCAGCACTTCAAGTTATCAACTGTATGTCCATTTGAGGTCTCGTGGGATGGCCAGACTCGGTCGTACGGGGTCCTCCATCGATCGTAAGCATCACCTGAGTGATATCTTCACATATAAGTTGTTGGATGATATGTGATTCAGTGATTGATCTTCTCGTCAAAGGCTCTAACTTTGATGGCTTTGATTGTGGCGAAGATATCTTAGAGGTTTGTCTCAACAATTCATCTTAGTCCAAGATGGATTTCAGGAAAAGCTATGTACTAGCGGTGTTAGCAGTAGGGCAGTTAAGCTAATAGGCAGGCGGTAGGTATTATTTGGGCACTGTTACAATTGCGATAAGAAGATAATGAAGAACGAAAACGAAAAACACAGCAAGGGGACATAGATTTAACATGAAAAAACCTCGCCAACAAAGAGAGGAAAAAACCACGGACGCCAACCAGCGAAACTTCACTATATCGAGGAGTGTTTACAAACGCCAGGGATTTCACAGATGCAACTCGTCCCAACCGGCGGCTTACACTCGGCCCAAACCTCCGGCGACGGGCCTCGCTCCACTCGTCAGAAGTTGGCCTATACTTTGTAGAATTTGGATCAACATATAACAAACTCCACCTTGAGACAAATTTCTCCTTGTAGCATCAACAACAACCATCTCCCTGAACAAACAAAGCAAATACTTTCGGCGCCAATAGCCACTTGGGCTAATCATTTAAACCAACTAAGTTCGAGCAAAGCTCAAACTTAGCAATAGGAACAGGTTTAGTCATCATATCTGATATGATTATCATGAGTGTTGATCTTGCATACCTTTAATTTACCTTGAGCAACAATGTCTCTAACAAAATGGTACTTAACATCAATGTTCTTAGTTCTCTCATGGAACATCTGATCTTTTGTAAGGTATATGGCACTTTGACTGTCACAAAACAAAGTAATGCAAGAATCATCTCCACAAAGCTCAGCAAACAAACATTTCAACCAAACAGGTTCTTTGCAAGCTTCAGCAATAACCATGTATTCAGCTTCAGTAGTAGATTGTGCAACAACAGCCTGCAATGTAGCCTTCCAGCTAACAGCACAACCACCAACATTAAACACATAACCTGTGAGAGATCTTCTCTTATCCAAATCGGCAGCAAAATCTGAATCCACATAGCCAACGAGTCCCTCACCAGTCCTGCCAAACTTCAAACAAGCATTGGAAGTGCCAAGAAAGTACCTGAAAACCCACTGAACAGCCTTCCAATGTTCTTTACCAGGATTAGCCATGTATCTACTTATCAAACTCATATCATATGATAAATCAGGACGAGAACAAACCATGGCATACATCAAAGAACCAACAGCACTAGAATATGGCACCTTTGACATGTACTCAAACTCTTCATCGGTAGTAGGACATTGAGAAACTGACAATTTAAAATGAGGAGCAATAGGAGTACTAACTGAGTTGGCACCATCCATATTAAAACGATGAAGAACTTTCTTAATGTAACTTTACTGACTAAGAAATAACAAACCATATTTTCTATCTCGGGTAATCTCCATACCTAAGATCTTCTTAGCAGCACCAAGATCCTTCATCTCAAACTCACTACTTAGGTGTGCCTTCAAAGTAGTGATTTCTTTCATGCCCTTTTATACCACTGTCTTGGAGATTGCTTTAAGCCATAAAGAGACTTCTTTAATTTGCACACAAAATCCTCTTTACCAGGCACTATGAACCCTTCTGGTTGGTCCATGTATATTTCCTCATCAAGCTCTCCATGCAGAAAAGCAGTCTTGACATCTAACTGCTCAAGCTCAAGATCACGCATAGCCACAATACTTGCCTTGTACCTTGAAGGCTCTTTGGAAGATAGACCTTCCTTTTTCTTGAAGATCCACTTGCAGCGGACCTCCTTCTTTTGTTTAGGCAAGCGCACAACATCACATGTGCCATTTTTCTCAAGCGATTGCATCTCTTCTTGCATAGCAGAAACCCACTTCTCATGGTCCAGCGGATGCAATGGCTTCATTATATGTGAGTTCAGAATCGTTTCTCCACCTCTTCAGACAACTCAAAGCATAATGTACAAGATTACACTCTTCAATTAGCGAGGACGAGGACCACAGTTACGCCTCGGTCTATCAACAGCAATGGACTCATGTGGCTGCTGCAAAACAGTAGGTGAGTGCTGAACAACAATATCATCAATGTTTTCCTCATGTGTATCTTCAACGATAACATCATTATCAACAGTTTTCTGCAGGTTCTCCACCTGCACATTAACTCTCTCCTCTCCAACAGCAACATGAGAGGTATCTGATGGCAAGCTATCATGATACATAACGGACTCATTAAAAACAACGTTTCTACTTAGCAAAATCTTTTTAGTTTTAGAATTCCATAGTTTATATGCTTTAACTCCTGAACCATAACCAAGGAATATGCACTTAACAGCCCTAGGCTCTAACTTTCCATTATCAACATGAGCATATGCAGTGCGGCTAAAAACTCTCAACTGTGAATAATCAGCAGGCGAACCTGACCATACCTCAATGGGAGTTTTCTTCTCAAGTGGAATAGAAGGTGACCTGTGATAAGGTAACATGCTGTGTTGGCTGCTTTAGCCCAGAAACGCCTATGCATACCTGCATTAGAAAACATACAACGAGCCCTCGAGATGATGGTTCTGTTCATGCGCTCTGCCACGCCATTCTGCTGAGGAGTATATGAGATGGTGTGATGCCTGATCATGCCATCATTACTGCAAAACTCCTCAAACTCATTAGAACAGAATTCCATACCATTGTCAGTACGTAGTACCTTTACCTTCTTCTCGATGTTTTTTCAACCAACCATAACTTTCCACTTCTTAAAAGCATCAAAACATCGATTTATGCTTGAAAAATAAGGCCACACTTTTCTTGAGTAATCATCAATAATAGTAAGCATATAATTAGCACCACCAATAGAAGTCTTACGGGACGGACCCCATACATCAGCATGCACATAATCTAATATGCCTTTGGTGGTATGAACGGAAACATTGAATTTAACTCTTTTATGCTTACCAAAGATGCAGTGCTCATAGAACTCAGACTTACTCAAGTTGCAACCATCAATCAGCTCTCTCTTGACCAACTCTGCCATGCCTTGTTCTCTCATATGCCCAAGACACATATGCCATAGATGTGTTTTACCACAATCATCAGAATCATTAGAAGTAACAGCAGCAGCAATACCAGGCAAAGTGCTACCTCTAAGAACATATAATTTAGCAGAATTCATATCACCTATCATGTGAATAAGAGAACCTTTTGATACCTTCAAAACTCGATGCCCACCGGCGACGGGCCTCGCTCCACTCGTCAGAAGTTAGCCTATACTTTGTAGAATTTGGATCAACATATAACATGTGTTGAGAAATAGAGCAATTTACCAAGCGAATTATCCATAATAAACGCTAGATAAAACATGACTAGAATAATAGACAATATGCTAATCATGTTAAATAGCGAATACATATTGAGGCATATAGTCAAACAAACTGCAAGGCATAAAACTTTAGATATGATCAGAACAAGAGTGAGACAGTGTACACGGCAGTAGCAGAAGTAGAACCGCCGACGTTGGAACCGTTATTGGCCATGTCGTCGAGGAAGAGGGTGCTGATGTCGGGGAAGAAGTCCTCGTCGGGGAAAACGTCGCTATCTGTGAGGGAGTCCGTGACGAAGCCAGTAGTGGCGCTGATAGCCCTTCTCCCGTACAGGACTCGAAGCAGCGGGGTCTCGGAGGCCTACTGTCCCGGCTCGCGGTGCACGGAAGATGAAAGTAGCGCAGTGCTTTGGAACTCGAGGCATCTGTTCATATACCATTCATGCGTGGCAAAATAAAGCTCGGCTCGGCGAGATTCCCGCAACCCGCGGCGCGCGCGCGTCGCGTCGCGTCGCGTCGCGTCGTGACGAGGCGTGGCGTGGCGAGGCGAGCGAGCGAGGAGGAGGAGGAGCGCGCGTGTGGAGCTCTCTCCTTCTCCTTCTCATCCTTTTACCAAGTGGTAGAAGAGCTCACCTTATAAGCTGGTCCAACTTCCACTCAACTAGCAATGTGGGACTAAACATTTGTTCCACCTCTTGTCTTGCATGAATGGGCCACATGGGCCTCTAGGATTTTTAGGAATTATTGTAATAGAAAATGGGCTTGACTATTTGGGCCAAAATTCCAACAATCCCCCACCAGATTCCAGAGGCACATGTAATCTGCCTTTGGTTCCAAAACACTATTTATATACCGGTACTATAGTGGAGACTGTTAAGTTGAACTTCCACCTAGAATTCTATGCTACACTAGGTTGCAACTTGTACAGTGGACTATGCCTTGAACTGCAAGTTTGCTGCAATCTAGCTTCACACGAAGTCTTGACCGATCTTGGCTACCGTGGGACTTCCCATGGTGGAGCTTATCGTCATACTCCATGACCTATCATGAGTTTATTAGAGAGCACCCCACTCTCATAGGCTATGACGTTTTAACATCAGACTCATATAGGTGTGTTCTTCAAAAGATGTTCAGGACATCTTTGCTTAGGATAAGCCACTTAGAACACATTAAGATAATAAATCAACGCCATGCGAATAGGAAAGTATTGCATCTTTATGAAGTGGTGTTTATTAAAGTAGGGATACTTTCCTCTCCTAACCAACAGCTTGTTTCCCAATTCTAATTCACGGGATCTCCGATCACATAGAGTGGTTTACCACTATGGAAAGCTCAAATTGTGGGTCTCATACCCATCTCCTTTGATGCATTTTCTATCACGTTGCGTGATAGACCCTTTGTGAAGGATCGCCAAGTTTTAGATGTTTGGATATAATCCAATGCAATAACTCGAGTTTCTCATTTTCACGATTTCAGTCTCCTCTTCACATGTCTTGAGGACTTCATATTATCCTTAGAACTATTCACCTTAATAATCACGGTTTGATTATCACGGTTCATTGGAATTGCGGTATAGGTTTTTCAACCACGTAAGTCCATCAAGAGTTCATGAAGCCACTTTCAACAGTGGCGTGTCTAGTGCTGTGAGTTCTGCTTCCATAGTTGACCTCGTTAAGATGGTCTGCTTGCAAGACTTCCAAGAAACAGCGCCACCACCAAGTGTGAAAACATATCCACTCGTGGTCTTTATCTCGTCAGCATCAGATATCCAATTTGAATCACTATAACCCTCTAGTACCCTTGGATACCCGGTATAGTGTATGCCATAGCTTGCAGTGCCTTTTAGATATCGCATAACTCTTTCAAGAGCATGCCAGTGATCATCTCCTGGATTTGAGACAAATCGACTGAGTTTGCTTACAGCAAAGGCAATGTCAGGTCTCGTGGCACTAGCTAAATACATAAGCGAGCCAATAATTTGAGAGTATCTTAGTTGGTCTCTAGCATTTCCTCGATTCTTTCGAAGCAACACACTAGGATCATACGGTGTAGGAGAAAAATTGACGTCGCTATACCCGAAACGACTCAAGATCTTTTCCACATAGTGGGACTGAAGCAATGTAATCCCACCATCATCATCTCTCAATAGCTTGATGTTCAGGATGACATCAGCTACTCCCAGATCCTTCATCTCAAAGGAACGAGATAAGAAATCTTTTACCTCCTTAATTGCATTAAGGTTGGTTCCGAAAATCAGTATGTCATCAACATACAAACAAAGGATGACTCCCTCACCCCCACCATGGCGATAGTATACGCACTTGTAAACCGTTTACAACAAAACTGCAGCGGTTAAGGTTTTATCAAATTTTTCGTTACCGCTAGGTGCTTGTTTAAGACCATACAAAGACTTCAGCAACTTGCACACTTTTCTTTCTTGACCATTTACTACAAAACCATCTGGTTGATCCATATAAATTTCCTCATCCAACTCTCCATTTAGGAAAGCTATCTTAACGTCCATTTGATGAACGAGAAGACCATGTGAGGCAGCCAGAGAAAGTAGTACTCGAATGGTGGTCAACCTTGCTACAGGTGAGTAAGTGTCAAAGAAGTCTTCACCTTCCTTTTGGGTATAAACCTTGGCCACAAGCCTTGCCTTGTACTTCTCAATAGTACCATCAGGTCTTAGTTTCTTCTTGAACACCCATTTACATCCTATAGGTTTGCACCCATAAGGACGATCAGTGATCTCCCATGTTTCATTAGCTAAGATGGAATTCATCTCACTATGAAACTTCCTTCCATGAGTCGCATCAGGAGATGCATAAGCTTCTGAAATGGAAGTGGGAGTGTCATCCACAAGGTACACAATGAAATCATCACCAAAAGACTTTGCAGTCCTTTGTCTCTTGATCCTTTTAGGAATTTCATTATCATCCTCCTTAGGACTTTCAGAGTGTTCAATCGGAATGGTAGGTTCAGAGAATATAGCAAATTCCTGATTAGATGAACTAGGTATCTCCGGATTTGATGAGTTAGGCTTATCCTTCATTGGAAAGATATCCTCAAAGAAAGTCGCATCAGTCGACTCCATGATTGTACCGACATGAATGTCAGGTACTTCAGATTTTACTATCAAGAATCTATAACCAATGTTATGAAAAGCATAGCCCAGAAAAACACAATCAAAGGTTTTTGGTCCAAGCTTGCGCTTCTTGGGGATTGGTACATTAACCTTTGCCAAACAACCCCAAGTACGTAAGTAAGAGAGTTTTAGTCTTTTCTTCTCCCATTCTTCGAATGGAGTAATTTATTTGTTCTTTGTGGGAACTCGGTTTAGGACATGACACGCGGTCAATAATGCCTCCCCCCACCATTCCTTAGAAAGACCCGATGTGTCTAACATGGCGTTAACCAAATCTGTTAGAGTACGGTTCTTTCTTTCGGCTACTCCATTTGACTGGGGTGAGTAGGGAGGCGTCCTCTCATGAATTATACCATGTTCCGCACAAAAAGAATCAAACTCGTTGGAAAAATACTCTCCACCACGATCAGACCTAAGCCTCTTAATCTTTCGATCAAGTTGATTTTATGCCTCAGCTTTATAGATTTTGAAGAAACTCAAAGCCTCATCTTTTGTTTTCAGAAGATACACATGACAATATCTCGTAGAATCATCGATCAAAGTCATGAAATATTTCTTTCCACCTTTTGTCAACACACCATTCATCTCACAAAGATCAGAATGTATGAGCTCTAGTGGTGTTAAATTTCTCACTTCTGCAGTCGTATGTGACTTGCGAGGTTGTTTAGCTTGCACGCAGACTTGGCACTTAGATCCCTTAACAGTTGAGAAATCAGGATTAAATTCATTTTGGCTAGCGTCATACAACCAAAATTAATATGACAAAGACGAGTGCGGACATTTGATTCAAAATTTGTGTAAATATGATTAACAACTTTATTACAAATGTCCGATAGAGATAAGCGGAACAAGCCTCCGCATTCATAGCCTTTACCAATAAAAGTTCCATACTTGAAAATACAAATTTATTGGACTCGAATACAATCTTGTAGCCATCTCGACGTAAGAGATCCGCTAACAAGATTTTTATTTATTGAGGAACATGATGCACGTTCTTGAGCACAGTCTTTCCAAGTGAACTTCAGATCGACCGTACCAACACCATGAGCGAAGCATCGCGTTCCCCATCAACGGTTTGAGTCCCTCGACTGATATGAAGAAAACATGGAAATATCGAGACATATGTACATTAGCGTCCGTGTCAATCCACCAATCGGAGAATGACATAATGAAAGAACGATGGGTAATATACCATACCCAACATCTTTCATCTCAACGTCGCCCATGACAACATTAGCGATCTTGCTCTTCCCATCTTGGCGCTTGTCAAAGCGGTTGGGACAAGCAGAGCCCAATGATTAGGATCACCGCACACATGACAAGCACCTTTCCTCTTATCGGTCTTCTTCTTGAAGTCGGTGGACTGAGGCCTTGTTCTTTCCATCGAACTTTCCTTTGTCATCAAACTTGCCTTTGTTCTTGAACTTGTAAGTGGAAGTTCCTTTTACATACCAGTTGGCATTAGAACCTCCCTCGGTACCTCGAGCACGTGTGTCTTTTGCTCTTGCCTTCTCTTCCACATCAAGAGTCCCAATGAGATCCGTCACGGAGAAATCTTGTCTCTTGTGCTTCGAGAAGTAGCAAAATTCCTCCATGATTTGGGGAAGTTTGGCAATGATGCCTCCGCAACAAACTTGTCCATTAACACACAAGTGAAGTGCTCAAGCTCCCGGCAAGTGATCAGATCTCATGAGCCTGCTCCACAATGGAGCGGTCATCAATCATCTTATAGTCATAGAATTGTTCCATGACATACAGTTCAACGCCAGCATCGAGACTCAAATTTTCTCGGCGCATCCCACATATCTTTGCCATTACTAAATGACAGATATTAATCGACAATATTGTCGCCAAGGATGCTGATCAAGGCAGCCTTGAAAGTAGTATCAAGTTTTGGGCGCCTCTTCCCGAGCGGGATTAAGTTCCCTCAGTGCCATAGATGGCGTTATAGCAGCTCATGGTCTGAAACCAGAGCACTGCTCTCGCACGCCACCGTTTGTAATTCACACCTTAAAACACAGGTGGCTTCATAGAAGCAACAAAGCCACTTGGGGCAAATTGCCTGAAATAAGGTTTTTGGATTGTTGAGAAATAGAGCAATTTACCAAGCGAATTATCCATAATAAACGCTAGATAAAACATGACTAGAATAATAGACAATATGCTAATCATGTTAAATAGCGAATACATATTGAGGCATATAGTCAAACAAACTGCAAGGCATAAAACTTTAGATATGATCAGAACAAGAGTGAGACAGAAGATGTACACGGCAGTAGCAGAAGTAGAACCGCCGACGTTGGAACCGTTATTGGCCATGTCGTCGAGGAAGAGGGTGCTGATGTCGGGGAAGAAGTCCTCGTCGGGGAAAACGTCGCTATCTGTGAGGGAGTCCGTGACGAAGCCAGTAGTCGCGCTGATAGCGCTCCCCAAAAACCTTATCGCCCTTCTCCCGTACAGGACTCGAAGCAGCGGGGTCTCGGAGGCCTACTGTCCCAGCTCGCGGTGCACGCCGCAAGACGGGATGGGGAAGATGAAAGTAGTGCAGTGCTCTGAAACTCGAGGCAAGGGATGTGTAACAGCGCCACTGAGAGGAGGCGCGACCTCTCTCTCTTATAGGCGCAGAGGAGAAGGCAGACGATGCAGAAGATGAAACGAGCAGGCGCATTTAACTCGTATTAAACGTCCATTCAAAGCAGACGAGGCGAGGCGAGGCGAGGCGAGGCGTGGCGTGGCGTGGCGTGGCGTGGCGAGGCGAGCGAGGAGGAGGAGGAGCGCGCGTGTGGAGCTCTCTCCTTCTCCTTCTCATCCTTTTACCAAGTGGTAGAAGAGCTCACCTTATAAGCTGGTCCAACTTCCACTCAACTAGCAATGTGGGACTAAACATTTGTCCCACCTCTTGTCTTGCATGAATGGGCCACATGGGCCTCTAGGATTTTCAGGAATTATTGTAATAAAAAATGGGCTTGACTATTTGGGCCAAAATTCCAACAACATGCACTTCTAGTGATCTTGCCAGTGTACTAGAATAGATATACTACTGCAATTTTTCTGGTAGTAATAAGACATATGAGCCATTGGATCAGCTCCATGGACGACTCAAATCCACCCGCCACCACCGTAAAAGATCTCTGATTAAATGGGGTCGAAAATGTGTTACTAGATTTATTTGGAATGGGATACATTTCTTATAATGAATAGTAAATGGCAAGGAAGGAACATACTGCTGGTGCTGAATTTGTTGAAAATATCCGGGGTCCAACCTAGAGAACTCTATTATGGTATATGCTACTACAACGGAATTTCTGTACACATGATGTTTCTCATACGATGTGTGTATGACACTTCCCCTGCAGGCCTGCACCCTGCGCTGGCCGAGCAAACCAACTACACATGGCCTGATTTCAACGTTGGATGGATGAGTGTCATATAAAAAGCGGCCGTGTGTATAGCAGCGTTCATGCTATGACAATGATGATTTTACCTCACAAAAGGAAGATTTATATAGGCTTGGTGAGAAACCGCAGGGTTAGAAGAACCGAATCTGGAGCTTTGTATAGTCCGCATAAAACCACGAGCTGAGCAAGGTGAGTCCGGCCGCGACAAAGTTCTCTCTTCGTGTTGCCCTTACATACTCACCCAAGCAATCTTTCTGGTCCAGATAATCTATTCAATTGAAGCTAAGATTGAAAAGGTTGCACTGTCTTGCAGGTAGCAACGGAGCGTGGTACACAAGACGACTAGAACAAGATTGCCAAATCTTTAGCTAAGTTATGTGTCGGGGAATGAATCCCCAAAGTGGTAGAGTAATAGGTAGAGGCACATCGAAGATCACAACCCCGAAGTGCCTCTTGGGTAGCAGGTAGTTCATCTTTAATTCCTGGTGCATTCTATGCCCATCGACATAAAATCCAGATTCTTAATATGCAAAGACACTAGACTAAAATAAAAGTACACACAACGGGATTGGTTTGGGGTAAAAATGAGAACTAAGCAATTAATTCTCCTTTTCCTTGAGGAAGCCTGGCTCCTTTTATACAAGACTTGACAGCGTAGTACACAGTGACATGAAGTCACACATGTCCTCCGGTTGGTCAATATAAAGAATCCCTTGGTTATGAACATGGTCCAGGTCAGAGGCTATGAGAACTTCATTCCTAAGTTAGATAGGAAATGTGCCCTTGCTATGTCCAGTTTATTAGCATCCGTTAGCTAAATAAATGTCTGTACCTCCATTAAAAAGGGTATATTGGTCTCTTTTCATCAAACAACCTATGAACCATTATCATGTCTTCCCGATATATTTGAAATTGGTTGATCGTTGATACGACGCGGAGCTGAGGAGTTGAGCAAGCTTCAGGCACACCCGTGAATCTGTGATAGCCAATCATGACCTGTTGCTAGCAATAGAATGGTTGATGTTCTTGATGACCTGCCGCTAGTTCCTCACCCTTGAGTAATTGTTATATTATCATCTCCAGTGACATGAGATCGCGTGGACGGATAGACGGAGGGCGATGTGGCGATGGTGATGGTCCTTGCCTTAGGTTCACTTAGGTGACGAGGACTAGACAATGGGGGTCCCGACTGGTGGCGTCTCTTAGGCAATAGCATCTCCCAGATCACGTGTTGAAGGCCGGGCTCGCGGGCAAAGTGTAGACCGATGGTGGGTGTGAGCTAAGGTTTTTCGGGGTAAAAGCTCTTCGTTTCGACGTGAACCACATCGATGTCTATGGGTGTCGTTACACTCTTGAATACCTTAGGTGCGTTAGAGCTCCATGTGAAAACCCTTGACCCTCGGTTTTGGCGATGGCAGTGCAACACATCGTTACCCTCTTAGGAGCGTCATTGTAGAGCTCTATTTCTCTTAGCGTTGTTCTTGTCACCGGTGGCATGTCTTGGTTCTTCCTATCCTTTTTTTTTATTTTTTTATCTGTTCTGTGAGAGATTCTCCTCATCACCTTGTATCAGTTGGACCATGTGTGATTTTATATACGATACGAGACCAAAGCATGTTTCAAGGAGAGATACGTAAGATATATGACAGGCTGGCCAACCAGGATCGGCGTTTGCGAGTCACCATTGTACATCCCATGGTATGTTGATTCAGGGCCTGTTTGGATAGCAGCCGGGCATAGCCCAACCAAAATTTTGGCGTTGACCCTGAACGTGGGCTCGCGTTTAGATTGACACCAAAGTTTCACAGCCGTGCCAAATTTTTGGTCATGCTTTCACTTTTTCAGCCATCTTCTGGGCGAACTGCCGGCGGCGAAAACCAACGCCAAAAAATTGGCTCGCCCTATTTTGGTAGGGCTCGCACCGCACTAGGAGCCGACGGAGGCGGAGGTGTGAACCTCCCCTTCTCCACCAATCCACGACAGCCACCACCACACGCATGTTGTAGGGCTCAACAGCGCGCCAGCCTCCTCCTTTCATAGGATAAGTCAGTGAATCGGAGCAAGCGGCAAGGAACGCCCAAGTCCTATGGGTTTGCCGTGTTGCCAGCCTTCACGAACGATCGTTGCAAGGTCTACGGTGGCACCAAGGAATAAACTTTTTCTTCGTTCATTTACAACAAGAAAAAAAAAGCATCTTTCTCGCAAATGTGTGTATGATAACTTGGTCTTTGATATTGAGAAGATGACCAACTGTGTTATTATGCAAGTGGCACCAATAGAATGAATTAACAATTCATTAACATGTATTACCATCACTTGTATAGATTGGGCCTTCGCACAAGATGAAAATAGTCCTTCACACACGGTGATTCAAACCTTCTTTGGCAGTAGTTTCTTCTGTTTTTTCCTTGCCAACCTGACATCGATCGGCCGTGGTTTGCATCACCCACTGAACTGAGGCAGAGATTGTTCTCTATCCGTCTCTATGTCTCTGTTTATTACACTCGTTCCATTTTAGCTCAGCAGCCACGGAGAACCATGGGCTTTTCTTCATCTCTTAGCTGAGTGCAATCGACCATATCCATATCCTAGGATGAAACGTTGGGATTTTTATCCCGGCCAGGCTTTTCATCTACTCCCGGCCCATAATAAACGTGCCTAGATTCATGGTGTATATAGGTTCATCAGTAGCTCCACATGCCACACATAATACAATTCTTTCCATGTGTCTAGATTTGAGTACTTTCCTAGCCGGAATAAATTCTTTGTCCATTTCAAAAAGAAAAAAAAAATTCTTTGATGACTCTCCACCAGAAGGAACACACTTTTGGCGGTACTTGCATATTCCATAACTTTTTCCAGGAGGCTCTGGCTGTAATGTCACCTGAACCTGATGCTGTGGCAGCTTGTTGCAGGGACGATGTCAGCCTGTATGTTGAGCGAACAGAGAAGGATCCATTCCCCACTCATCTTCTGAAAACCTCCCAAATGGAATTTGCCAGATCACGCGCATATAAGTTTCGTGCAGATGAACCTATTATAAAAAATGTACTCCCTCTGTGTAGATGCAACTCTTATAAAAGTACACCCTTCGTCGAAACAAAAGAACATTTTTTCTTGCTTGTGTGAAACACACAAAAAAAAATCTCGTGAATAGTCGTCAAAGCTGGAGCATCGAAAATTGTCTTTTACATAAACCACAAAAAAAAATATTTTTGGCCAAACCTTGTGTGCGAACATAAAATGTCTGGACATACACATTTTTTTTATATTTTCAACATTTGAAAATATATATTTAGACAGTAGATGCATCCATACTTATGGCTCAAAGTGGATTTCTGCCTAAAGATCCTCTGGATGAATTACTCACATATTCAAGTGAGTGATATGACATAATGACACACAAAAGAATAAGATTGTGGACGTTCTTAAAACTTGACGATATAAGAGATGCGTGTGATCATCTAATCTACCTGGGCGCACCGAACAGAGCAAAGCAAAATGTTCTGCAAAAAAGTATAGGTGCTGGATCTCGATGGCTACTAGTACAAAATATAGGTGCTGTATGTAATGAAAATAATCCAGATGTTACTTTTTTTAGATAACCTCAGATGTTACTTAGGAGCCCCTGATTTTGGCGGCATTTCCATCGGACAAACATTACTCCAACAAAGCGAAAGTCCTGTGAGCAGAAACGGACACTTCAGCAACACCACGGAAACATCTGATGTCCAGCTAGTAGGGCAAAATCAAGCAATTCTAGAGCTCTCAAGTCTGAACAGGTTTACATGTAAAAATAATAATAATTCTGAACAGGTTTAGCAGTTTTATTTTTTGCCCAAAAGGTGAAATAATTGAGGTCTCTCCATTTCACAAAGCCAAACCAATCTCCACTGGTGCCTGGTGCCGATACCATCCCAACCAAGCGTGGAGCGATCCTCGAGATCACACGTGATCGTGGTGTGTACTGTGTAGGACAGCCGGGGCACGATTGCTTATTATTTGGCTAGGGAAGGGATGAGGCAGTGGGAGATTAACTGATGAGCGTAAGTAGGATGGAGAGACATGGCGCCGTACCAATCCGATCATAGATGCTCTATTGCTAATGGTTCATCTTTTATTCCTGGTGCCTTCTATGCCTAGAGACGTTAAATTCTAACTGCATTTGGGTAGAGAAATGCCAACACATGATGTGGGATTGGATAATTCTAAGATACAGAAGTAAGCCGAGGAATGAGCTGTTTATATTTACATAGCGAAGCCTTGCTCCTTATAAAGACTTGGTTTTGGTAGGCAGTGAGATGAAGTCATCGGTCCTATAGTAGGTCAAATGCCAAAGAATCCGTTTGCGGTGGTTGCGTATGTCAGAGGCTATGTGTATATCTGGACCTGAAACCCGATTCGGCGGGCTCGGCGAGCCCGCCGGCCGGGGCAGACCGAGCCGAGTCAGCTGAGGCGAACCGCAGCGAGCTCGAGCTGGCTCGGGCTCGGCCCGATCCGGCTCGTCCAGCTCGCCTTTTTTTTCTAGAAAATCGCACAGGCCTAATTGAGACAGGGAGAGCGAGATGGGCCACAGTTTGGGCTGGATATTGGCCTGTTCCATCGATAGACATCCACACCGCTTCATCGATAGGGCATCGACCTGTTCATCGTCTTCCTGCTAAGATGCTTTATCTAGATGCGACCGCCGCTTGGCCAGATTCCGCCGCCCTGTTGCACGCTGGCACCCTGCCACACGCCGACCCCTCCTCTCCGCTAACACCCCCTCCACCGCCCCATCTCCCTACACCAGCGCAACCCCTGCCGTTGCCTAGCAGTCGTCGCCGCTCCGCCATGCACTGCCGATGCTTCCTCCGACGTGCCTCTGATCCCGCCCCCACCCGTCAGTGACTGATCCACGCCAGGCTCGCGAGCCGCACCGAGCTTTTGGGAAGCTCAGGCCGAGCTCCCCTTTGAGGCTCGCCGGCAGCTCCGAGCTGGCTTGGGCTTGCCGGAATAAGCTCGAGCTTCTCGCTGGCTCGTCCGGAGCCAGCCCGAGTTGGCTCGTGCCTAGGCATAGCTATGTGAGCTAGCTTTATCGATCGTTCTAGTATAAAGCTTTGGATCGTATGTCAGAGGCTATGGATCGGGTGGATATGGCCCCAACAGCAAGCAGCACAAGGATGGCCCGAGCGGCGGCGGCTGTGGCCCGTCCAAGAACGGCAAGTGTCACTACTACGATGAAAAGGGCCACTGGGCTCGTGACTGTCGCAACAAAAACATAGACGAGGAGGCTTAGGCTCACTTTGTGCAAGGCGAGGATGACGCCAATCCCGCAATGCTAACGATGGAGCATGTCCCTACTGGTCCGAGCGATAATGAGGATGTGACATATGCACAAGGGTTGCATGTCTACCTCAACAAAGAGCGTGCACGGTGGAATTCCGCCGGCGCGCGGACGACACCGACACTGACACACCGTGTAATTCCTGGACATAGGAGTGTCCAACCACATGAGATGGACACCAGGGACTTAGGTATCCTAAGTTTGGGATGGATTGCTTATCGACATCCAGGGATGGGGTACCGTGCTCTTTGTCGTGGCCGACGAACATAATCGAGGGCTCAAGAACGTGTATTGGATACCATGTCACCACAACAACATTGTGAACACCGGGAAGCTACATAAGATCGGGTGTCCGACGCATGTCAAGGATGGGATCATGATGGCGCGGTCGCGTCGAGAAGTTGATCACCAAGGTGGCTCGTTCCTGCAAACGTCTGTTTCCTACGCAGTTGCTGACCATCAAGCCAGTGTGTCTCCTGGCGCACACCGGTGACACAGCCTGGTTGTGGAACCCGAGGTTCGCCCATCAGCACTTCCAGGGGCTTGAGCGTCTCTCTAGCAAACTCATGGCGAAGGGCATGCAATGGATTAAGAATCCTGAGCACCTTTGTGACATGTGTGTTTGGCGGGCAAGCGGAAGCCCACAGCTTTCCTGCAAGCAGAAAGGTTTAGGGAACCGGATCCCCTTATGTTGGTGCACAGTGACATCTGCGCCCTGATATCTCTCCATCCAAACCAAGAGGGAGCCGATAGTTACTTCTTCTCAATGATAATCACAGCAGGTCCATGTGTACTGAATGTAATATGTTCGACACTTCGATCTCTATATTCATGATGATGTTGTGTAATATAATGGTTCCTTCATTACTGAATGCAAAACACAAAACAAAAAGGAAAATAATAAATAGAAAAAAACAAAATGAATTCTCTGCTGTGGCACAAAAAATGCCCAAAATGCTGTCGTGCCAAAAAAAAGTGCTCTGCCGCGGCACAAAAAAGTGCCAAATTGCTGCCGCGACAGAGAAACATCTATCCCAATTTGTATTACGAACCAGGACGGATGGTCCTCCCCCTCACTCCAGACAGCCGCCACGTGGAGCCCCGTTTGTTCCGGTTCGTAGCCCAACCGGGACTAAAGAGTGGGGGCTTTAGTCTCGATTGCCCCATCCCGGTTAGACAACCGGGACTAAAGCCCCTTACGAATCGGGACAACATGTCCTTCTTCCACTAGTGGATCACTCTGTATATAGACGAGGCACATGCTTCATGCGCATCTTGCTGGGCGTCTACGTCGATGACCTGATCATGGCATGAGATAGACATCGGGCAAGGTGGAGTGATTCAAGGGCGAGATGATGGGTCGGTTCAAGACGAGCTATCTTGGGCATCTCAACTTTTAACATGGCATTGAGGTGAAACAGACCGTTGCTGAGATCTCACTCTCGCAGATGGCATACACTGACAAATTGTTGCGCAAAGCTGACTACAATCCTGCGGTTGTGTCGATGGAGCCACGCCGCAAACTCAGCACACATTATCTCCCAACCACCCACGGACGCCACCTTCTACTGCAGCTTGATGGACGGTCTGCGCTACTACATCGTCCACACGTGGCCAAACATCTCGTACATCACGGGCTATGTCAGCTGGTTCATGGAGTCTCCAACGACAGAGCACCTCGCGGCGGTCAAGCATCTCCTTCGATACATCTCAGGTTCTCGTGGCTACAACTGTCTGTACACCAGTGCTAGAGATATGCAGCTGAAGGGATACGGCGACTCAAACCTTGCCGGTGAGATCGACAATCACACGAGCACCACGGGCGTTCTATTCACGCTCAGGCCCTGTTTGGTTTCACATGGATTGAAGGGAATTGACATGGGTTGACATGGATCAGCATAATGGCACTGCGCATCGTGCACCACCATGCCAGAAAACAGCGAGGAAATCAAAGTGGTTGCTGGGTATCAGTTGACAGTTCCATTCCACTCACCTAACCAGTATCAATGAAGGAGGAGACATCTCTGGTGTCAGCACTCCGCCATAGCCATAGCCATAGCCAGGCACCAGCTTGGCGGCCAAGCTCTCCGCCAGATTCGGTGATACCGCATGAAGACAAGGCCCTTGCCGAAAAATCTTTGCCCCGAGATAGCACCCGACCAGTGCACGTTGCAATTCTGTTTATGGATCCACAATTCCTGGTGTCTTCTATGCCTATATCTATCTTCTGCTACAAAACATAACACGATTCATGGATTTGGATTGGATGGTTATAAGACACAGTAGCAAAATGAGAAATAAGCTATTCATTTTGTCCATAGGTATGCCTTTCTCAACATAAAATACTTGGGTTATAGGCGGTGACATGAAGGCATTGGTCCTTCGTTAGGTCAATAGCTAAAAATCTCGTTATGAACAAGTCCTCAGGTAGGTCGGAGGCTTCGATAGCTTTATCAATTATTTAATTTTCGCATCCTTTCATTTTTCAAAAGGAAAAAATTATCGATGCTATGACTTGTATTGCGCTACTACCATATTCCCCAACATGGATGACCTTTTCGTCCATCTTAGCATATTCATCTTACTCTAGTATGTTGCAGTAGTCACTTGCTCTCATTTAGGCAATGCAGTTATATTGATATACTCCTATTTATAAACATATTGCTAAGACCTCTTCGTTTTCTTTGTTTTATTTATTTTTTCCTTATCTCATGCTGATGTTGTGTTGAATCGACTCATATCTATCATTTTGACATCAGCTTTTGCTCAAAAAGGAAGAATACCTTCAACCTCAACATATGATCTGATTTTTTGTGTCTTACACATATTAAATTTATTTTTAGTCTTTGCCCCCACATGGCCACATTATTAACCTGAACAATCTCTCTCCAAATCCAACATATGATCACTGCCAAGCGGCGAACTTCTCCTTTGTTGGTTCAATGAAATAACATGAGAGCTTGGTGTGCCGGACCGTTGGAGCAGGATTGGTTGATGGTTAGCGAAGGTATGATGCTAAGGAAGAATAATCCGTCATGTCTCCTTGACATGTATTGTGGAACTCTACGTGAGAGGATGATGGCGCGTGACTTTTTTGTCACACAAAAGTGATGTGGACATCTCATCTATTGATACAACCATTGTACCTACAGCTACACATATACAAGGACCTATCACTCGATCTCGTGCCAAGCAACTTAACTATCATGTACTTTCGTTTCTTGGAACTATTCCTCACATACATGAGAATATGATGATGCCTAAATCAGATGTATTTCTTACTCTTAGGAATGATGGACCAAGCATGGATGAGAGGGACAAGCATTGGAGCATGGCCATGCATGGAGATGGCAGCAAGCATGTGATGATTCAAGAGAAGGCCACGGATGAAGATTTCAGAACTTTGAGGCCACCATAATGAAGAAAGAAGGCTTGGACGAATATTCAATATTAATACTTCATAAATTCGTCCATAGCTTAATATGGTGCTGCGACACCTTTATTTTGGGCCAGGCCCATGTAATTTTCGCAGGATTTTAAATAGCAACTTTTTAGAGTCCGTATTTGAGGAGAAAAGGACTTCTAGGGTTGGATTCGGCCACGGGCCACCACTTCTATGGCTGGCCAAAACCCTACCTTCTCCTCCTTAAATACTCGCCTTAGCCGTCACCATAGACTCGAATTTTGTTTAGACATTAAGTTAGCCATCATAGCAACTTCGCCAAGGCTCGAGCGTCGTAGAGGCCTCTTGTACTTCGCACCTATACAGGATCCCAGCTTTTCAATAACGCTTTCCTCTTAATCCGCAATATCTTGATTGCAATATTGGTTCTTACTTGTTCTCGATTTCAAGTAGGAATTAAGACCCTCGTTGGTCAGGCTGATCGTGTTCCCGCAGGATCGATAACCTCCAGGAGATTGGCCTAGCGATTGCATTGGCGCTCGTGCTCGCACGTGTAGTCGGATCGTCAAGACCGAACTCCACCAAATCGATTATCACCATCTCATCGAAAGATCGGACACCTTTGCCCTATCAAGTGGTATCAGATTTCAGGTTGCTCGGTGAGATTTTACTGCTTTCGTAGATTAGATCTGTTTTACCTATAACCCACGAAAAATCCAAAAACACAGTTAGAGTTTAGATCCATCCCATCACCAATCTACGCCTCGCATTATCTTTTCAGTTTTGCATTGTTGAATTTGTGTCTGCATCGTCGCGTCGAGTTGCTGGTCTTAGTGTCTCGTCCCTTAGAGTTTCGAGTTCTGATCACAGTAGTCACCGCCACCCTCGCAGATCACCGCCACCATATTCCGCCGCCATACACCCAGCCACCATAAACCCTAAAACTTCGCCACTGCCTTCCTATCGCGACACAGATCCGATCACCTTTCCTGCCGCGGCACGAGTCCGAGTTGAGTTATTGTTTTCTAGTTAATTCTTTTTTCTTTACTTCCTTGTTGTTTCCGTATTGAGCTAAAGTCCGTGTCGAGTTAGAAGTTCAGTCGTAAGTCCAGAAGGAGAGCAAAAAAAAGTCTGAAATCGCCTCCGAAATTTTTTTCTTGCTATACTGCTCTTCGGCCCCGGGGATCACTTTTCTCCATCGGCCGTTATAGCGATATTTTTTTGGCGCCTGCACGCTTTCCGGAGCATATTATAAAAATTTCGAAAATTTTTTTGGGGCTAACCTATTTTTAGACCCCGTAGATCAGTTCTAGACACTCACCATCATAGTGATTTTCACCATATCGGTTCGCTTTTTAGGGTGCCATATCATCATACATTGCTTGTTGTGTCGCGTCATGACATCGTTGGTGATCTAGGCTCGCGTCTCTAGTACGGTCTAGCCTAGGACCAGCATAGTACCGTCGTTGAGCATTTTTTCAACTTTTGCATTGCTGTTTTGATAATTGCTAACCCCTTTGTTAATACTTCCCAGAGCTCCACAGATATTCTCCATGTGCGGTGTCTCGACTCCCGGTAATCGCTCGGTTCAATCTCTGGACCCACTGATCCTCGCGGTTGCACATCGCCTTTTCCTGCTGTTTGGTAAGAACTTGTAAGAGCTTTGTATATTGCTTGACGGATTACGCGTGCCTTCCACCATATTTTCGTAGTATATACATGTGCTTTTTAAAGGAATAACCATGACAAATACTTCGCGGAACCCTGCCACAATGACGAACCAAGAACTACATGCCCACTTCTCCGAGCTCTTGGTCGGTCGCGCTGAAGATGTGGAAGCACGCCTAGGGGAGTTTGACACCAAGCTCACCAACGCCATGGACAAGATCGATGGGCTCGAGAAATCCTTCAACGACAAGCTTGACGCTCGGTTCAAGGAGGTTTTGGCCAGATTGCCGGCACCCGCACCCGCACCCGTCCCATTGGCACATCGGCATGGCGCACAGTGCATTCCGATCATGGGTCGGACTGCTGGCGCCGGCCCGCTCGGCTACCTCAGCGGTGACACCCTCGGACTTCTTCCGCGCTTCTTGCTGCTGCGACATTGGGAATGTATAACGGGTACTACTACTACGACCCGGCGATGATGATTTTGTTGACGAGGAGGTTGAACAACCTCGACACCCTGCTGGTCGTCCCCGACATTACCACCGCAACGCTCGACCACCGGTACGTGATGATGATCATGTTGCAAAGCTTAAATTAAATATTTCATCTTTTGAGGGTAAATATAATCCTGATGCATATCTTACATGTGATATGGAAGTAGAACAATGTTTTGCATGTTTAAAATATCCTGAGAATATGCGTGTTAGTGCTGCTACATGTGATTTTACTAAATTTGCTTCCCTTTGGTGGTCTGAGTATTGTCGTTTAAATCATACTACTATTCCTAGTACTTGGCTTTAAAAACTACTATGCGTGTTCGTTTTGTACCTCCCACTTATCAACGTTATTTACTAAAGAATCTGACACGTTTAGAACAAGGGAAAAATTCTATAGAAGAGTATTATCAGGAATTGCAAACGGGGATGGTTCGGTGTGGTCTTGTTGAATCTACTGAACAAATGCTTGCACGTTTCTTTGGTGGATTAAACAAGAATATTTAACACATATTAGATTATAAGGAATATAATTCTATCACTCGTTTGTTTCATCTTGCTTGCAAAGATCAACGTGAAGTGCAGGATCACCAAACACCATGGAGAAGGACTAATAATTCTGCAGGTCGCACATCCACTTGGACATCCCGATAATCAGCGCCTCCTTCTCGTGATTCGCCACGAGCTACTACCACATCCAAGGCCACCACAAGATTTCCAGCTCCTCCTCCACCGTCATCCAATGCTCCTGCTCATAGTGCATCTTCTATGGCTTCCACGGGTAAAACAAAGGATATACAATGCCGCAAGTACTGGGGTTTTGGTCATATTGAGAGACAGTGCACAGCACAATGTGTGATGATGGTGCGTGATGATGGTCAATACGATTCAACGAGTGACTTTGATGAAGATACATTAGCCCTTATTTCTGCTCGAGATGGAGACAATTCTGATGCCGATGAAGAGACAGAGGTAATGGGAGCTAAAGCTGCTGATCAATACAAGAGCTTAATTACACAACGTGTGTTGAGTGTGCAATTGATAAAATCTGAGCAAGATCAACGCCACAACCTGTTCCAAACACGTGGTGTTGTCAAGGAAAGAGCTATACGGATCATCATCGATGGAGGGAGTGTAATAATCTGGCTAGTGTTGACATGGCAGAGAAGCTTGCACTTACAACAAGACAACGCACACATTCATATTACATCCAATGGTTTGAAAGTTCTCGCAAGATCAAGGTAACAAGAACGGTACGCGTGCATTTTACTATTGGTACATATTCTGATTTTGTTGATTGTGATGTTGTACCTATGCAAGCTTGTTCTTTGTTACTTGGTAGACCATGGAATTTTGATAGAGAATCTGTTCATAATGGCAAAACTAATCACTATTCTCTTATGCATGATGGAAAGGAAATTGGTCTAAAACCTATGACTCCCGAACAGATTTTAAAAGATGATCTTGCTAGAGCTAGTAGAGCTAAAATTGAGGAGAAAAATAAAAGTGAGAATCAGATTGTTGCTGCAGATTTTATACCACCAAAGAACACTAAATCTGATTCTAAACATGCTACTAAAATTCGTTTGAAGAGTCCATGTATGCTTGCAAATAAAATTTATATTGCTGAACTAGATGTAAACAATACTCAATGTTATGCAATTATATGCAAAGAGATTTTGTTTTCATTTGAGGATATGCCTCCTTCTTTGCCACCCGCTATTGCTAACCTTTTGCAGGAATATGAGGACTTTTTCCCGCTGAGCTGCCACCAGGACTACCTCCTATTAGAGGAATTGAGCATCAAATTGATCTAATTCCTGGTGCTACATTGCCCAACCGCGCGCCATATCGAACCAATCCAGAGGAGACAAAGGAGATACAACGCCAAATCCAGGAACTACTCGACAGAGATCATATTCGTGAGTCCCTTAGCCCCTGTGTTGTTCCTATTATTTTGGTACCTAAGAAAGATGGTTCTTCGCGCATGTGTACTGATTGTAGAGCTATCAATAATATTACTTTTCGATATCGTCATCCTATTCCACGTTTGTATGACATGCTTGATGAGTTGAGTGGCTCTACCATGTTTTCTAAGGTTGATTTGTGTAGTGGTTACCACCAGATTCGTATGAAATTGGGAGATGAATGGAAAATGGCATTTAAAACTAAGTTCGGTTTATATGAGTGGTTAGTGATGCCGTTTGGTTTAACTAATGCACCCAGCACTTTCATGAGACTGATGAACGAAGTTTTACGTGCTTTCATTGGACGTTTTGTGATAGTCTACTTTGATGATATTCTGATTTATAGCAAATCTTTAGAGGATCATTTGGACCATTTACGCGCTGTTTTCAATGCTTTACGTGATGCATGTTTGTTTGGTAATCTTGAGAAGTTCACCTTTTGCACCAATCGAGTTGCGTTTCTTGGCTATGTTGTTACATCACAGGGTATTGAAGTGGATCCAGCCAAGATTGAAGCTATTGAGAATTGGCCACAGCCCAAGACGGTCACACAAGTGAGGAGTTTTCTTGGCCTCGCTGGTTTTTATAGGCGCTTTGTCAAAGACTTTGGATCAATTACCGCGCCGCTAAATGAACTTACCAAGAAGGATGTGCCCTTTGTTTGGGACGATGCACAACAACAGGCCTTCGTCATATTGAAAGATAAGCTAACACATGCTCCCTTACTCCAACTTCCTGATTTTACTAAGACTTTTGAGCTTGAATGTGATGCTAGTGGAATTGGTTTGGGCGGTGTGTTATTACAAGAGAGAAAACCTGTTGCATATTTTAGCGAGAAATTGGGTGGGGCTAGTCTAAACTATTCTACTTATGATAAAGAATTATATGCGTTGGTTCGGACATTAGAAACTTGGCAACATTATCTATGGCCTAAAGAATTTGTTATACATTCTGATCATGAATATTTGAAGCATATTCGTAGTCAAGCTAAGTTGAATCGTCGTCATACAAAGTTGGTTGAATTTACTGAGTCTTTTCCTTATGTTATCAAACACAAAAAGGGTAAAGATAGTATTATTTCTGATGCTTTGTCGCGCCGTTATACTTTGTTATCTCAACTTGACTTCAAAATATTTGGATTAGAAACTATTAAGGAACAATATGTGCATGATGCTGAATTTAAAGATGTGTTGAAGAATTGTAGAGATGGTAGAACATGGAACAAGTTCGTCTTCAATGATGGATTTGTGTTCCGTGCTAACAAACTATGCATTCCAGATAGTTCTGTTCGTCTTTTGTTGTTACAGGAGGCGCATGGAGGAGGATTGATGGGACACTTTGGTGTCAAGAAGACGGAGGATGTTCTTGCTGCACACTTCTTTTGGCCACGTATGCGTCGAGATGTTGAGAGATTGTGGCACGCTGCACTACTTTTCAAAAAGCTAAGTCTTGCCTTAATCCACATGGTTTATATATGCCTCTTCCTGTTCCTAGTGTTCCTTGGGAGGATATTTCTATGGAGTTTGTTTTGGGATTGCCACGAACACAGAAGGGGAGGGATAGTATTTTTGTTGTTGTGGATCGGTTTTCTAAGATGGCACACTTTATTCCTTGTCATAAAACGGATAATGCTGCGCATATTGCTGATTTGTTCTTTCATGAAATTGTTCGTTTGCATGGTGTGCCAAATACTATTGTTTCTGATCGTGATACTAAATTTCTTAGCCACTTTATGGGCTAAGTTGGGGACAAAATTGCTGTTTAGTACTACATGTCATACCCAAACTGATGGACAAACTGAAGTAGTAAATAGAACTTTGTCTACTATGTTGCGGGCTATTTTAAAGAATAACTTAAAATTGTGGGAAGAGTGTTTACCTCATATAAAATTTGCTTATAATCGTTCGCTGCATTCTACCACAAAGATGTGCCCGTTTGAGATCGTGTATGGTTTTGTTCCTCGTGCACCTATTGATTTATTGCATTTACCTTCTTCGGTGCAAAATAATTTGGATGCTACACAACGCGCTGAAATGATATTAAATTTGCATAGGACTACTAAAGATAATATTAAACACATGAATGCTAAGTATAAACTTGCTGGGGATAAAGGGAGAAAGCATGTTGTGTTCGATGTTGGAGATCTTGTTTGGTTACATTTGCATAAAGATCGTTTTCCTGATTTACGCAAGTCTAAGTTAATGCCGCGTGCTGCTGTTCCCTTTAAGGTGTTAGAGAAAATAAACGATAATGCATATAAACTTGAGTTGCCTGCAGACTTTGGTACGGTTAGTCCTACGTTTAACATTGCAGATTTGAAGCCTTACTTTGGTGAGGAAGATGACATTGCATCGAGAACGACTTCAATTCAAGAAGGGGAGCATGATGTGGACATCCCATCTATTGATACAACCATTGTACCTACAGCTACACACATACAAGGACCTATCACTCGATCTCGTGCCAAGCAACTTAACTATCAGGTACTTTCGTTTCTTGGAACTATTCCTCACATACATGAGAATATGGTGTTGCCTAAATCAGATGTATTTCTTACTCTTAGAAATGATGGACCAAGCATGGATGAGAGGGACAAGCATTGGAGCATGGCCATGCATGGAGATGGCAGCAAGCATGTGATGATTCAAGAGAAGGCCACGGATGAAGATTTCAGAACTTTGAGGCCACCATAATGAAGAAAGAAGGCTTGGACGAATATTCAAGATTAATACTTCACAAATTCGTTCATAGCTTAATATGGTGCTGCGACAACTTTATTTTGGGCCAGGCCCATGTAATTTTCGCAGGATTTTAAATAGAAACTTTTTAGAGTCCGTATTTGAGGAGAAAAGGACTTCTAGGGTTGGATTCGGCCACGGTCCACCACTTCTATGGCTGGCCGAAACCCTACCTTTTCCTCCTGAAATACTCGCCTTAGCCGTCACCATAGACTCGAATTTTGTTTAGACATTAAGTTAGCCATCATAGCAACTTCGCCAAGGCTCGAGCGTCGTAGAGGCCTCTTGTACTTCGCACCTATACAGGATCCCAGCTTTTGAATAACGCTTTCCTCTTAATCCGCAATATCTTGATTGCAATATTGGTTCTTACTTGTTCTCGATTTCAAGTAGGAATTAAGACCCTCGCTGGTCAGGCTGATCGTGGTCTCGCAGGATCGGTAACCTCCAGGAGATTGGCCTAGCGATTGCATTGGCACTCGTGCTCGCACGTGTAGTCGGATCGTCAAGCCTAAACTCCACCAAATCGATTATCACCATCTCATCGAAAGATCGGACACCTTTGCCCTATCAAAAAGGGACCGCTGATTGTGTCCCAAATTTGAAGAGCGGTCGAGAAAGACGCCATGATGATGCCAAAGATCTCCAAGGAGATGGAGTTGTAGATCCAAGTGAGGATTGTGTAGTCATCACACGCCTAGTCCGACGTAGACGATCTGTTAGAGGTGTCAAGCTTCATGCACTAGCCAACGCAACCAAACGTCCGAACTGATGGAAAGGGCTAGTGCAATCCACTTATACACTTCAACACCCCCTCTCACGTGTGACGGAGAGAAGTCAGCACGTGCAACCGGAACAGAGCGACGGCGTGCGAAACTCACGGATGACTCAAGAGGCCTATTCGTAGACACAGAGGGGTCAACAGCAATTTTAGGATAAATTGCGAAAGCCGGGACTCGAACTCAAGACCTTAGGCTCTGATACCATGTCAAGCTTCATGCACTAGACAACGCAACCAAAATTCCGAACTGATGGAAAGGGCTAGTGCAATCCATTTATACACTTCAACAAGAGGGATCGAAGTCTTTGGTGTTGATCACATGAGAGGTGATGCCACAGGGACCAAGAGCGGTGGAGGAGTTCACCGCACTTGGTGTGGTGTCTTGAAGATCAAGAGTTATTGGGACTACGGTTTTGATGGAGGCAATGAGGTCGATAATGGTATGGGAGTTGATGGAGGATTGTCAATAGTGGTGGTTTTACCGGGGATGTCGACATCTTTGCTATGTAGATTGTCTTCACATCCGTTGAGTTCATCCATGCGGGCTTGGAGTTTATCCGCTAGGGCTTTGAGTTCGTCGGGAGTCATGGTGCAAGGTAGATTGGGAGGGTTTGATCTAGGGATTTTGAGACGGGGAGGGCTACAACCATGTTGAACTCTATAAGTGGATTGCACTAGATTTTTTTCCTTAGTTCATATATTTGGTTGCGTTGACTAGTGCATGAAGACATCGTATGAAAGCTTAGGGTCTATAGTTTGAGTCATGGTTTTCGTCAAGTCTACACATGTTGACTTGGCGTTCACACGTGAGAGTTGAAGTGTATAAGTGGTTTGTATTAGCCATATCCATCAGTTCAAACTTTTGGTTGTGATGACTAGTATATAAAGATTGATAGACCGAAGTTTGCTTTGTTACCACGCAAATTGGAACAGCTCGATGGCTGCCTCCATTCCAACTCCATCGATACATTAGGGAAATTACAGGCATGCTAAATTGTGTTGAAACTTACCGTACAAGAGATTAATCTATTATATACTAAAAGCAATATAAGAATGTGTTTCGAAGCATCACGTTGATCCACATCACCTAAATTAATCTGATGGTTGGATCTAAAATTTACCGCTAGAATTAAATAAGAGAATAAGAGTTACTTAATTGTTTAATCACATAATTTGTATTCTATAATTTACCATGTAAGACCGCCACGTCTAGCATAAAAGATCAACTTTGCTAGGATTAAATAAGAGAATAAGAGTTACTTAATTGTTTAATCACATAATTTGTATTCTATAATTTACCATGTAAGACCGCCACGTCTAGCATAAAAGATCAACTTTGCTAGGATTAAATAAGAGAATAAGAGTTACTTAATTGTTTAATCACATAATTTGTATTCTATAATTTACCATGTAAGACCGCCACGTCTAGCATAAAAGATCAACTTTGCTAGGATTAAATAAGAGAATAAGAGTTACTTAATTGTTTAATCACATAATTTGTATTCTATAATTTACCATGTAAGACCGCCACGTCTAGCATAAAAGATCAACTTTGCTAGGATTAAATAAGAGAATAAGAGTTACTTAATTGTTTAATCACATAATTTGTATTCTATAATTTACCATGTAAGACCGCCACGTCTATACCTAATCTATACCTAATAATAAAGGACGAAGTGTTTCTTCCGGTCCAACTCTTTTTTGGACAGGTTTGCCCTCCCACTAAACCATCTATTACCCTAGCGCCACCTGGAAGTAAAAAAAGATCTTGACCCTCGCCGAACTCCTGCCGCATCAAAACACGATTTAGCGGAGGATGGCGGCGTAGGTGCTTGAAGGGGAGAGAGATCTCCAACGGGTTGTCGTGAGGAGAGGCGCATAAGATCTAGAGGGATGGAGCGGGAGCGATTAAGCCACCTGCATCGGGATGTTGTGGTCCTGGTGGTGCAAGAAAGGATCGAGCGAGGGGTATAGCTGATGCTGCCGACAGCATCACCTGCTATCTACGATCAATGATTTATTACTCTGATGTTAAGAAAGTAATTCTGATTTCTTTTCCATCTCGCCGGGGCAAGAAATCCGGCCACGAGGCTACATGGATAAAAGGTGCAAGATGAATTATAGAATATGCATCATCATTGATCACACCATCGTGCGCAATCTGGTAATAGTACCGCTGATCTCAGGTACACAACTTGTCCGCCTTTTTTTAATCAGATCTATTAGCTGCTATACCTGCTATGCTAATTGTACGTTGATCTTAGGTACACAACAACGCATCTATTTTTTTAATCAGATCCATTAGCTATTATCTAGCTAGCCATCTTTCGGTGATGGATTCTGACCACCGTTGCATGCTTGCATGCTCATAATTGGGGTTTTCTTTCTTTTAGGCACCATCGTACAATTACTTTTGTATGTGGCCCTACTAGCTGGTTGGAAAGTACGTGCTCCAATCTATTGAATCTTAGTTTTTCACATGTAAAAATTTATTCACCTTCATCTGATTTACGGATGAGTAGTCGGTGATTCATTGGTCATTGGACCCTTATATAATTGCTGCATAATGTCCGTGGGGTAGTTGACTTGTTGCCGGTATGTACACATTGTATACTACGCCTATGTGAGCTAGATGACTGTCAGATCATTTTTCTCTAATATGGTTTACTGGACTATAATTTTCTTCCTACGCCTATGTGAGTACTAAAATTGCCTATCTCAGGTATCTTACTCTAGAGGTGCACTTTCGTGCCATGGAAAAAAGAACAATTTTGTGGTGGATATTGTCCAATAATTGAGATATATAAGAATATGCAGTACGATAAGTTCGCTTCTACAACTTTATTTAGTATGAAGTTTATTTATATGTATTGATTCTTAGAAATAACTCATGCTTTTATAGGATAGATGGACCGCCGTAGGAGGATCATGAGAAGGAATTATTATTATAATCCGAGAAAGAGGATGACATGCATTCATACACCAACAACGATGAGACAAAAGCTGGGTATGCAGATCAGGGAGCGCTCATCACTGTGCTCGACACGGTAAAAGCACAGGCTAGGCATCATAAGCAACTACATGGTTGTCGACGGGAGCAACTATAAATACACTACCTCTGGCTAATCCAGGTACTATTTTTATATTATAGACTACTCTATGTATCATATTGACGTTCGTTTCCTAGATTGATCAAGTTTTTAGATTCGTGGATTTAGAAAATTTGTGTTCATATCGGTGCTAGCTCTAATTAACCCTAGATGATAAAACGATATTGGGGAAATGAATGACCATCTAGCAAATGTTAATCATGCTTATCTTTAAGAAATATTATGTTTCTATTTTCACTAAATTTCCATATGTAGCATATCTATCATGCAAGAAAAAACATGATGGAACCCATACAACACACGGCCATTATGAAACTTTGGGTTGCACCATCGTTTTTTCTACAAAAGTGTCCTTTTTTTCTCCCGGTGCAACGCACGGGCTTGCTTCCTAGTAATAATAAAGGATGAAGTGTTTCTTCCGGTCCAACACTTTTTTGACCGATTTTGCCCCTGCCAGTTCAAGGATAATTACCCACTGATATCACCCATAAGTAACATACCGCTTCAATTAAGAAACACCGGGATTGGTACCGTACAACGCGGTTCTGTAGGTCGCCGAATTGTTTCCTCCGCGCGTGCCAACCAACTCCACGGTCCGTGAGCCCATGCACCTCAGCCCAACTAAGATCCATCGTGAGCAAACTGAGACAAATCTCCCCCAGCATCCCACGCCGGACATGCACTCACGTTTAGTACCACCTTGCTCCTTTACAACAAGTCACACCGATTTATATACGTGCCAACTCGAGAAACTACAAGCAGCAGACAACAAAAGCTGATGTGGGTTGCATAGATTGTTGTGGGCCTGCATGCATGGTGCCTAATTAAAGGAGGCGGTCTCCTTTGAAGATTGACAATGATAGAGCTAGAGAAAATGGAAGGACATGCCCCAATTGCAAGAATAGGGTTCATTGATATTCCTGGTATAGTAGATGCTATCACACATACAGTCATACTCAATTCGATGGAATTGTTTGATCTTAAAGGATATTATGCCTGCTTTGCATGACAACTTTTATAAGCTCAAGTGGAGTAGTACTAAAATTTTTATATCATCTTTTGTAATTAGTGAACAAACAAATTACTATGTGTCTTTTGCTCCCGCCGCTGAAGTGATCACGAGGGGACAACAAAGGTGATCCAAATGTCATCGAGGAGAGGAGACTATTGGCGAAGCGAAAGGTACAAGTACAAGCTCGGCCACCCGCACGTTTTCAGCTCCTCGTGGTTGACGATCGATATGTGTTCGCCCAAGAGAAAAAATATATAAGCATATTGTTTCACATTCCGCCGCAACGCGCGGGCATTTTGCTAGTCTAGCATAAAAGATCAACTTTCGGTCTAGCACGTAACGTGCCACGTCCAAGCGTAAGGGAGATTTCAAAGACGTATATCCCTAAAACACTAACTACTCCCTTTAAAAAATTCATACACTAAAGATATTGGAGTTGTATAATCAGGGACTCCATATAGATAGGGTCCACGGGTGTGCAGCGAATCAGCGTATGTTTTTTTTTCAATTCCTCTACATGCAAGCAAAAGATTACGTACACTCGCTCAGTTCATCTGTCGGAAGTTCAAGCACACCGTATAGAAAAGAATATTAAAATTAAAAAATGATATATATGCTTCATAAAAAAGTTTGTTCATGTGCACCGGAAAACAAAAAATGATATACTTTCTCCGACCCAAATTAGTTGACTTAGATTTATCTAGATTTGATTGTAACTAGACATGATTTAGTACAGTATTAGATTATCTTAATAAATTTGAGTCAACTGATTTGAATCGGAGGGAGTATATGCTTCATAAAAAAATAATTTAGAAAATAACTTTTTCATTCGTCCTATCCAGTCTGCTACATATATAAGCACATTGCACGAGTAAAGACAGAATCTAAATTTTTTATGTATATAGAAAATTATATTTATGTATACATGAATGAGTACACTAACATAACCATAAAACAGAAAATAGATACAATTTTGTAAAATTTGTTTACTTTTGCCCTTAAGACTATCCGTGCTCAATCAGGCACACATTTAGACATTGTATAAAAAGAATATTAGAATATATTAATGAATATGCTCGATAAATATTTTTTCTTTTCATATCCACATTTTCATGCACCCGACCGGGCTAAGCATCGATAAATATTTCTGTTCAGTACAGGTGTAAAAATTTCCATGCGTCCAACATACAAGGACATCACATGGAAAAGATAGAATTTAATTATTTTGATCTATATAAAACATGTTCGCGTAAATATGAATGAGTACGCACAAACAATCTTATTACCACTGAGAGTGTAAAATATAACATAAATATAAATTTTGTAAAGGACATCACGTTTAGCTTTTGTCCTCCAGTCTCCACGTGCTAGAGAAAAAACTTATAATATTTATAGGTTTATGTTTAAAAATATCAATGTTAATTATAATTTGTCTCATTCAAAGTTATCAAATGACCGACATACCTCCCTCTTTAACATAATGGCACATTAGTTATTTATTTCATTCCATCAAATGAAAATATGAAATAGTATACAACATATGGGTTGCATATATATTCCCTTTATTAAATAACCAGAGAAAAATCACCCGAGGTGTATGGATGTGGCTTTGCGGTTGGTCTAAACTTTGGGAGATGACATAACTTAAAACAATATAGATACCTTAATATTTGTTATATAACCTAGCCTTCTATTTATATGGGTTTAGACTATAACCCCATGGTGCACTCGAGTTCTTTCATGCATGTTATACCAGACATCCAGTTAAAATCTTAATCTGGCACACAAGTATTAAGAGTTATATTTAATTTTAGGGACAAAGCAATGGAGCTAGATAAATAGTCGATTGTTAATATTGCATGCCCACATGTATCCGTCTACTTGGAGTTAGAGGAAATCACTCAAACAAATTAAAAAACTTAATATTTTTTACGAAACCGAAACTAGGATTTATTATATGGGTTTAGAGTATACCCCATGGTGCAGTCGGGTTCCCTTCCGTTTATATTTTACTAAGATAAGGCGTGAATCATAATCTAATACTACCTCCGCCCCAAGGCTTAAGGCCTATATTTTTCCCAAAAGTCAAACTACCTAAAGTTTGACCAAGTTTTTAGAGAAAAATATTAATATTTTCACATGGTATCTATATAATATAATAGTTTTTTCTAAAAGTTTGGTCAAACTTTTCGTGGCTTGACTTTTCAAAAAAAATATAAGCCTTAATCCTTGGGATGTAGGGAGTATATAAAAGCATCCTAAATTATATATGTGGGGTCAATTAGTGGATCTCCATCCATAGCCTACTGTTCATATATGCGAGTATTCCCAAGAAATCATGGAAAAGGAACAAGGAATATGTGATTATATGTCAATTCGGTAGCTTATTACACTTAGATTTTAAGATAACGTGATGTGCCACTCATATTATACATATTTATTGTTTAGTCTTGTGAATCAAATAATCTCTCCAAATATTATTGTGGTAGGAAGACACTACTAATTAAGGAATGTCGATGCCCAACCAGCGTGTTGGTAGTGAGATACTGAGATTAAAAATATGGCATAGCGAAGTCACACAATAAAACTAAGTATTTGTTCTTTAAGATACCATCTTATACATGTTACATGATACACCAATACATGTAGATGAGAATGTATCAGAGGGTGAATCTATCATCAAAATTTGATCGGAAATAAATAAATCTTCAAGATTCAAAGAAAGAACAAATATTTTATTTATTTGAATTATATTTATCAAAGTTCAAAGTTAAATCTTAAAAATGGCGTCTCTGTCAAATACATGCCAATTTAGAATTAATGAACATTGAATGTTAATATTCCAGAGTAAAAATAGTGAGGAAAGAAAATTACTATGACAAGAAAAAAATCTAGATTCTCACTAAATAGTTGCTCTAGCTATCAATAAGATTTAATTTATTCAATTGCTTACAAAATATTATGATTATTCCATTAAAAATTTAACTGAATCTTGAAATCGTCTAAATTGTGTGTTAAACCATTCTTTCTACATTTATATTTTATCATGACAATGTTCTTATCAAACCATTATTATCCTATTGAAGTTCATATGTTGAACCAGAAAATAGAGAATTCGTCAAGATTATCTCATGGTAGACCAAAATATTCAGCCTCCTAATGAAAATTGATATTTTTGTATATGAGCTATTGAGCTCTTGAACCTTACAATCAGCAGAGTGTACCAGTGTATCTTCTTAACAGTGCATAAGATAATCTGGTCATTAATTTGATGTATCCTTATTGATTATATCATTGCTACTTATATTACTAACTGTATCTCAACATCATCAAGCAAAAAAATATTATTACACACATCACCATATAGGTTTTGTTGACTCTAAACCAGTCAAAAGCAGGCGAGCATAAGATTTAACCTCACGATGAAGTCACATAAAATAAAAACTACGTCCTAGCTTTCCACATATACTAATCTAATATAACCACACCTAAAAAACACGCATGTAATGATTGACATTTTTTTTGGAAATATTAATTATTCTCCCATAAATTATAAATGATAAACGATATATCCCGTACAAATATGACGTGATCAGCAAGGACAAAGTCGTAACTGAACCTGTCTATGGAGACCCATGCTGGTGATCCTTCCCCAACATTGTTGCATTACCATATGTTTAGTTAGATTTACCTTTGATCCATCGACGACTAAGATCAAGTTATACCTTTACCAGCGTCTTAAAATTTGTTTTTCACCATGTTATTGACGATGGTACCCAACTGTTTGTGCTTTTGCCTATAAGTGATAGTATTATAATTCAGTTCATCCTTCCATGTTCTATCTCCAAATTCAACAACTAAATGGAAAAATGCTCCGCTGAAATTTGACCTTATGCAAGTAGCAAGAAATAAGCATGGATGTTTTCTAGTCATACGGTATTTTTTTGTTAGCTTTGTTATCTCGAAGTCTCGAACAAAAAACTTTGTTATTCCCATCTTTGATACTCCTTGTTTCCATTTATACCACGCTGCTGCTTTTGTCACTGTTTCCGCTAGACAAACATTATTGCAACAAAATGAAAGGGTCAATTTGGATATCGGGCACTAGTTCTCCTGCTGCCTAAAATATATTTTCAAAACTTAATCTTTTGTAAAAACACTAAAAGTTTCACAAATTTAGTAGTCTAAATGTGGGTTTAATCGATAAATCTGAATAAAATATATCAATAGAATGTGACATGTGAAAAAAAGAAGTTTGTGCGTGTTTATGCATTTTTTTAATTTTCTTTTGCCACCGCTGATTCCTATTATTTTTATAGAACATGCAAATATTAACATTATTTTTTGAAACTTTTTCAATAGTAATGAACATTCAAATTTGCATGTAGGATATTTTTGAGAATGCGTTGTGTTTGAAACATCTTTGTACACTAGAAGCACGAGGTGGCCGGGAGCCCAAAAACTTTGCTCCAAAGCGAAATCCTATAGGCTCGAGCAACTACGGGTTCGGCTTCGTCTCGCCATTGCTCCTCTAACCCCCTCCCGACCCCCACACCCTCCCATGTCATCTAGGGTTAGTCGTCGCCATCCCCTCTTACTGTTGTTGGGTCCCAACCGAGCAAAGCTCAGGTGGGGAGAGGATGGCAGCGACGGCGGGGCGCGTCCCTCCACCACTGTTTGGAGGCGTGGCTTGCAGCGGCGGATCTCGAGCAAGCCCCTAGGTTTAGTGCGTGTGTGTCCATGTCGTCGGTCACGCAGTGAGGTGGCCTCCTCCGTTGTTGACTATGTTCCTCGACTATGTGATGGGATCAGGTCGGTGGGCGCTTCCTTGTGGTGGCTTCCCGGCTCCAAATTGCTTTCCTATGGGGTGTGGCGGTCTATGAAGAGGAGGAAACTGTTGTCCATCTAGTGAAGTGGGTGAGGATGCCACCATCAACAATGGTGTCCATAGGTGTCGTATTCCTCGTGGGAGGCATGTGGGGACATCTCTCGCTCCATGAACTCCAAGTAAACCTCAAATTGGGCTCCCGAGATCCGATGATAGCGACATATGCACCCCCGGTGAGGGCATCATCTTTGGAGATATAGATTGGTTGAAGGATGTGCGGATGGCTTTGGTGGCTAGGTGTCGGTTTCCACGTGCTTCTCACGTGGGGATCAAGACGAGACTCCGCGACATGGTGCTGTGGGGTCTCGGCGGCGAACGCAACATGATGGACCCACACAGTATGGTACCGCCGTCTGGTGTCATGGCCGCGTCGACGGCAAGTCTGGCAAGGTCAATGATTTGATCCCTCTTGCAGATGGACTCGCAGAAGACGGCGGTAGCGATTTCTATGGTGTGCGTGCTGGTGCGCACTGAGGGTCTATTGAACCGGTTTTATGCCACTTGCTCGCCGATAGGCGGCTTGGTGAGGACTTCGGTTTTTAGATGATGCGTCTAGGTGTGATACCAGGGCACATGCCTTTTCGAGTTAATATTTGTATTTGTCTTGTAAGCCTTCGTTGAATAATTTAATAAAAAAATGTGTTCTGATGCAGAGGTAGGGATTTCAACCTCCATTTCCAAAAAAAAACTTGAACAACTACCGGTGAGCAGAAATGGACGCGGATGCGCTCCAGCGACACCACGGAAACATTTGATGTCCTCCCCTCCGTGGCCACGGAAAATTCCTTTTCCTCTCGCTCTAGTGGGAGCATAACCATTCTTCAAAGGTAATATGAATTGGCTCTTTCTCTTGGCCATGCAAAAGAATATGACCCGTGGTTAGTACGACTTATCATGTTTGATCTTCTCGTACGGCTTAGAAAAACTGTGCCAAAGAAGCTCGCCTATGGGTGTGTGCTTAGGTATCCACCGTATCAGAGAGAGCAAGGAGAGTGTGGAAGACCGGGTACAAAACCTTCCAACATAAGTTATTACAACCTTTTTTGAAATGACTATCAACAGCAAAGTGTGGCTTCTCGCTCCGGGACACTGGGGGAGACTGCAGAAGGAACAATTCTCTTGAATGCTACGACTGAGATCAACAGCTTCCTGAAATCTGCATCTAGCAGACACCCGTGCCGAAAAAAAAAAGAGTGGCAGGATAACAAGCAAGCAATTCTTGAGATCACTAGTCTGACCGTTTTATTTTTTTCCAAAAAGGGGAAATACTAGTGTGCTCTCCAAATGAAGAGGGAATAGGTACAGTCTGACTCGTGCCGACCGGTTTCCTTACACGAGCTCAGAAACAAAAACCAACCTCCCCCACTGCCGGTCCATCCCAACCAAGCGACATCAGCACAACTCTGTGCATGTACTAGTTCTAGTGATTCATCCGTAATTCCTGGTGCCTTCTATGCCTATAGACATCAAATTCTAAGCTTGTGGGCAGAGAAACGGCAACACATGATATGGGATAGGATAATTCTAAGCTACAGAAGTGAACTGAAGAATGCGTCCATATATATTTTGGGAAGCCATGCTCCTTACAAAGACTTGTTAGGTTGTTGATGAGATGAAGTCGTCGGTCCTCTGGTAGGTTAATAGGTAAGAATCCATTTGCCACCCTTGCATAGGTCAGAGGTTATGAGGGCTAGCAATATCAATTGTTCTAGAAAGCGTAGGATTTTAGCATTTTATTTTATAAGTGAAAAGGATTAATTGATTCCTGATCTTTGCATTAGTTTGATGCGCTAGCCAACTGACAATTCATTATTATAAATTTATGGATAAAATGTTCCTTCCTCAAGACAAAAGCGAATTAAGTGGAACAAATGACGACTAGATCATCCGTATGGTTCGTAAGTCAAGTTCAATTTGATAATTCTCAAAAGGTAGACTTGTTATTTTTACAATCACGGTCATAGAAAACACAAACTTATAGACTATTCATATTTCTTCTAATTGCAAAAAATATGACACCCACTTGACATCGTAGTAACACATTCAAACAAGGTCGCCTCTAATCAGCTTATAGTATTGATGAAGGCTAGATATATAAGCGGAAATCACTTAATTAATCCCTACCAAACTAATCATCATAGCATAAATATTATTGTGCTGATTTGAATTTTGGTGTGTGATTCATATCTGTATAATTCCTACCATGATGTGGATACCTTTTTCTTATTACGAGAAAGACAGCCACATGGGCAGACACGCGACTGCAGCTTCAGAAGATTGCGTGTAGCATTGGCAGAGGACCGAATAATTAGTAAATCACACTATTTTTGTTCAGTGGTGGAGCAGGATTGCCTAATTTTAGATGTTGAGGGGTCCGGTTAGAGCAAAAAATCCAAAATCCGCCACTGTTTCTGTTTACATAAAAGGACCCACGTGTGCTTTAGTACGAGTATCACGTGCTTACCCCTCACTGTCCAGGGTTTGATAATTTGGGGTCAAATTGACTCAAAGCACCGTGTCCATGGTTTGATAATTTGGGACCAACATACTTGTCCATCAATCCAGTGTTTAATGCAACAGCTAAGCATTTGGACATAGATTTTTACTTTTGTCGGAGAGAAAATTGTGAACAAGCAATTGGAAATTTGCTTTGTTTAATCAAAGGATCAAGTTGCCGATGGTTTTACAAAGCCATTTCATGTACGTAGTTTCGAGGAGCGAGTTTAAACATATAACGTCAAATGACACATGATATGGATTGGATAATTCTAGAGCTATTTATATTTACTTAGGGAAGCCTTGGTCCTTATGAAGTAAACCGAGGAATGAGCTATTTGTATTTACTTAGGGCCGGGAAGCCTCGCTCGTTATAAAGAATTGGTTCGTAGGTAGTGAAGTTATCAGTCCTCTGGTAGGTCAATAGCTAAGAGTCATTTTGTCATCGTTGCATAGGTTAGAGGCTACGAGAGGGCTAGCTTTTTTGATTGTTCTAGAAAGCATTTGATTTTATGTCAGAAAAATAATTGATTCTCGGAATGTGCAATAGTTTGATATGCCTAGCCAACAATCAATTCATTATTATAAATTTCATAAGTAAAGCCCATCTGATAAAATGTCCCTTCCAAGCGAAAGCAGAACAAATGATGTCTAAATCATTAATATTTGATTCGTGAGTCAAGTTCAATTTGATAATTCTTGAAAAGCTAGACTGTACTTATTTATTTGTATAATCATGGTCATAGAAACACAAGCTTATTGACTATTCCTACTTCTTTTAACAATTACAAGAAATATGGTGACACGCACTTGACTCAAAGGTTCTTATGAACACAAGCTTATCGTAACACATTCAAACAAGGTCGCATCTAATCAACTGCTAGTAGTGTGCTGGTTCGAACTATGGTGTGTGATTCATATCTCTATAAGTCCTACCATGATGTGGATCCAGTTGACGCCTTTTTCTTAGTACGAGAAAGACAACCATGTGCACACATGGGCGACTACACCTTCAACGCGTGCTTGTAGCATTGACAGAGAATGAACAATTAGTAAGTCACACAATTATTTTTACAGGAAGAATCCACGGTGCTTTTGCAGGAGTATATCATCCTATGCTTGCCCCCCACAGTCCTCACAACCTCCGGCGAGTCCCCGATGAAAGGATCCCTGTTTTGGTCTCACTCCTCGTGACCACTTGTCCTTTTCTTTTATGCGTGAGTTGTTTCAAGGATCACAGTATTCTACATTCAGAAGCAAAGTGCGTAATATCTACTTTCTTGCCTATTTGTGATAGAAATATAACGATTTTATGACATGAGTGGATTAACGTATATACTTGGATGTCACTCGGTGATATCGTGGGTTGCCTCCGGAGCCGCTCGGGCGAGAGCGACCCCGAAGATTTTTTTCTTAATTAATTCCTACGAACTAATTATGGCATATACGAGGATATCACTTAATTAATTTCTACCAAACTAATTATGGCGTAAATATTAGTGTGCTGATTTGGCGTGTGATTCATATCTCTATAACTCCTGCCATGATGTAGTAGTAGTCTGGTTGACACATTTTTTTTATTACGAACAAAGAAAACTATGTGCACACATGTATGCTACTAAGCTTGAGAAGCATGCTTGTAGCATCGACAGAGACCGAAAAATTTGTAAATCACACTTTTTTCACAGAAAGAGCCCACGTGTGCTTCACTTGCCCCTCACTGTCCTAACAACCTCTGGCGAGTCCCCGATGAGAGGATCCCTGTTTTGGTAGCCAACTCACTCCACTTGCTGAGCTAGAATGTTGAGTAGGGTTTATATGACCTTATGCATATTCTTCATGACCACTTGTGCCTTTCTTTTATACGTGAGTTGTTTCAAGGACCACAGTGTTCTACATTTAGAAGCAAAGTTTGTAATATCGACTGGATTAATGTATATACTTGGATGTCGGTATAACGATGGATGGATTAATGTACGTGAGTTTGTACAGATAAAATTTGTGATAGAAATATAACGGAGTTTATGACACGAGTGGATTAATGTATATACTTGGATGTCGGTTTACTAATGCTTGTTTGAGAGCAATGAACAGAATTATTCTTTCCTTCTATGTCTAGATTGACTTCACGTGGTTTCAACTCCGTAGCCACTCTCTCATCAGATATTTCTACAAGGACATGATTGTAAACAAAAGCGTCAGTTTTGGAGGGGGGAAACGGAATTGGTAATATCATACCCTGATATTATATTTGCCCCCATCAAAGAATCTCACCGTCATGTAATAAGAAATATAATATACTCCCCACTCCAACACTCGTCTAGCTAGAAAATTTAGCGCATTATCAACGAGCTTCTGAAGTTCTTCTTTTAACGGGTATCATAAAGTTCTCTGTTTGATAGCACTAGTATGAGAAGCAACAACTGAGTGTGGTTGTACTCTGGCTATATTACAGACTATTTTTACTGTGTCCTTATTTCCTTGGAGAGGGAGCAAGCTCTGTTGTTCCGATCATTTTACACCCACCTGATAGAGATAAAAAAGGTGTTGCCGCTGTGGAAAACGAGGCACTTTTCATTGAAGCTTCACCCCAAAACGCGCTGCGATAGTGGTTGTGGCCCTCCGATGGGTGCCATGTGCAAAGTGGATGTTGTGAACTTGTAATTCTAGTGGTCCATCGGAACTTCCTGATGCCTTCTATGCCAAATTAAAGTCTCCACTGTGCATAGGAACATCAGATAACACATAGAAATAGGATTCGGAATTTCTAAGATAGACAAGTGAAATATTCAGTGAATCCTTGCTCCTTATAAAAGACTTCGTCGGTAGGAAATGAAATGAAGTCATTGTTCCTCTTGTGGGTCAATAGCTAGGAATCATTTTTTCTTATAAACTTGGTCCTTGGGTAGGTCCGAGGCTATAAGAACTAGCTACGGTTGGTCACAAAAAAATTGAATTTCTTAGCCTTTAAAATGTTTGCAAACATGCAAGCAAGACTAGAGCTTTCTATGTTCTACGCTGCCTAATTAGTTAACAAGAAGTCAGGATAAAATCTTTTGTAACCTTTTGTTGCTAGAGGGAGAGTGTAGACTTAAGAAGGGGAGTTGTTACCGGTTGTTAGCAGCATTCAAGTCCCTTGCCTTCTTTTTCGCTATTAAAAAAAAGTCACTTGCCTTCTGAAAGTTACCACTGGCACTCCTTCTATGATATGTGATACACCTTTCGGTGTGTAATTTCAAAAAAAAGTTAGGATAAAACCGATACAATAAGGATCAAGCCGACTCGAAAGGCGTAACTACAGGGCCACAACCATCAACCTCCTAGGGCTGACGCCCCAACATCCACCATCCCCAACAATAAGAGGGAACTCTGCAAAAAAATTAATTATAACAATATAAAGAACAAATTAACTACTCCCTACAATGCACCCATAGCCTAGGGTATTCATGGTGTACAAGTATTGTGAACAATAAAAAAGTAGTGTGCTATCAAATTTAGCGTTGGCCTTCTCCGGTGGCTATATACTCTATTTATCGTTGTTTAGTATCGGCTTAGCATGCTATTTCGCGATTAGGTCATAGCATGGACTCTAGACTCGCTATAGCGATGCTAAACCACAGGAATTCACTTTAAAGCACGAGCTACATGGAGCTCGATTTGTTCAACGTTTCAAAACAACAATTTCAATGTTTCAAAAAACAGAAAAACAAATCTAGAGGTAGATAATGATGTTCTCTACTAATATACAAAATCTCAACCCAAAATAACTTATATTCTAGCCGTACCGAAAATGAAAAATTCTGACAGAGTTTGGGATTGAGATTTTTTCTGTTCACTAATTTAGATGTCAGATTTTATCATTTTTGTGTAGCCCAAATACTGGGTACTTCGAGTAAGAGAGACAGATCATAGTAAACCTCAAGCTGATACATTAAGAAAAATAATTAAATCAAATCAAAGTTTGCCACTTGGAAATTAATGCGAGTGAGGTCTACATAAAGCACCAAATCCTCAGGAAGATTGCTAAATAGAACGATTCATGACTGAAATTTGCATTATACGGTGTAAAGTTCCATCTGGGACATTTGGACAAATAACCGGTAAATCTGATCAAATGTGCAACCAGATGACTCTTGAAATGGCACTTCAAGATGCGTATATAAATTTTAACCATCTTATAAATCACAAATGAGTACCATTTAAAGCTAATGATAAATCTTTGGTTGTGAGGCACGGCAGCGAAGCCCATGAGGAACGAGACTATTTTCAGCAAGAAACAAATGACAAGTCTTTGGTTGTGTGCGTGTGCTCACATGTGGTGTCTTCAATTGGCTTCAGGCTAGACTGTATCCACGCGTAGTCCCTAAAGGCAGGCTATACACCACTTTTAATCGACGTGATCCGCTGCTATCGCCTGAAGGAGACACAAACAGAGCAGGACCATTCCTTGGCCACTAGGATCTGTGTGTTCTTTCTCCAAAACAAAAAGCTACAGTCATGCATCAAAAGAGACTTGTTTTCTCTTTAAAAATAATTCTGTTAACACTAGTCAAATACAGGACTAGCTATAGTACCGAATGAGAAAATTCATCAATTTAAAATTCATCAATATTATTATTAAAAACAGTGAATTTTGAACATTTTTAATCCATGATTTTTTCAAACACATAAACATTCCTCCGGACAACTGCTCGAACCCCTGAATATTTTTGAATCGTTGGAACATACTTTGGAGAATAAACCCAACAAAGCCTCGCACTAGACAAAAGCAACATGTGCAGAATAAAATGGGCCAAGCCCACAACATTGGCCGTGAATAGAATTTGGCGCGAATGGATCCCCTCATCCTTACTCCCGACTCAATTCCCAAAAAAAATTCCCCGATTCACCAATCTCCTTGTTCTGAGACCTTGTACCAGTTCCCGGCATTGACAGAGAACCGGCGTTATTGTTAAAGTGGTGTACACTTGTACTGTATCTCTATTTTTACATTAGAATTGTTGTGCAAGTTATACTTACTTCATGTGATTCTTATAGTTGTCAGAGAAAAAATTTAGTTACCAGGCGGCATGCCCAGGCTTTGACAAATTCCTAGGTCAAGGGAACCTAAACCAAAGATCTTTCAGAAATTGTGTATATGCTTAATATAGAGAAGTGGTTGAAAATTTAGTGAAAATGTGAAGAATAGTTCTAAAGTTATGCCAATGTACATTTGCATCTCGCAAGGTTACGATTATGGCTCCAGCTATGTAGTTAATCATCTTAGATGAAGCAAGAACTGAAGCCAAGTGTGTATACTGTGTATTAAGCATACATATACAAAGATGAATGAAGTGCCAAAGGTGTTATAACTTACAAGGGTGACATATTTACTCTGCTTAAAAAGATAAATTCATTAGGATATTGGATATCAAAACTTCCATTAAAAGAAGATATGCCTGCTCCTCGTTCTCAATTTCCATTGATAATCTATACCAATAGCTACCTTTCATGCTTATTAATGTGGCATGCCAGATGATCAGCTCCAACTTTATTAGAATGATTTTTTGTAACCTTTCCACTGCATTGGCTTGTACATATTTTACTATTTGCTACTTCAAGTTAACCTCTCTGCACCATTCACATGGGTCTTTAATAATATAACTAACCTCAACTCTTGAAGTTAGAAGAGTAACTCTGCACACTATTACAAGTAAACCGTAGAAATCAAGTGCATCAACGAAAAAGTGTTAACACAGAATAATTCAAAAGGAAGTAATAAATTTTCCACCATAAAAATCAAAGGATACCTCTAGTTTGTAACCTGCAAATGCACCAGGGAATTTCTTTGCCATGATTTCCATAGCAGAAAGAAAAGCAACAACGTAATGAGAAATTACAGTGTTAAAAAGGAAAAATCATGACCAGGTGATGAAAATAATCATACATGCTTCCCCATATGTGGGGATATCACAGCATAAACATTTGCATCCTGCACAATTTTGTTCAACAGTTGCCTATCACCACATGTTGTGCCCATTACAAATCGCAAGCAAGTTTGCAGTAAAGTTCAGCATTGGTTGCACACGAAGTTACCATCAACCACCGCAAGAACATTGACCAAATAGTGTGCAACGAAGAACATATAAGTATTATGCAGAATTGCAGACAAATTGCTTACCTAATCATAGATAAATAATACCGCCATTAGTAAATGACACTATTTTTGGTGGAAATTTTCAAATTTAGGCAAGAAAACCAAAATTGGTGGCTAGAAACTCAACACAACTCGAATCCATGGAAACTAAAGGCTCTGATACCATATAATATAGCACAAAGCTACTATTGTGGCCCGGTCCTCAGATTCTAGGGGATTTGGGGGAGGGAGCGAAGAACACAATGAACACGCAAGGGGAATCGAAGATACAAACGCACACCACACACAAATTTGTTTGCTCTCATTGGCCTAAACCACCAAACCAATAGAATCACAAGGGAGAGACCAAAGGTAGAATCTCTTGAGAGATATTGGCTAGCTGGGAGAGAGTAGCTCCAAGTAGAATCCAACATGGGAGATACCTAGATGCTACTAGAATCCATACATGGGAGAGATCAAGAACTAGGAGAGGGTCTTGTACATCTCCAATTAGGGAGGTCTTGTCATCCACATGGGGATCTTCTCCATGAGGAGGGAGATATAGGAAAAGCTCTATATTACTTCATTCTAGGGTTTACATAGGGAGGTGGGGCATATATATAAGCCAACCACAAGCTAGGGGTAGTTTACGCATAATAGAGAGGTGCATGTGCTGAGGCCCAGCTCCAAGGCGCGCATGCCCATCACTTAGTACGGATACTATGGGGTTCAGGGTCTGGAGACTCTAGGGTAGCCGGAGACTCCAGGGTAACCTCCAGGGTCACTTCTGGAGCTCCTGGAACTTGGACCGGAGACCTAGCCGTAGTCCCGGGGCAGAGACTCTAGGGTTCACAGGCCGGAGACTCCGGGGGTCGGATGCTGGAAACTCTGGTGCTACTTCAGCTACTTCTTCCTTCTCCTCTTCCAGGCCTCATGCTTGGTGGTCTTGGCTCATGGGGCATCCTTGTCTCCTCCTCTTGGCATCATGTTCATGGGCTTAGTCATACAATAGGCACTTGGCTCAAGTAGGATCCCATTCAAGTGATGACCAAAGGAAGGCAAGATATGTAAGGAGTTCACCTTGGTAGGAATGGTTGGCGTATCATGATATGTACCAATGGCGATTACCATGTGTTAGGCTGCATCACCGGCAGCGGCGCCAGAAAAAAGGTTAATACCTTTGATTCGTATTATGGGTGTAGTATATCTTTTTTTCATTGAAGACATAGGTTTATCGAATCCTTGGAAAGAATCTACTATGCTGTAAGATTATGTTGAACAAGACTTTCAGAACTTTGTACTATCTTTGTTTACCTGACCAAACAATACTTTTTGTGGATGTTGTATCGATATATGGAGATAGGATAGGGATAAGTATTCACATGCAGCTATGCACACTCAAATGGGATAAAACATAATATCAAGAATAACATGTATTATGATCCAATATAGAGAGAGATATGTGGGTGATGCTTTAACACTATAGTCTTGCAACCTCAAATACTATTGATATTCTGTCCAACCACTATACCACTGTCTCGCCTCGTGGGGACTAACCGTAATTGCCAACAAGATCTCAAACAACTACTGTACTTCCCTTACTATCACCGGGTTTTGTGACATTTTTGCATATCACCACACCTGTCACCTCATTAACTTTATCGATCCTCGATTATCTGGGTATAAGTCCTTAAATCAGGGAAAGAGAAGAAGAGATAAATACAAATCTAGATTCAATGAACAACACGATAATCCCATATCAAAATATGCACATATCGCTGTGAGGCTCTGCCTCATCCCTCAACCCGTGAGGACTAGTCACACATGATGTAATCAACAATTATAAACATTAAATAGAAATTCTTAAGAGAAATACCAAATAGTCTTACAATATTGCCAATCACGATGAAATCAATATTACAAGTATGGAACTATGGCTATGAAGAGGAATGATGTCGAAGATGGAGGTGTTGCTATGGAGATGGCGGCGGTTCTAAGGTGGACCTCCTATCCTCTTTGGTGTGAATGGAATATGTGTTATGTCGTGTTGTGGCGCTCTCCGGGGAGGCTCCATTGAGAATATGATATAGGTCACTTTACAAAAGTTGCAGTGCTTGATTAAGAAAAGGCGGTGGCGCATGGTATAGCAGCACCCACCTATACCGGCGGTTGTTAAAGCTTTTGCTCCTTTTCTCTGTGACCTCTTTGCCTTGGGAGTATTGGAAAATCGCAAATCCTCATTAATTAGCCCATATTTCGTCATACGAGTATCCACTTATGCAAGGAGAACATTTAAAGAGAAGATTTGCACATCTGGGGCAATAATTAGTGATTAGTGTCGGGTCTATAGAGATATCTCATTAAATCATTGACTAATATCTGGTTTAAACGCGGATAGAAAAGATTGTATTTCATGGCCATCAACAAGTGTATATGAGATTAGAACACTTCCTCCCAAAAAATTATGATGAAATATATGATGGGTTTTCCTTTTGAACTAAATGTATGAGACATGATCAGTGAACAAAGAATTGCATTGTTTTATCACTCTAAAACCTGATTCAAATGGCAATATTCCTGCATATTAAACTGTTCTTTCTATTCCTTTTCTATTCTTTCTCAAGAACTTTGGCTAAGTACAGCGTTGACAATGCTACTCAGGTTTTGATGTTGACGATGTTGACAAATGTCTGCAAAGTACTTCCATTTTTCCTCATTCCCTCTCCTCAATCACCATTCTCCTATAAGAGACAAGATCTGTTCAAGTAGCTCAGCCGTGATAGATAGATAGAGTGATTGGAAAATTTCTTCTACTATAGACGTTCCTTATCTTCTGCGAGATTTGGTGGCATATGCATCCTTCTTTCATAACCTCAATCCTACAAGATGGAGTGTCAAGAAGCTTCGATCCAGCTTGTCGACATCATAGTTCTGTATTCTTGCTCCACATCCTTTATTAATTTCTTGATACTTGTAGGTGCTCTGTTATCGGTGAGGTGCGGAAGTGACATGAAGAAGCATAGGTCGAGCACATCCATGGCCGGTCTGTTTCGAGGTTGCTGCATCAACCTAATGTACATAATAGGTTGTGCTATGGCATGTTGAAAAAACTGATCAGTAGCAAGGATATGAGGTCTTGCTATATCCTATTGGATGAAGATTGTTCTTCCTTCATCAATCGTCGGGCCACATGTCTTGGATAATAGGAACAACTTTCTCGCACAGATACTCCTGACAACTTTCACTAATTTCAGTTTGAGTGTCCCCCTTTCTTTATTTCTCCTTTTTTAAGAGCAAGAGCCTCTTTGATGAAATACCAAGTGCCAATCTTGCCATAGAATGTGACAACGCCACCTGCACCATATTTTGGCTTGGCACAGCTCTTAGGAACATCACTTTCCCAATGTTTTTCTTGTTATGCATGGTGCACAACGGTCGAGGTTCTTCGGGGAGTAGTGGTCTCACCATATAGATAGGGAACATGTACTGTCTGACTTATGATGACCAGATCCTTACACTAGCTCAGAAACAAAAACCAATCTCGTCTGCTATTGCTCCATCCCAGCCGTGTAATGACATCGTTTTGTTAGTTCCTCAAAATCACACAAGACCGTGGAGTGTAGGACGGCTGGTGCAGGATTTCCTATTGGTCAGGGGTAGGACGAGGCGGGGGGAGATTAGTTGAGGCGACATAGTGAGATGGAGAGGAACGGTGACCATAGGAACCCGATTGTGCATGATCTAGTTTTGTTGATTCATCCGTAGTTCCTGGTGCCTTCTATGCCTATAGACATCAAACTCTAAGCGTGTGGGCAGAGAAACACCAACACATGATATGGGATAGGATAATTCGAAGACACAGAAGTGAACTGAAGAATGAGCTATTCGTATTTACTTAGAGAAGTTGTGCTTCTTATATAGACTTGGTAGGTAGGTGGGATTAAGTCACCGGTCCTTTGGTCGGTTAATAGATAAGAATCTATGTGTCGTCCTTTCGTAGGTCAAATTCTATAAGGGCTAGCTATATCGATTTTTCTAGACAGCGTTGGATATTAGAATTTTATTTTATAAGTGAAAAATATTAACTGACTCCCGAACTTTGCATTAGTTTGATGCCCCTAGCGAATAGACACCGGTTGATAAAATGTTCCTTCCTCAAGACAAAAGTGAATTAACTAGAGCAAACGACATCTCAACTTCAACTTGATAATTCTCGAAAAGACAAACTTTACTTGTTTATTTGCATAATCACGGTCATAGAAGATACAAGCTTATAGACTATTCTGACTTGTTTTAATTACAAAAAATATGGTGACACCCACTTGACATCATAGTAACACATTCAAATAGGGTCACCTCAAATCACTACTCTCTTTGTCCCAAATTATAAGATGCCTAAGAACTGGTCAAAAGTTAAATCTTACAAACTTTGACCAAATATTTAGAGACAAATATGTACATCTACATTATAGAATAGATATATTAAGAAAATATACTTTATGATAAATCTATTGATATTTATTTGGTATTGTAAATATTTATATTTTTGTGTATAATCTTGGTCAAACTTAGAAAATGTTGACTTTTGACTAAACCTTAGGCGCCTTATGTTTTTGGACAAAGGTAGTACTAGTATTGCTGAAGACTAGACTTTTTTTATAAAAAGCAGATATTAATATTATGAAGATATCAATTACATCCAGCTTTTGCAATAACGCATTGCCCTAGTGGCATTAAGGATGCACATATTCCATAAAAAAGAAAAAGAATTACGAAAAATAGAAGTCTCTCTAGAGAGATTTATTCCTTGTAATAGCGGTACTAACACCACCAAGACAACACCAGAAGTCCAGCTTCTTCAAAAGCGACGAGTCCAAGAAAGGATCGGTGCACAAGCGCCATCTCACCCGATCATAGATCTTAAGTTTTTACCCTGGAGAAAGTTTTCACTCCCAAAAACAATGTCTTCAATAAGGCTACTGCTAGGCACAACAAATTAAGCTAGACATTGGATTTTTACCCTGAAAGGTAAGACTTTGGACTTCTCCTGTGATGTCATTCCTACTTATGATGCCGCTGCTCTAAGTCAGAAATCTTCAAGCCAATTCACCATTGCAACAAAGAGTCAAATCACCCATAATGGTAACAAGCAGGAGAGCTTCACAACACTCCCTATGAAACCAAACGGTTAGATAAAAATATGGGTGTGCACGACCGGATTCCATCCGATCCAGTAATCTCCAGGCAATAGGCGCCCATGGGAGTTCATTGGTGAAGCCTTCGGAACACGACACTCCAACCAGATTGATGGGGACTGGAATCCAACACATCTTCATCTTGGCACGAGAAGAATCCTAGGAACGCCTCCATTATTCGAGCACACAAGCAGGCCCCCATGCCGCCGGATGGAATGTAAAAGGAGGAGGCAGCCCCACACGAAGTTCATCCATGGCGGTTGGCAATCCCAAGATCCTCCCTAAGGCCAAGATCCATGGCACTGCTAAGCCGCTTATGGAAGCATCATGTCGTCCGCCGCCAAATTGCCGCCCCGTTTTTCAAGCCCTAGCCAGATTAGCACGCTCCACCAAGGATCGCCGTTGCCACCCCACCATCGCCCGTGGGGCCACCGCCACGAACTCCCTCTCCTCCCATTCGTACTTTGCCGAGAGGGGGGACTGCCACCGCCGGAGGTACGGATGGTGGCGCCAGCCAGGGGGCGCTATTGGGAGGAGGACCGGCGGTGAGATCGTGGGTCACCTATGGAGCCGCTTAGGCGAGAACGACCCCGGAGGTTTTTTCTCTTAATTAATTCCTACGAACTAATTATGGCAAATACGAGGATATCACTTAATTAATTCCTACCATGATGTAGTAGATCCGGTTGACACATTTTTTATATTACAAACAAAGAAAACTATGTGCACACACGCTACTAAGCTTAAGAAGCATGCTTGTAGCATTGACAGAGATCGAATAATTTGTAAATCACACTTTTTTCACAGAAAGAGCCCACGTGTGCTTCATGTGCTTGCCCCCTCACTGTCCTAATAACCTCTGGCAAGTCCCCGACGAGAGGATCCCTGTTTTGGTAGCCGACTCACTTCACTTGATGAGCTAGAATGTTGAGTAGGGTTTATATGACCTTATGTATATTCCTCATGACCACTTGTGCCTTTATTTTATACGTGAGTTGTTTCAAGGACCATACCTGAGTTGCTTGTGCAAATTAAATCTGATGGCATTTGCATCCATCAAAGAATCTCACCGGCATGTCACTGCGGGAATAACAAGATAGGCCGACGGTCTTTTTATACGCCGACGGCAAAATGTCGGGGCCGTCGGCCCATTTGGACCGTCAGCGTAGGATAAATAGGCCGACGGCAGCCGTCGGCTTAAACGGGACCGTCCGTGTAGCATACTAGGCTAACGGCAGAGCGACGACGTCAAGTCTATGCCAGAGGCTAGCCATTTTTCTTCTTTTTCCCATTAATCTTAGAAAAATCATAACTAAATCATTTAAATTTAGAAAAATAAATATAATATATCAAAATTATAATTCAAAAATACATATAATACATATAATTCAAAAACGATCGAAACAATGCAAAACCTTCGTGTGGTGTCATATTATGTGACATAGTTGCATGGAAAAATACCAAACTTAGTATATTGATTGTGTTTAAAAAACCTTCACAAAATGACCTATCTCAATCGAGGTTTTCTAGATTTCAGGTCAAATGAACAATATTATTGCTAGAATCGTGATATAGTTTGCGCTAATGTGCCCATATTGTGCACGCATGTGTATCATGGGATGGCGAACAATGTTGCAGGAGGAAGTTTTCCTTTTCGTCGCACCAAAAAGCCATTTTTTATTTTTAAAATGCAAAAAATGGGTGTTATGTGAAGCAACCACCAAATGAAAGTTTCAAAATGATAATACCACATTTTTCAAAAATACTAGACCATATTGAATGGACAATTTTCCAACCGGGGTATCTCAAATCTTTCCATCCACCCCTCGTGAAAAAGACAATTTTTTGCTGAATCGGTAGAAAATGAGTTAGATTTGAACTACATGTATATGATATGATGCTCATGATTTTTTTAAAAAATCATTTTTACATTCACAATATGCTATTTCATTAGAGATCTAATTCAAGTTTAGTGAGGCTCAGCTCCGAGCTAAGAATCTTCATCCCCTCGATTTAGAAAGTTTGACGATAGTTTGAAATGGGCATAAAAAAACAAAAACTATCGAAACAATGCAAAACCTTCGCGTGGTGTCATATTACGTGACATAGTTGCATGGAAAAATACCAAACTTGGTATGTCGATCGTGTCTCAAAAAACCTTCACAAAATGACCTATCTTAATCGAGGTTTTCTGGATTTCAGGCCAAATGACCAATGCTATTGCTAGAATCGTGATATAGTTTTTGCTAATGTGCCCATATTATACACGCATGTGTATCATGGGATGGCGAACAATGTTGCAGGAAGAAGTTTTCCTTTTTGTCGCTCCAAAAAGCCATTTTTTATTTTCCGAGTGCAAAAAATGGTGTGTTTTGTGAAGCAAACACCAAATGAAAGTTTCAAAATGATAATACCACATTTTTGAAAAAGTACTAGACCATATTGAATGTACAATTTTCCAACCTGGGTATCTCAAACCTTTCCGTCCATCCCTCGTGAAAAAGACAAATTCCTGTCGAATCGGTAGGAAATGAGTTAGATTTAAACTACAGGTACATGATATGATGCTCATAATTTTTTTTAAAATCATTTTTAGGTTCACAATATGCTATTTCATCCGAGATCTAATGCAAGTTTCGTGAGGCTCAACTCCAAGCTAACAATCTTCATCCCCTCGATTTACAAAGTTTGACGATAGTTTGAAACGGGCATAAAAAATTAAAAAACGATAGAAATAATACAAAACCTTCGTGTGATGTCATATATGTGACATAGTTGCATGAAAAAATACCAAACTTGGTATATTGATTGTGTCTCAAAAAACCTTAACAAAATGACCTATCTCAATCGATGTTTTCTAGATTTCAGGTCAAATGACCAATGTTATTGCTAGAATCGTGATATAGTTTGCACTAATATGCTCATATTGTGCACTCGTGTATATCATGGGATGGAGAACAATGTTGCAGGGTGAAGTTTTCCTTTTCGTCACACCAAAAAATTATTTTTCATTTTCCGAGTGCAAGAAACGGGGTGTTCTGTGAAGCAACCACCAAATGAAAGTTTCAAAATGATACTACCGCATTTTTAAAAAAATACTAGACCACTTTGAATGGACAATTTCCCAACCAGGTATCTCAAACCTTTCTGTCCACCCCTCGTGAAAAAGACAAATTCCTGCCGAATCGATAGAAAATGAGTTAGATTTGAACTATAGGTACATGATATGATGCTCATGATTTTTTGTAAAATAATTTTTAGATTTATAATATGCTATTTCATCAAAGATCTAATGCAAGGTTTCCTTTTTGTCGCACCAAAAAGTCATTTTCTATTTTTCGAGTGCCAAAAACGGGATGTTTCATGAATCCTGACATAGTTTCAGTTGGTCTAATATTTAAAAGTTACGATATATAATTAAATAGATGATAGCGATGTCATATTTGGATTCCTCTCATTTTTCTGATCGATTTGGATATATTATTTGTCGAATTATGATTTACGGATTTGTAGATATGAATTATTCAAATTTAAATGAAAAAGGAAAAATAAATACATTTTATTTTATTTTTATTTGAATTCAAGATTATTATTACTTATTCATTGTTGTTTACTCAAATAATTGTATGAAATGTAAAAAAATAAAGACGTCTAACATTATAGTCTAATGGTTAATAGGATTGATATGATAATATTCACAGCAAGTTCTAGTTTTTTGTCGGAAGCTCATGTGTAAGGATTGGAGAAATTAAGCGTGTTTTGGCTGGAGTAGTATTAGGATGGATGATCGATTGGGAAGTTTGACTAATTATGCAATTTAAATTGAGACTAAGTGTACTTAGAATTAAAAATGTCCATGTGAGATTAACAAGTTAAACAATTCAAAAATGTTAAAAAAATTTAGAGAAATCTAGGCCAACGACAAAGCCGTCGTTACAGCCAAATAGCCGTTAGTCATCTAGGTGAGACCCATACGGTCTACGCCGACGACTTTTGTACGCCGACGGGAAGAGGGGCTATGTCTACGGGGTTGTATGCCGATGGCAGCCGTCAGACCAGCCTACGCCGACAGGATTTAGGGACGTCGGTGTATTCGGCTTGTCCTATAGTGTGTGATAAGCAATATAATATACCAGTCGACAGTCTCTCTCCCCGCTCCAACACTCATCTAGCTAGTATCAACGTGCTACTGAATGCTGTTTATATTGGTACGTGCAGCTAAACCAAGATTTTAGAAAGTTCTTTTTATAAGGGGACCTGCGAGTCTCGCGAATAATAATGGCAGTCTTAGGGTTCCACCCGCGTCAAGACAAAGATCTACTAGTGTCTGCGCTGGGTGATCTAGTCAGAGTGTCGAGTTTCGGAAGGTATCGCTGGCGAATTCCCATTGGCGTATATGCCTGAAGATTGCTGGATTGAAAGGTATTCGGTCATACGTACCCATATTTTTTCTGGCCGTTTGGTTTCAGCGAAAGCATTACAAAGTTTTGCTATTTATTGCCATCATATGTCATGTCTTTGACGATCCATGGTAAAGTCAGACACGGAAAATGTCAGGAAAGCATGACCATGAGAGCAGCAGTGGTGATTTGAATCTTTGTGGCGACGAGGAATTGGATGCGTGATCTGTGACTCGTAGCAGCGACTTTTTTGGGGGTGGGGTGGGGGGGGGGAGGGGGGAGGGGACAACACAAGAGTTTCTAGTCTTATCTTGCAGGTTGAAAATCCAAGGTCTGCATTGTTTAGAAAGATCATTCTCTATAGCGGGATTTTTCTTTTTTGTAATTCTTTTTTTTTGCTGTGTGCATCCATAATGTCACTAGGGCATGCATTGTTGCAGAGGCTGGATGTAATTGGTATCTCTTGATATTAATATATACTCTTTTCTAAAAAAAATACATTTAACATATTCTCCGATAAATTTTCAACACCGTTCACATCGAACCTATGTTTGATAGCACTAGTATGAGAAGCAACAACTAAGCATGGTTGTACTCTGGCTGATTACAGAATATTGTTACTGTGTTAATATTTCCTTAGAGTGCGAGCAAGCCCGGCTGTTCTGATTCTTTTACACCTGCGTCATCGAGACGAAGATGGTGTCGTTGCAGCGGAATATGCAGCACTTTCCATTGAAGCTTCGCCCCGAAACGCGGTGCAACGGTGGTTGTGGCCCTCCGGTGGGTGCCATGTGCAAGTGGATGTTGTGAACTTGTAATTCTAGTTGTCCATCGGAACTTCCTGATGCCTTCTATGCCAAATTCAAGTCTCTACTGTCCAGAGGAACATCAGATAATAACACATAGAAATAGGATTCGGAAGTTCTAAGATAGAGAAGTAAAATGTTCAGTGAAACCTTGCTCCTTATAAAAGACTTTGTTGGTAGGAAATGAAATGAAGTCATTGGTCCTCTTGTAGATCAATAGCTAGGAATCACTTTTTCTTATAAACTTGGTCTTGGGTAGGTCTGAGGCTATAAGAGCATGTCTAGCAGACCCCTTAAATTTCTGCCCCGTAAAACGCGAGTAGAGGGCCCTGTATTTGATATTCATCGGCCGAAAACCCGTACGAGCTAGCAGACGAGATTCTGTTTTACGGGGTGGGGATACGGGGAGAGATTTTGTTTTACGGGGTGGGGATACGGGGTCTGCTAGCTCGCACGGGTTTTCGGCCCCTCAAAACAGGGTTTTGGACAACACATTCAAATGAAACATAGCACATCCAAAATATGTGATGAATGATTCATAGTTTTTACATCACAACGCGATCATAGCGATGACGGTCAATGTTCAAGCCACCAGCAACACATCAATGCGATCATTCAAAGATTCAATGTGATGCATCATTCATAGTTCTAGCATCACAACGCGATCGACGCGATCACGAGCCACTCGCCGGAGACTCACCTTGAGGAGTCGACGCACTTGCAGCACGAGCTTGACGCGCGAGCATCTTCCTCGCCACGATGTCCGCCTTGGTCTCCTTCCACCACAGCAGCTGATCGTCGTCCATATCGTCGGGGCGCATCATCATGATCTCCCTCTCCTCGGCCAAGAGCTCCTTCATGGCCTTGGCTTCTTTCAGTGCGAGCATCCTCAAGTCCAGCTCGGCCTTCACCTTGGCATCTTCCCGCATTGCTAGCTGCTTCGCAAGCTTCACCTCATGCTTCTTCTCGGTGATGATGAGCTTGGCCTCCAACGTCTTCATCGTCAAAACCTCCTTGGATTTCATGAGTTGATCCAACTTCTCCTTGGCAGCACTCCAACGAGAACACGTTGGTTTCATCACGTTCCACCGGCCTTCAAGAGAGCGGTAGGTTCTGTCGGCCATGCTCTTGGTGCGAGGCTTCAACTGGTGGTACAGATCCTCGATGCGCTGCCAGTAGCGCATCGAGCCTTGGTCCACTCCGGTGCACGCATCCATCCCCACTCTACTCCAAGCACGAACCAAGGTCGTGTCTTGAATCTCGGTGTAATTGCTGGTGCGCTTCATCGGCGCCACCTCGACCACCTCGTCGTCGTCGACCTCATCCTCTACCTCCACATCATCCTCCACATCGAACGCATCGATGCCGGCGTCCAAGTTCACCGCGGATTCGGTGAGCATGTCCATGTACGATGTGGTGGACTCAACGTCGAACACCTTGTCTGCGTCGATGTCTGGTGGCGACGGCGAGGGCGTCGACGTGGCCGAAACGGAGGAAGGAGGCCGACGCGAGGGTCCACGGCCTTGGATGGCCGTGGCGGCGCGAGGCCGACGCGGCTAAGTGCCTTTGTCTTCTGGGCCGGCGGGACACCCCTCTTGGCAGCCTTCGTCTTCAACCTGGCCCCGCCTCCCTTCTTGGCAGCTGCAGCCGGCGGAGCAGCGGCCGGTGGAGCTGCGGCCGATGCGCTGGCTTCGAAGATCTGCTTCGGGATCCTCTTCCTCTTCATCGGGATGGTGGCGGAGATCATGGCCGACACGTCGGCGTTTGGCTCGACATCAGCCACCGCGGTCGCCGGTGGTGCACCGCCGGCGGTCAGCGGGCCTTCCTGACTACCCATGGCAGCGAGATCCGGCCGAGTTTTGGCCGGGGAGGGCGAGTCGGAGGAGATCGGGCGGTGGCGGCGGCGGTTGGGCTTCGCTGAAATTGTTCGCGCGCAGGGGAAGGAAGAATGCGGGGTTCGCCCTGTATTCCCCTCCCCACCCCGTAGAGATAGTGGGCGGAGGGCCGCCCCGTATCCAAAACCGGAAAAAATCGATGCGGGGCGTTTTACGGGCGTGCTAGACGGCCGGGTAGCGCCCAACCCCGTATTTCGGCGGTTATTTTACGGGGTTGGGCCTTTTACGGGGTCTGCTAGACATGCTCTAAGAACTAGCTACGGTTGTTCACAAAGAAAAATAAATTTCTTAGCCTTTAAAATATTTGCAAACATACAAGCAAGACTAGAGATTTCTATGTTCTACACTGCCCAATTAGTTAACAAGAAGTCAGGATAAAACCTCTTGTTGCTAGTGGGAGAGTGTAAACTTAGAGTGGGAGCTGTTACCCGTTGTTAGCAGCATTCAAGTCCCTTGCCTTCTGAGAGTTGCCACCGGCACTCTTTCTATGATATGTGATATACCTTTTGGTGTGTAATTTCTAAAAAAAAGTTAGGATAAAACTGATACAATAAGGATCAAGCTGACTCGAAAGGCGTAACTATAGGGCCACAAGCATCAACCTCCTAGGGCTGACGCCCCAACATCCACCATCCCCAACGATAAGAGGGAACTCTGCAAAAAAAAAAAATTATAACAATATAAAGAACAAATCAACTGCTCCCTACAATGCACCCATAGCCTAGGGTATTCATGGTGTACAAGTATATATTGTGAACAAGAAAAAAGTAGTGTGCTATCAAATTTAGCGTCCGCCTCCTCCAGAGGCTATATACTCTATTTATCGTTGTTTAGTATCAGCTTAGCATGCTATTTCGCGATTAGGTCATAGCATGGACTCTAGACACCCTATAGCGATGCTAAACCACATGAATTCACTTTAAAGCACCAGCTACATGGATCTCGATTTGTTCAAAGTTTGAAAACAACAATTTCAATGTTTGAAAAAATCTGAAAAACAAATCTACAGGTAGATAATTATGTTCTCTACTAACATAAAAAGTCTCAATCCAAAATAACTTATATTCTAGGCGTACCGAAAATGAAAAAAACTGACAGAGTTTGGGATTGGGAATTTTTTCTGTTCACTAATTTAGATGTCAGATTTTATCATTTTTGTGTAGACTAAATACTGGGTATTTCGAGTAAGAGAGTTTTGTCGGGTTGGTAGAGTACATTACTTTCTCTATCTAATTTTTTTTTGCTTGGACCTTTTTGGAACTTGAAAGTGCCACAATAATATAACTGTTAGCTCTGGCATCAAACAGAAGCCTAGGAGTTAACCATGTCCAAATGACTCTTTCGGTTTTGCCCACAAATAAAGAAGTTAACTAGTTCTTCAACGCATAGTTTAAAAAACCGGACGGGTTCACTAGTAAAATCGGAAAAAACCAAAACCAGAACCTCAGCAGTTTGTTAAGCGCATTGGACCAGTCCCGCCACTGAACCGGGAAACACTGGTGGAAACAACCCCATGTGTCCCGGTTGGTAAGCGGCATTAGTCCCGGTTGCCCAACCGGGACGGGGCAATCGGGACTAAAGCTTAACCTAGTCCCGGTTGCCCCACCAACCGACAAAGATCATACACGCGTGGCTGCACCGCGAGAGGGCTTTAGTCGGTTAATCTGAACCGGGACTAATAACCTTTCTGCCACAGCGTAGATTTGGCCATTTCGCCGCGCAGAGAATTCATTTTGCACATTTTGTTGCTGCGCAGCATTTTCGCCACTTTTTGTGCCGCAGAGAATTCATTTAGGTTGTTTTATTGTTTATTTAGTGTTTTGCACTTATCAATGAAGGAACCTTATATTACACAAGATCATCATGACAATATTACATTCAATACACGGATCGAGTTCATGCACTACATACAATAGTATTCCCCTTGTCTATACACGGACCGAGTTGCTATTTTTACAATCCCTATTGTCTATATACAGCAGAATAGTACTCCCTTTCGGGTCTAGGACTTCGCATCCAAGAATCCCGCCAATTCCTCCTGAATTGCTCAGACGATCCTTTGGCGTAAGACCGTCCCAGAGCGTTCGATCTAATTTAAAAAGGAGTCTATATATGAATGAAACTAAACACAATTTGTTTGAAAATAAAACTATAGAAATTGTTTACATACGTGAGTTGCTCTAAATTTCTGCCCTTCTCATCGCACGTCTGCCGGATGAACTCGCAAACATAGTATCCACAGAGATTGTTACCGTCCTGTGTCAGGCACTTCACAAGAACATAGTTCAATCAAAATAATAATCAAGCATGATAATAACTGTATCAAAACTAGAATCAAAGATATGCGCGGATATAGCTAGTGGTGCTTACATTTAGTGGTTGAAATGTAAGCTCCTCTTTCCAAACACCCCTAGCCTTGTTGGTGAACCGTTTCCAAGCGCTGCCCGGCGTAGAAAACGAATAAAATAAGTTCTTAAGTACTTGATATCATAAAATTCACGAACATTGCCGATATAGTGTCGTAATGATTAGAATTACCGCTGGAGAAGTATCTGCATGTCCTTCCACGTCTCAAGGGGTTTATGTTTCGAGTCCATGACTAGTACACGCCCTTTGTCAAGTTGAATGATTAACAGAATATAGTGGAAGCTGCGAATGCATAACTAATCAATTATATACTTAACATCGAGTTAGCGAAATAGAAAGTGTATACAAGACAATAACACTCACTGGAAGTTGTAAGGAAAAAGTATTTCCCTTTTGGTTTCTTGAAACCTTAACGCGTGTACTATATTATCCTCCGTATCCTGGGGGCTTATTTTGAGATTAGCTTCATGAACCCAATATGGGTCAATGAAGCCAATATCATAGATTTGTCCTCTGCTGCATTCGAGAATCTTCATTCTGCATATTACAGTATGATTATATACATGCAATAAACAAAGTGAGATAGCTGGAGACTAAGTTAATTACAGAATTAGTACTTACAGACAATAGGCACTGATGAGCGATTTGTCCAAGGCGTCTTGATTGAATAATTGAAATAGCTCATTAAATTCAATGGATATCATGTCATCACTTTCTTTCCCATGATGCTTTTTTGTAACCCTCAAAGACTATCCAGTTAGCCCCGCCCTTGTGGCGTGCATGTACCAGATTATGCAATCTTCGCATTTTGTTGAAAGATTATTTACCTCCTCAGGTTTTTGACGAGAGGTTTGCGTCTTGGTATTTGTATGCTACTTCACCACGGGAAGAACTCTAACTGGGATAAATCTTGGGCAATACTCATACCTTGAGCAGCGCAGCTTCAGACAGTGCAACTACCTCTGGATCATACTGCTCTTCGGCCCCATATTTGCTCGACCCCACATTGGTTTGAGAAATCACCTTGAGAGGGGCGCAAGTCTGTTTTGCTTGTTCTCCGAGCTGGGCAACAGATTTCCCGCTTGCATCAGTACTGCTCTTCGAGGCTTTTTGTGCCGCATGTGACTTGAGAATAGAACGCTCATAGTCTGATGACAGCTTTGGCTCGGGTTGATGAAGAGTCTTTAGCATTTTCAACACTTTGGATTTTTCTTCTTTGGTGCTGGGGAACTCTGGCTCTTTCGCCAGCTTAGCGAAAAACGCTGTCGCTTCAAGATCAACCCGAGCCGCGGTCTCCTCTTCAGTACAGTCATAAGCTCTCTTGGGAGGAACCGTTGGTACTTTTGGAAGAGGCTCTTGTTTACGTTTCGGCGATCGCTTACGACGACAAGAGCGCCACGCTTTTATCCCGAGGCGCCGCGATGGCTCATGGGCGATGGCTGCACGGGTGAGGCGACGAGCCGGGTGAGGCGACGAAGACGCAGCTGGGCGGCGATTTAATTCGCCGGAGACGGAGACGGCGAAGATGGCCTTGGCGTGTGATTTCAAGCACGATACAATCCTTCGCCATAGAATGGTGACGCTTTTGCGCCACCCAAAGATCACATCCCCTTCACCAGAGGTAGTGAAGATCCAAAACCTCAAAGGTGGGCATGATTTCATCCACGCCGACAACAACAGTAGCCCTCTCGAACCGACGATCGTGGTAAGTTGGTGTGGGTCCAATTGGTAAGGCATAGCCGACGCCACCTTCATTGATATGTTCACAACTTTGACATGTAGATCGCAGGTGTCATCTCGTGATATCATCCACTGGGTAGCCAACAGGATCCATCGTCGGTGCATCATCGGCATCGCCATTGTCATCACCGGGACCTCGGAAGCCACATCGATTTTTCTATTATTCGACAGGCGGTAGCATCGAATGCGGTGTCTTCTTGAGATGGGGTGCCGTAGTACTTTGCTCTTTAAGTGAGTTAATTTCATCTTGTTGTTGCTTTAATCGTTCTTCAATTAAACGCATTCGCTCTTTCGACTTTCGCTAACCGCCGCCTGTCCTTACTCCTCCGACGGCTTCTATCGGATATTTCTTCCTCTCTTCGGAAACCCAGTCCTCCATGATTGGGAGCCTATTGTGCCTCGTGTTAAGTCCATCATGTTCCTTATTTCCAAGGGCGAGTGTGAGCTCATCATTCTCTCTATCGGGAATGAAGTCCCCATCTTTAACACCTTTATCGCTTTTCTCATCCTCTCGATTGGCAAGGGTCTTCTTTATGTCGTATGGTATATATACACCTCCCTTCCGAGTCCAACGTGCCCCCATGCCCGTAAAACCAATTCCTTGCACGTTCTACCCAATCGTCTGTCTCTGGGGTGATAGGTTTATCACGCATTTCCTGCTCAAGTTTCTCCCACTTAGGAATGCCACCAGAGCCACCTTGCCCCATAGTATGGTGATACTTCTTGTTAGCAGATTCAGCTTATTCTTTGCACATTTCCTTAGCTTTTGCGATGTCTTGTATTCCACAAACTCAGCCAGAATGGTTTTATCTTCAAACCGAGTCTTCTTGAAATCGAGTCTTCTCTTTCACGACATAGTCAAGGTGCAATCTTTTCTTCCGTTGGTGAAACATGGGCCATCTTCTTCAAAGCCCACTCGACCTTAGCCTCCATGGCTCTCCCATGTTGTAAGCGTCCTCAATCGGATCCTCCGCATTTGGATCCAGCTCTATCTTCGTAGTTTGAAATTAACCATGAGCCTCTTCCACGAAATCTTTGGCGTGGTTAGGGACAAATAAACATGTTCCTCTTCATCCGCATTAGCAGGCCTATTCCAATTTCTAATGGTGATCGGGATTAAGTCCCTAACGATTACTCCGCATTGTGCCACAAATTTGGTTGCGACAACTTCGAGGCGGTCGCCGTCTGCGGCGACATCTTCGATCTGAACCTCTCATGGTCTTCCAACTTTTTGGTTGGGCCTCGCTCATTTCAAGAGATTCCTTCGATCCGAGGGCTAAAAGAAGAAAGATTGTCGTTACTATTTCTATATAGATAGCGATGATTAATTAATGAATTGATTTATATTACATGCACCTCGCCGGAGGTCGTCTTCTCGGTTACACAAGGCATCGCCTTCTCCTCATGAAGGCAACACCTTCAACCTCAAACAAGTTGTCTACTCCGTAAAAGAGGATCACCTCACCGAGTTGTTCGAAACGTTGATACGTCTAAATTATCTTCCCCACGGATCACACCTTGGATCAACTCTTCCTTTTCTTCGTCTCGACGTGTGGATCCATATTTTCGCATATAGGTGGAAAACGAATAAGTCAAAGCTAAAGGAGAAAGTTAAGGAGAAACCGATATATACATACACAATAATAAAATGAAGAGAAACCCTAAACCTAGCTACAAAAAGGAAACCGTGTAGTAGATAGGTAACTCTAGCTAAAATCAACGGTTATCAATATTCCGGAGTTCAGGGTGTAACCTAGTTCGAGAAACCTCCGATGCATATGAGAGGGAACCACATGCACCTAAGGGGTATTAATGATTCATTATCAAACCACGGATCGGCAATGTGAATCGGTCCGGGCTACCCACATTGATGACCAAAGAATAAGACCAATAATACCAAACTAATTAATAAACCTAATAATACCTAACTAATAATAAACCTAATAATCGAAACACCGAAAAGAAAGGGAAACAATCAACACATGGCATCGATGCAATGCTCAAGCAAGTATGATTTAAAATTGAATTACTGTGGGCCACGTCAGCAAGCCACCGTGGCCACGCCGGCTGCACCACCGTAATACGCCGTGGGCCCGCGTCGTGATACCGTATCACCTGCAATACGCCCGTGGGCCGGGACTAATGCTCCGGGGTGGCGAGCGGATGGCCCTTTTTCCTCTAGTGTTGGTATTTATCATTGTAACACGTAATGCAAATTAACACGGACATCACGGGTCTGGCACCAAGGCTCACCCTAAATCTAGTATATACATAATATGGCTTGGCTATTGGATTTTTGCCGAAATAGTCCAAGCCCATTTATTATATGACAATAAATTTCGAAATCCTAGAGACACATTTGGCTAATTAATGCAAGGCAAGAACTGGAACAAAAGTTTTGTCACATCCCAAATTTTAGATTTAGTTTTGCATGTCATTCATAAGCATTGCATTATGTTCGTGAAATTTTGAGTTGCAAAACACTATTTTGAAGCCCTATTTTTGAATCACCAAAATGCACCTACAAATGACTATGCAAGGATTTATAAATCCACTACTTGCAAAATAGTAAAAAGATTGCAATTATGATCCTATGTTGATCCTCAGATTTTTTAGAAAAATTTGAAGACTAAAATCACTCCATTTGGAGTTATAAATAAAAAGATACAAAAGATTTACTAAAACAGAAAAGAATAAATGAAACAACAAGAAAAATAACTAGACTAATCTACCCAGCCACCGCCTCTGCCTAGCCTATCTGCGCGCACCCTCACGAAAGAAGTTGCCAAGAAGAAGCAGAAGCCAAAGAAGCAGACCGGCAGCTACAGCCAGGCTGCGGCACATGGCTACCAGCACCAAAGCAGCAGCGACGATGGAGGAACGGCAGTGGCGCCAAGACCTGGCCAGCGAAGACCACCACTGAGGGGAGGACAGAGAGGAGGGCGCCGCACTGACGCGCTGGCGGTGGCGCGGCTTGACGGAGGCGAGCGGGCGGCGGCCGGAGGCGGAGGAAGGAGACGCGCGACGGTGGCGGGGGCAGCGCTGGCGCTGCTGCGTGGCGGCGCGGGCAGAGGCAGTGGGGAAGGAAGAAGAAGAGGAGGCACACTTATAACTAAGGGCCTTTAGTCCCGGTCGTGGCTCCCACCGGGACTAGAGGGGCATACGTCCCGGTTAGAGCCACCAACCGGGACCTATAGTCCAAATTTTCAGCAGTTGAAGGGGCGAGGCTCTTTCGTCCGGTTAGTGGCTCCAACCGGAATTCTGCTTTCAAATTTTTCAGTTATTTTCTCTGTTCGCCTTTATTTTTTATTTTGGGGTTTAAATTTGTAATGTTTTTAAATGATAATTACTTTGGAATTTAGAAAAACTTTAAACATAAAAAGTGTTTGGATTTGAATAACTAATTGAAACCATTTTCTGCTTTTGAAAAATAATTAATGTAACCATTTAAACAACGAACCATTTAAAATTAATAATGAAATAACTTATATTTTTAAATATTAATTTGGAATTTAGAAAAACTTTAAACATAAGAAGTGTATGGATTTGAATAAATAATCCAAAACCAATTTCTATTTTTAAAAATAATTAATGTAACCATTTAAAATTAATTAACTTATATTTTTGAATATTAATTTGGAATTTAGAAAAACTTTAAACATAAAAAGTGTTTGGATTTGAATAAACAATTCAAAACCATTTTCATTTTAAAAACAATTAATGTAACCATTTAAAATATGAACCATTTACAATTAAAATGAATTAACTTATATTTTTTGATATCAATTTGGAATTTAGAAAAACTTTAAACATAAGAAGTGTATGGATTTGAATAAATAATTCAAAAACATATTCTATTTTAAAAATAATTAATATAACCTTTTAAAATGAATTAACTTATATTTTTGAATATTAATTTGGAATTTAGAAAAATTTTAAACATAAAAGTGTTTGGATTTAAATAAATAATTCAAAACATTTGTCCTTTTACTGAGGATGGACGAAAAGATTTGAGATGTACCGGTTGGGATATAGTCCATGTAAGGTGGTCTAGTATTTTAGGAAAATAGGACGGTAGCATTAAAAGCGGCATTTTGGTGGTTACTTCACAAACGACCGTTTTTTAGCTCGGGAAATGGAAAAGGGCTTTTCCGTGCGACAAAAAGGAAAACTTCCTCCTGCAACATTGTTCTCCATACCAATGTCCACACACATGCATAATATAGGCACAACATCACAAACTATGCCGTGATTCAGCACATAACATCGGTCATATGGATCGAAAGCCATGAAACCTCGAACATGATAGGTCATTTTGTGAAGGTTTTTGAAACATGATCAATATACCAAGTCGTATTTTTCCTTTCAACTATGTAACATAATATGACACCACGAAGGATTTTCATTGTTCGGATTTTTTGAATTTATTATGCCCGTTTTGAATTATTTGAATTTCTAACTATGGTCGAACGGTGTGCATGAAGATAGGGGACGGCATTGTTAGAACTTGCATTGGATCTCTAAAGAAACCACATATTGCGAGTCTAAAATGATTTTTCAAAAATCACAGGCGGTAGATCATGTACTGTAGTACAAACGGACCCACTTCCTCGATTACAGACATTTGTCCTTTTTACCCGGGATGGACGAAAAGGTTTGAGATGTACCGGTTGGGATATAGTCCATGTAAGGTGGTCTAGTATTTTAGGAAAATAGGACAGTAGCATTCTGAAACGGCATTTTGGTGGTTACTTCACAAAACGACCCGTTTATTGCGCTCGGAAAATGGAAAAGGGCTTTTCCGTGCGACAAAAAGGAAAACTTCCTCCTGCAACATTGTTCTCCATACCAATGCCCACACACATGCATAATATGGGCACAACATCACAAACTATGCCGTGATTCAGCACATAACATCGGTCATTTGGACCGAAAGTCATGAAACCTCGAACATGATAGGTCATTTTGTGAAGGTTTTTTCGAAACATGATCAATATACCAAGTCTGGTATTTTTCCTTTCAACTATGTAACATAATATGACACCACGCGAAGGATTTTCATTGTTCGGATTTTTTGAATTATTATGCCCGTTTTGAATTATTTGAATTTCTAACTATGGTGAACGGTGTGCATGAAGATAGGGACGGGCATCGTTAGAACTTGCATTGGATCTCTGAAGAAACCACATATTGCGAGTCTAAAACGATTTTTCAAAAAATCACGGGCGATAGATCATGTACTGTAGTACAAACCGGACCCACTTCCCGATTCAGACATTTGTCCTTTTACGGGATGGACGAAAAGGTTTGAGATGTACCGGTTGGGATATAGTCCATGTAAGGTGGTCTAGTATTTTAGGAAAATAGGACGGTAGCATTCGAAGAAACGGCATTTTGGTGGTTACTTCACAAAACGACCGTTTTTTCGCTCGGAAAATGGAAAAGGGTTTTTCCGTGCGACAAAAGGAAAACTTCCTCCTGCAACATTGTTCTCCATACCAATGTCCACACACATGCATAATATGGGCACAACATCACAAACTATGCCGTGATTCACACATAACATCGGTCATTTGGACCGAAAGCCATGAAACCTCGAACATGATAGGTCATTTTGTGAAGGTTTTTGAAACATGATCATTGTTCTAACACATTTAGTCCGGATGTAGTCACAAACGGGACTAAAAATATTTTCCGCCATTTCCCACCTCTTCCCGCCAAGTTTTCCGCCCTTTCCTTTCTACTAGAGCTTTTAGTCCGGATGTAGTCACTAACGGGACTAAAGATATTCCGCCATTTCCCAAAGCTTCATGCCAAGTTTTCCCGCCTTTCCTCTATATTTAGGGTGATCGTGTCATGGCTATCCACACATCCACACCTTCCTCTCTTAGAACAATGGACAACGCCTCGGGCCATTCGACCCTCGAGGAGACCGAGGCGTCAGGCGCCTCAACTACCCTTGTCCAGGGGTACCGCCCGCCATTTGGATCTTTGGCTGGAGGTTCTGTCCCTCTGTCCCTCAAGGTTCCGCACGCCAGCGCCATCACAAACCACTTCTACCACGAGCTCACGCCGGGCGGATGGATCCCAGTGGGATCCCGACAACTATGACACTGGAATGCCTTCTTCGCTAATAGGCGGGAAAGGGAGCTCGCCAGTACGAGGGTGATGGCCCGCCACCGTGAACAACAACGAAGTCGGCCGTCGTCTGGTGGGAGAACCATACTATCATCAGTGATGCGCTACATCGCCGGAGACCATCCTCGCCACGGTGCCCACAGTCCACCCGCCAGGCCCCTGTCGTGGTGGCGGCATCGTCTTCCAGAGACCTCTCCCACCCGTGAATCCAAGGCTGGAATGGCCTGGTATATGCCATGGATGGGGTGAGGATCCCGAGTGGCGGTGGCGATGCGATGATGATGATGACGACGATGAAGACCTCAAGCTGCGTACTATAGGACTAGGCATGATTATGACTAAAGGGGGCTTTAGGCCTGAGTGTTAGCTAGTCGATTTGTCGGTTTTAATATTAATAAATGTCTTAAGTGTTACCTAATAAATAGAGGGAAATGCCTATATAAAGAGAGGTTCATATTTAGTCCCGATTTGTACGGTTGGGATATAGTCCATGTAAGGTGGTCTAGTATTTTAGGAAAATAGGACGGTAGCATTCGAAGCGGCATTTTGGTGGTTACTTCACAAAGCGACCCGTTTTTGCGCTCGGAAAATGGAAAAGGGATTTTCCGTGCGACAAAAGGAAAACTTCCTCCTGCAACATTGTTCTACATACCAATGTCCACACACACATGATCATTGTTGGCGGCACATTTAGTCCGGATGTAGTCACAAACCGGGACTAAAGGGATTTGCAGTGGGCGAACAACACTAATAATAGGGGTGAGTGTCGACATTATGTCGTATGGCTTGTACCTTGTCCCGGATGGTGTCACCAACGGGACTAAGATGAACCTTTAGTCGGTTGGAGACACCAACCAGACTAAAGATGAGTCGACACTAATAATAGGGGTGAGTGTCGACATTATGTCGTGAGTGTCGACATTATGCCGAGCTGCTTGTACTATAAATATGCATCCTTGTGAGTCCGATCCTCGGCCAGTTTGAGGCATCTCCAAGATGGTTTTAGAGAGCAGGGACACCACTACGGCCAGTTCGGGGAGATGCCGCGAGCCGGTCCTCGGCATCTCCGAGAAACTGGTCATAGAGGCACTCTAATATGTGAAATTAGTTAGCTCGAGGCGTATTGATCTAGTTAGTGAAGTTACAAGCTGCAAGATGGTTTTCGAGAGCGAGGACACCACTGCGGCCAGTTCGAGGAGATGCCGAGCCCCTCCTCCGGCATCTCCGAGAAACTGGTCATAGAGGCACTCTAATATGTGAAATTAGTTAGCTCGAGGCGTATTGATCTAGTTAGTGAAGTTACAAGCTGCAAGATGGTTTTCGAGGCGAGGACACCACTGCGGCCAGTTTGGAGATCCGACGAGCCCAGTCCTCCGCATCTCAGAAACTGGTCATAGAGGCACTCGGTCCAGCCACAAATGGGACTAACACTCAAGACATTTATTAATATTAAAAGCGAGACTACAAAACCGGGACTAAAGGCCACAAACCGAAAGATATCCTTGGTCAAGCCACAAACCGCGAAAGACATGAACTAGAGTTACATAATATGAGCATGAACTTCTTGGCATATGTCATTCCTTATGACCGCTTGAGACGTAACCATGGAGCATCTTCTTTACTTAACGGAATGCTTGGGTGGGTTTTCCTTTGTGAAGGGCGGAATTTCATCAAACTTATTATAATCTTCGACATACATGTCTTGCCCTCGATTCCCACGATGTTTCTTTTCCCCGAAAGAACTATGTGACGCTTTGGATCATCATATGATGTATTCGTTTGCATATTTTTTTTTTTTGGTCCGGAGGACATGTCCTTCACATAGAAAACTGAGACACATCATTGGCTAGGACGAATGGTTCATCTCTATAACCAAGATTGTTGAGATCCTTGTTGTCATTCCATAACTGGTCTATCTTTACCCTTCCCCATTCAGGTTGACCCATTTCTTGTGAAACAAAGGGACCTTAAAAGAGACTCCATAGTCTAGTTCCCATATCTCCTCTATGTAACCATAATATGTGTCCTTTTGTCCATTCTCGTCTATTGCATCAAAGCGGACACCACTATTTTGGTTGGTGCTCCTTTTATCTTGGGCGATCGTGTAGAATGTATTCCCATTTATTTCGTACCCTTGGAAATTCAATACAGTAGAAGATGGTGGCCGCCAACAAGTATAGCCGATCTCCAATGTGGTGTCATTCAAGAGATGTGTCGCATCCAACCACCGGCAGACTTCATGTGTTCATCGTAATCCATGATTCAGCTTCCCGGGTTTTGAGCGTACAATATTCTTGTGTTCCTCCATATACGGAGCTGCCAAGGTGGAATTATGTAGAACTATGTAGTGTGCTTTAGTGAAAGAATCCCCGTCCCTACATATCATTGCTTTCTTTCCCAGCGTGCCTTTTCCACTTAGTCTTCCCTCATGCATGAGTCGAAACACCAATCGTCTTAAGGTCGGGAATAAAGTCAACACAAAACTCAATGACCTCCTCTTCCATATCCCTTGGAGATGCTTCCTTCAGTCTAGCACGGTTATGAACATATTTCTTTAAGACTCCCATGAACCTCTCAAAGGGAACATATTGTGCAGAAATACCGGACCGAGAATGGCAATCTCTTCCACTAGATGAACCAGAGATGCGTCATAATATTGAAGAAGGATGGTGGGAACACCAATTCAAAACTAACAAGACATTGTACCACATCCTTCGTAACCTTGGCAGAATATCTGGATTGATTACCTTCGAGATATTGCATTGAGGAATGCACAGCTTCACAATGGGTACTCGAACATTTTACGGTAGAAGCCCCTCAATGCAATCGGAAGCAACTGCGTCATAATCACGTGATGATCATGAGACTTCAGGTTTTGGAACTTTTTCTCTGCCATATTTATTATCCCCTTTATATTAGATGAGAAGCCCGATGGCACCTTGATACTTTAAGGACTTCAAAAAAGATTTCCTTCTCTGCTTTGGTAAGAGCATAGCTGGCACGACTTAAGTGACGCCCTTTATCCGTCTTGTTATCTGTATGCATGTTCTTTGGGTCTTTCATAATTTGTTGGTCCTCCCGTGCTTCAGGTGTATCTTTTGTCTTCCCATACACGCCTAGGAATCCTAGCAGGTTCACGCAGAGATTCTTCGTCACGTGCATCACGTCGATTGAAGAGCGGACACGCAGGACTTTCCAATATGGCAGCTCCCAAAATATAGATTTCTTCTTCCACATGGGTGCGTGTCCTGTAGCGACGTCGTTCGGAACTGATTGACCGCCGGGACCCTTTCCAAAGATTACTTCTATGTCCTTGACCATACCAAATACATCACCACCAGCAGGGAGTTCAGGCTTCTTCCGGTGATCCGCCTCACCTTTGAAATGTTTGCCTTTCTTTCTTACGGGATGATTGGTCGAAAGAAATCGTCGATTCACCAGGTACACAACCTTCTTGCATTTATGCAAATATGTACCTTCGGTCTTATCTAAACAGTGGGTGCATGCCTTATATCCCTTGTTTGTCTGTCCTGAAAGGTTACTAAGAGCAGGACAATCATTGATGGTTACGAATAACAACCCTCGTAGATCAAATGGCTCCTGTTTGTTCTCATCCCACGCACGTACACCTGGTTTGCCCCACAACTGTAAGAGTTCTTCAACTAATGGCCTAAGGTACACATCAATGTCGTTGCCCGGTTGCTTGGGCCTTGGATGAGCATGGCATCATAATGAACTTACGCTTCATGCACAACCAAGGAGGCAGGTTGTAGATACATAGAGTCACGGGCAGTCTTTGTGCAGCTCTGCTCCCAAAAGGATTCATGCCATCCGTACTTAGACCAAACCATAAGTTCCTTGCGTCTGCAAAGTCTGGAAGTCTCTCTCGATTTTCTCCACTTTGTGACCCATCGCCAGGTGTCTCAACTCCCGTCTTTCTTACGGTCTTCTTTGTGCCATCGCAACAACCCGGCATGCTCTTTGTTTCGAACATGCGTTTCAACCTTGGTATTATAGGAGCATACCACATAACCTTAGCAGAACCCTCTTCCGAGGGGCTCTCCTCAACATCACCGTGGTCATCTCGTCGATCTTATACCGCAACGCTGCATACCGGCATTTATCTAAATTCTCATACTCCTTACATGTAGAGGATGCAGTCATTAATGCATGCATGTATCTTTTGCACATCTAATCCCAGAGGACAAAGAGTCTTCTTTTCTTCAGAGGTACTATCGGAAGTTCGTTATGTTTTGGAAACTTGGCTTCATTATTTTCAGCATCTTTTCAAATGAGGAGTCGTTAGACCACACCGCCTTCCATCGCAACAATTCCAAAGGTCGCATCGAGCTTTGTGCTGCCATCTTCACAATTTGGGTACAACAATTTCTTGTGATATTCTAACATGCCCTCTAACTTCAACTTCTCATTTTCTGTTTCACGCTTTGCATCGAAATGACCCTACCAAGTTCATCACCGGCTCATCCGATGCCCGTTCTTCACCTTTTTCCTCTCCATTGTCTTCCATTGCGGTATCATCAGATTCAGAAACATATGATGATAGTTGTTATCATCATCTTCTTCACCATCTTCCATCATAACCCCTCTTTCCCCGTGCTTGGTCCAGCAATTATAGTTGGGCATGAAACCTTTCATAATCAGGTGGCCGCGAATGATTTTCGAGGAAGAGTACTCCTTGTTGTTCTGACATTGAACACATGGACAACGATAAATCCATTCTCTTTGTTTGCCGTAGCCACATCGATAAATTTATCCACGCCTTTGATATACCGGCTACCACGGCGGTCACCGTACATCCATTCCCGACCGTTCATCGCATCATATAAGTCAGTGTATCAAAAAACAGGAAATCATAAATAGTGAAATAACCAATTCACACCGACACATGAATTGTATCAATGACCTAGAAAAGATAAGATTGCTAATCTCGATCGAGGGAAATAAGCTCAAGCGCGTCTGGACACCTTCTATATTTTTGTTCTATGAGAAATTCAACGGGATTTTTCACTCAAACATTTCAACAAACACCTTCAATGCATGCATGAGAAAAAACTAGCACACACCCTCACAGCTTACACCATTCGAAAAACAGTGGAGGCGGAGGGGCTGGGCGTTGCATTTATAGAGGCGGTCTTTAGTCCGGTTGGAGCCAACCGGGACTAAAGGTGCGTGCCACGTGCTGTGGCCAAACCTTTAGTCCCGGTTGGTGGCTCCGGGACGCATCTCTACCAACGGGACCCATGCCCCGCCCGCCCGCTCCAACCAGCGTTGCATTAGTCGATTCTTTGGCGAACCAGGACTAATGCTCCCAGGGGTGGCGAACGGATGGCCCTTTTTCCTCTAGTGAAGAACCGTCTGAACCGTGGTCCAACCACCGGTTTTAACTAATTAACCGGACACGCTGCGCACGAATAGCTGTGACCAACTGAGCGGCAGTTCGTTGTTGTATATTGGTGAGAGTAGTGTTCTGCATTTCGATTTGCACTACGACAAAGAGTTTTTTTATTTTTGTAATGGTCAGTCTAGTTAATGGTTGTCACATGCATATTAATGTATTAAGCAGTATTATTCACCAACAGTTTAAAGCTTAGATAGAATTAGGCAATAATTAATCATAGTTCACTGATGTTCAGAATCGTGCTCTAGGAATTAACAAACAATCTTAGAATGCATTTAGTTTCACTGATGTTAAAGGCATGCTCTAGAGATTATAATAAGTAATGATCAAGGCCTAGCATCTGTCACAAGCGCCAAAACAAGTCGGGGACCATGCTCTGTATCCATCGCCAGCAACAAAACAATCTGGGGCAAAAGAGCAACGACCACGAGTTGTTTTTTTTGTACCATGTTGGAGATCGGGAGCAAGGGTCAAGCAGAAAAATTCAGGCAACTTTTTTATTTGCTTTGATGGATGCGTTCACCTCTGCATCGATGTTCAGATTTCAGAACACACAGGTTCAGAATTATAATTCTTAGAGAACTACCTGGAGGACCGTTCTGTCGCGCAGCGTCATCTGCTGCACCTCGGCCGCATCGGCGCGCAACGTCGATCGGTCGGCGGACGCGGCGTTCTGACCAGCACGTTGGCCGGCGGTGCTACCATCTCTCGCACTGTTGCCGTCGTCCCGACGCTGACTGCTAGAAGCAATGGCATCACCCTCCTTTTCTTTTCCCTTCCCAGAAATCTGGTTGCTCTTGTCACCGGCGTTGGTACTTCCACCTCCGCCGCCGGCCATGCTCACAAAAGGCGCCGCCGAACAGCTCCAGGAAACGGGGAAACGGGAAAACCTAAGGACGACGCGGCTGCCTCTGATAAAGGGAAAAGCGGCCAAGCAGGCCAGGATGGGCCAAAAAATTTAAAACAGGCCAAAATATTCGGACGATACCAGGCTTTTCTCGCCCTCTAGCGAAAACCGGCAATTTCGCGAATTTCGATCGAAATTTCGACGAAATTTAATTCACTGGGTGAGACAAATCTGTTTTCACTCTATCCGTATGCTAGAAGTTCATACGAGACACCATGTCGTGTGAATTCAGAAAGCTATAGAAATTGTCTTTAGTTTAGCCATGTCATTGCCATTTGAGAGTATTCATAATTTGCTATGAGAACTATTATTCGCATATTCTAAGAAATAAACACATCCATACTTTTGCACATATGTGTATTTATTTATTGCACCATTTATATTATATTATATCTTAAAAACCGGACAGTGAACCATTGGTCCGACGAGTAAAAACATGAACCGGCAGCCTTACCGGTTCGATCACCGGTCCGGTTTTTTAAACTATGCTTCAACGAACCTAAGATTCAGTTATAATGTAAAACACCGAAGGTGATCTAATTTTGCTGCAAAACAATAGTTTATACACCATCACTTGGCTACATGAGTAGTCCTCTAACGCTACAATACCCATTTTCATCTCATTTTGCCCTCTCTGACCACATCGAACATATCGTATAATTTCTTGTTCGCCCCCATCCTGTATCTGCAGTAGCAAAGCAGTCAACATCAATCCGCCTTCAAGCAAAGCACTAAACATAATTTTTTCAGCAAACAACAGTCCCCTCTGCTTATATCAAACGGCCGCATACATTGTGCTGGAACTCAAATGACACTCTGCAATAATAACAAGGGTAATTAAGTCAGTTCATCATGCTAGGCCGGGTCCACCAAAGTCAAAACAGAAGAGACGGCTGTGCTGCATTTGAAAGAAAAGTCTCAAGCATTCTTGTGAACACCCAGATTCAGGACTACTTTTTTTTTTGACATTTTTTTTTTTGGCGTACGATACCTCTCCTCCCGTACATTCTCTCCCGAGCGACCGGGAACCTACCGTCGCCGCTGGCCTTCTTCCGCCTCCCGCCTCGCCCGTCGCCGGGGCCGGGCAAAGCCTTCGGCATCGGTGGCGGCGGGGATCCTCTTCTCCCTTTGGTTCGTCAGATCTAGGCGCGGGCCAAGATCGACGACCGGCGGCGGCGCGCGTGCGTGGGGCGCGGCGGCGTCCGGCTATGTGGTGCGGCTCGGCGCGATGGCGTCACCCTGCTATGGCGAGGAGGGCTGTGTGGAGCGGTGGTTTCGCGCTCGGGGGCGGCGAGGGCCGTGGGAGGCGTTGACCGGGATCTGGGGGAAGCGGCGGACATGGTGCTGCAGGATGGAGGCTATGGCGCGCCCTTAGTGGCGGTGCTAAGCCTACGTGCTCATCGGCACCGATGGTCGGCCTGCTCGATCCGTTCTCCGGAAACCGGCCGACGGTGTGGGGATTGCTGTGTCAGATCTAATAAAGGAGGTGATCATTTGGTTTCTTTCGCACGAAGACGAAGATCTGCTTGATGTCTGCCCTCGTTGATCTGGTCTGGAGAGGCGGGTTTCGGAAGGCTCCGCCGGCGAACTCCCATGGGCGTATCATGCCTGGAGATTGCTGGATCGAAAGGTATCCGGTCGTGCGCACCTTGTTCTTCTGGCCGTTTGGTTTCAGCGGGAGCATTGCGAAGCTCCGTTGTTTGTTCTCACCAAGTGCCATTCTTAGAGCCATGGTGAAGTCAGATGCGGAGAATGTCAGGAAAGCGGAAATATGAGGGTAACGATGGTCATTTTTGTTCTTGTGGCGATAGAGAACTGGCTGTGTGATCTGGGACTCGTTGCAGCGACTGTTGGTGCGGGAAGACAACACAGGGGGAGTTCCCAGTCTTACCTTGCAGGGTGAAACCTATGATCTTTGATCGGGCAACGACAACGCTTGAGCATTGTTTCCTTCTTGAAGGCGTTGTTATTGGAGTGAAGGACTACTGATGTTGTTCTGATGGTGTCAGTGTCGTTGCTTTGAGGATTAGTTCTCTGTAGCGGGACTTTTTTTTTTGTAATTCTTTTTTTTTTCTAGGCTGTGTGCATCCGTAGAGCCGCTAGGGCATGCATTGTTGCAAAGGCTGGATGTAATTGGTATACCTATAATATTAATATATACTTTTTCCCAAAACAAAAAAAAGATTCAGGACTACTGGAAGAAAACTACAGCTGCAATCATTCATGGTCCGACATAGAAGAGACGATCGTAGTAAACCTCAAGCTTATACATTAACAAAAATAATTAAATTAAATTAATGCGAGTGAGGTCTACATAAAGCACCAAATCCTTAGGAAGATTGCTAAATAGACCGATTCATGACTGAAATTTGCATTATACAGTGTAAAGTTCCAACTGGGACATTGGAACAAATAACTGGAAAATCTGATCAAATGTCCGACCAGATGACTCTTGAAATGGCACTTCAAGATGCGTATATATATTTTTAACCATCTTATAAATCACAAATGAGTACTTCCTCTCTTTTAAAATATAAGATGTTTTAGCTTTGTGAAGCAAATATATCTAGACTTGTTTTAGTACGAAGGTTCACTCATATTTGAAGTGAATCTGAACACTAAAACAAGTCTAGATACTTTTTTTTACAAATCTTTGGTGGTGAGGCACGGCAGCAATGCCCATGAGGAGCGAGACTGTTTTCTTCAATTAGCTTCAGGCGTTGTGGAAGGAGCTCATCAGGTTAGACTGTATCCACGCGTAGGCAGCGAATGAATCGGAGGGTCGTCTTATACACCACTTTTAATCGACGTGATCTGCTGCTATCGCCTGAAGGCGACACAAACAGAGAAGGACCATTCCTTGGCCACTAGGATCTGTGTGTTCTTTCTCCTAAACAAAAAGCTACAGCCATGCATCAAAAGAGACTTGTTTTCTCTTAAAATTATTTTTTGTCTGTCAACGCTAGTTAAATACTTGACTAGCTATAGTACCCGAATGAGAAAATTCATCAATTTACAATTCATCAATATTATTATTAAAAACAGTGAATTTTGAACATTTTTTAATCCAAGATTTTTTCAAACACATAAACATTTCTTCGGACCACTGCTCGAACCCCGTGAATATTTTTGAATCCTTGAACATACTTTGGAGAATAAAACCGGCGAAACCTTGCACTAGACAAAAGCAACATGTGCAGAATAAAATGGGCCACGTCCAGAACACTGGCAGAGAGAATGGATCCCCTCATCCTTACTTCCAACTCAATTCCCAAAAAGAAATATCCCCGATTCGCCAAACACCTTGTTCTGAGACCTTGTGCCAGCTCCCGGCGTCTACAGGGGACCGGAGTTATTGTAAAATTAAAGTGTTGTACACTTGTACTGTATCTATATTTTTACACTAGAATTGTTGTGCAAGTTATACTTACTTCATGTGCTCCGTTTAAAAATATGAGATGTTTTAGCTTTGTGAACGAAATGTATCTAGATGTATTTTGCTGTATAGGTTTGTAGAGGTTTGGAGTGAATCTATTATATACTAAAAAGCTTCTAGATACATTCATTTCCTAAAGATAAAAAAGTCTAATATTTCTGAATGGAGGGAGTAGTTGTCGGAGAAAAAATTTAGTTACCATGCGGCATGTCCAGGCTTTGACAAATTCCTAGGTCAAGGGAACCTAGCCCAATTATCTTTCAGAAATTGTATATATGCTTAATATAGAGAAGTGGTTGAAAATTGAGAGAATTCCTTATTCGACACTACTTTTCAATATAGTTCCTTATTTGACATTTAAAAAGTTTTTCTTTCTTATATGACCATTTGCGTAAATTTTTGCCTTATATGACATCGCCGTCAGTTCCGTTAATCTATTATCTATTCCGTTAGTTTATATTTTGAAGGACCAAACTACCCACCCGCATGATACCTGTGTTCCTCCACCTTTTTTTGATTATCGCTGGGTAAATTTGATGGTACAGTCGGTTAGGCTAAAGGACTGATTCACTTGTTCACCGTCTCAAGCTAATCCATACGCGTGTCTGCATGCGAGATAATTGTGCGCCCATAGCTAGGATCCGTAACAACTTCTGTTAGTGTGTGTAGGACGTGGCTTGTTTGTGCCCGGGTACCTTGCATGCATCGACGATTCAGTCCCCTACGCGTAGCACGCACGCCGCAAGACAGTGATGATTTTCAATACTCCCTCCGACCCATATTAATTTGACTTATTTATTTAAATTTATATATATCTAGTTAAGTATCTAGTCTAGATGTATTCGTATCTAGACAAAGTTGAGTCAACTAATATGGGTTGAAGAGAGTAAAAAAATCCAAATACAAACGGACGAGAGATGGAGTCATGGATGCGAACAACTGCCCCAATGTCATCAACTCTCGGGTCACCACACAATGCGTCGTTTTTTCCGTTGGCAAGGAGTTCCGCTAGCTTGAGTGCATCTCGTCTACTCTTTCCGTCGGCAAGGAGTTCGGACAACAGCCGTGCCCATTGCAAAGCTATGCACTAATGTGTGTTCAGTATTACAGTAGTCGTACTAATGTGTTTGATGCATGCCAGGTGTATCTGGGAACGCTAAACAATACGATGCTTTGAATTATATGATCGGTTCCATCACATCTACATTATTATTTCTTATAATTTTGTCACATTATATATCAGGGGTAGAAGTGTCTTTGTACGTTCCCAACTAACCCCGATAGCTCTCAAAATACACTAAAGTGTCGTATAAGGAAAAATAATTACACAAGTGGTCAAATAAGGAAGTAAAAAAAATTTAGTATCAAATAAGGAATCATATTGAGAAATAGTATCAAATAAGGAATTCTCTCTTGAAAATTTAGTGAAAACTGTGAAGAATAGTTCTAAATTTATGCCTATGTACATTTGCATCTCGCAAGATTACGATTATGGCTCTAGATATGTAGTTAACCAGTTTAGATGAAGCAAGAACTGAAGCCAAGTGTGCATACTATGTATTAAGCATATATACAAAGATGAATGAAGTGCCAAATGTGTTATAACTTACAATGGTGACATATTTACTCCACTTCAAAAAGATAAATTCATTAGCGGATATAGGTCACTTTACGGAAGATGTGTTATGTTGTGTTGCGGCGCTCTCCGGGGCGGCTCCGTTGAGATCTGATATAGGTCACTTTACGGAAGTTGCAGTGTCTGATTAAGCAAAGGCGGTGTCGCATGGTATAGTGGCACCCTCCTATTCCAGCGGTCGTTAAAGCCTTTGTGCCTTGTGTTTGTGACCTCTTTGCCTTGGGAGTATTGGCAAATCGCAAATCTTCCTTAATTAGCCCATATTTCGTCACACAAGTATCCACTTATGCAAGGAGAAAATGTAAAGAGAAGATTTGCACATCTATGCAATAATTAGTGATTAGTGGCAGGTCTAGAGAAATATCTCATCAAATCTTTGACTAATATCTGGTTTAAACGCGGATAAAAAAATATTGTATTTCATAGCCATCAACAAGTTTATATGAGATTGGAACACTTCCTCCCAAAAAATATGATGAAATATATAATGGGTTTTCCTTTCGAACTAAATGTATGAGACATGTTTAGTGAACAAAGAATTACATTGTTTTATCACTATAAAACCTGATTCAAATAGCAATATTCCTGCATATTAAACTGTTCTTTCTATTCTTTCTCAAGAACTCTAGCTAAGTACAGTGTTGACAATGCTACTCAGGTTTTGATGTTGACGGCGTTGACAAATGTCTGCAAAGTACTTTCATTTTTCCTCCTTTCCTCTCCTCAATTACCATTCTCTTATAAGAGGCAAGGTCTATTCAAGTAGTTCAGCTGTGATAGCTAGAGTGATTGGAAAATTCCTTCTACTGCTAACGGTTCCTTATCTTCTGCGAGATCTGGTGGCATATGCCTCCTTCTTTTATAACCTCAGCTAGCATGGTGGCCCTCGCATTTGCAAGGGCATCATCTTTACGGTTTTAAATTGTCAAGGTTTAATATTTGTTTTTGAAATTAAAGATTTAATATTATGGTTTACCCTCATATTTACACTTTTCATAGTGAAATACAAAATATTTTATAATGGTAATATTAGCTGTGGAACATGTTTAAAAAAATCAAATGATAATTTTTCTCATATACTGTTTATATACTCAAGTATGGAGTTTCGAAGACACAAATTAATTATATGCAATTTGCATGTCCTCTAGATTAATTTTGATGTGCTATCTATAATAGATTTGTAGATATAACTCATGGTCATTGTACATGGTTGCACACAGCAACCTGGCCCATATGTTCATACTTTTCTCTTCATACGCTCCTCGTAGAGATATTTCATGTATGCACAATTGTATACATTATTCATGATGTAACCTAAACTTTAGTTGACTTTTTATAAAAATAATTATGAAATATATTTTACAAAATATCTAGTGACAAAATTGTTCTATATATATAGAGTTTGTATAGGAAGGCATGGAGTTGCATACACACAAAGAACTATCTCGCAATCTGCATGTCTGCTAGGTTAATTGTTGTGTGATAAAATAATTCCACGTCTCTAACTCTTTGTCATTTTGTGCATGGCTATACACAACAATCTTGTATTTCTATTCATATATCCTCCTCGTATAGATACTTGCTTGTATCTACAATTGGATTTTGACAAACCGATAGTTGACATGCCCATGAGCTTTGATTCTAGCAATCAACGACCATGCATTTACTCCTCCACCATTGCTTATGTTCATGCCTAATCACTTATTGACCAATTGTTTATCGATCAGGATATGACAATAAGGAATTTTAGATTGTCTAAGGTTTTGTTTGGTTTGAATCATTTATCTACCGGTATTTTGATTATCTCCATATTGTTTCCAAAAACTATGTAACAAAAGCAATATAATGATTAGGAATAAAGAGGTATAGCTTTCCTAATGTAAAATAAAATTAGAAGTAATCATAGAATATATGTTTACCAACTGATATATATTTTGTTGATACCATCCATTGTGATAGGAATTATGCAACTGCATTACAAGATACTACCAACATCTGCCAGGAAATCTCATTAAGTGAGAAAATGTATAAACATACTCTAATAAATACTACTACATCATTCTCAAAGAGAACCCAACATTTTTGGTAATGTCAACTAAATTACATTGTGAATGTTTCTCCCTCGATTTCTTCTGTCTCCAATAGAATGTGTTTAACTTTAGTTACTTTTTGCAATATACTTATAAGAAGGATGCAATATGACTTCTTGCTTCACACCAAAAGTTTGAAGATGTCAACAACGTTCATAGTTTGGGATTAGTTTTGTGAATATATTTGTAGTATCTCATAAATCATAAGATTTGTAACAATAAGCATGAAAAATGCAACCATGCCAGAGAAGAGAAGACCAACCATCTTTGCAAACTTTACTCACATTGGCATCTTCCTACATGATACCAAAAGCATGTTTGATTTAACACCAGTATTTCACAAGAAAATAGCTTGTGTAACCTTTGTGTAGTTTCGTTGATGGTTTTAGTGTCACTTACTCCTACTGATGTTTATGTTGAACAAAAATCAACTCCACCATTATATTGTTGTACACAAGAGAAAAGGAAATTAAAATTTAAAAGTGGAGTAAGTGTACATTCAATTACTTTTTATCAAGAACTTCAATACAAAACCTTTTCTTACCTTACTAGAAAGTGCAACTTTATAATATGCAATATAGTGCACTCGATGGATTCAAAAAGTATACATAGCATGTTAATCTAAGGAAAAAATTGTATGATTCCTACCAAAAGAACTTACACTACCTCTAACTAATAGCATATGACATCATATTTACATGAAAGTAAGAAATGTAATGCCATAAGACCTATCGTATAGTAGATATGTCTACCACAAATATGAAGAATGCATGAACCTTTTCTTGACTTAGAGGAACCCCTGATCTGCCACAGGATGATAGACCTATCTTCTGACACCACCAGAAAATTAGAAAAAAAACGAAAAAATCCTAATATTTCTTAAAATCATATCAAAATCTAGCTGGAGAAGCTAAGACTTTTTTGTTGAAGAAAATATGTATCAATAAACTAGCAGAAACAAATAAAAAATAAAAAATTATCCATACAAAGTTCTTTAATACGGCATTCTACGTTGTTTTACAAAGCTGATATGTGTATATATATCATCCAAAACAGATCTTGAACATGGCACTCTTTCCAATCTTCGGGATGAGCTATGTGAAACCTGTAACACAAGCGATTTACATACTCAAAGTGCATGTGTTGGGAAGCTCGTATAAACAATCTAATAGCCACCGAACAATATTTGAATTTATTTTTATTTCTTGAACCCTAATTAAAATCCACAAACTGTTTTTACAGCAAAGTCCACACAATCTTTTATATAAACTGATCCTGGTAAAAAAGGAAAACATTTTATCTTCAGTATATCACACCGTGATCATTTGTTTGTTGTACGTGCCAATGAGATTTCAGCAGGAAGAGAGATTGAGCAGATGACTAGGCCCATCAACATGCTTTTTATTTTTATTTTTTGAGAACCATCGAGGCTTCATACAGTTTCTATTCTTTTTTCACGCAGCGAAGAGATATACATGTATATGTGCAAGGAAAATAAAAAAGAAACACACCATGTGTGGACATACACAACATCAAACGTGTTGTGTGTTTTTTTAGGATCCAAACTTGTTGTATTTGAACATGATTACATACCTTTTTTAGGGTTACGTATCTGTTATATGAGACTATGGTACATACGTTAACCTATCTCGTGTTGGACCTCATGTGTTGTACCAATTAATCGGAACACGTGACATATATGTTACGTAAATCTGGTTGTGATTTAAAATCCTAACCACAAATTCTAGATCCAACTATCTAAAATAATTCTGGTGATGTGGATCAACCAAATGCCTCGAAAAACACCCTTATATTGCTTCTGGTGATGTTGGACCTCATGAAGATTGTTCTTCCTTTGTCAATCTTTGGGCCACATGTCTTAGATAATAGGAACAACTTTCTCGCACAGATACTCCGGCCATCTAGGGTAACTTTCACTAATTTCAGTTTGAGTGTCCCTCTTTCTTTGTTTCTCCTCTTTTTTTAGAGAAAGAGTCTCTTTGATGAAGGACCAAGTGCCAATCTTGCCATTGAATGTGGCAACGCCACCTTCACCATATTTTGGCTTGGCACAGCTCTTAGGAACATCACTTTCCCAATGTTTTTCTTGTTATGCATGGTGCACAACGGGCGAGGTTCTTCGGGGAGTAGTGGTCTCACCATATAGACAAGGAACATGTACGGTCTGACTTATGAAGACCAGATCCTTACACTAGCTCAGAAACAAAAACCAATCTCGCCCGCTATTGCTCCATCCCAGCCAAGTGTCATAACACCACTTTGTTAGTCCCCAAATTCCCACAAGACCGTGGAGTGTAGGACGGCTGGTGCAGGATTGCCTATTGTTCAGGGGTAGGACGAGGCAGGGGAACTTTGTTGAGGCGGCAGAGTGAGATGGAGAGGAACGGTGACCATAGGAACCCGATTGTGCATGTTCTAGTTTTGTTGATTCATCTGTAGTTCCCGGTGCCTTATGCCTATAGACATCAAATTCTAAGCTTGTGGGCAGAGAAACACCAACATATGATATGGGATAGGATAATTCTAAGACACAGAAGTGAAGTGAAGAATGAGCTATTCGTATTAGTAGGAGAAGTGGTGCTCCTTATATAGACTTGGTAGGTAGGTGGTGAGATTAAGTCATCGGTCCTCTGGTCGGTTAATAGATAAGAATCTATTTGTCGTCCTTTCCTAGGTCAAATTCTATAAGGGCTAGCTATATCGATTTTTCTAGACAGCGTTGGATATTAGTATTTTATTTTATAAGTGAAAATTATTAATTGACTCCCGAACTTTGCATTACTTTGATGCCCCTAGCGAAATATTCCTTCCTCAAGACAAAAGCCAATTAATAACTGGAGCAAATGACTCTCAGCTTCAACTCGATAATTCTCGAAAAGACGGACTTTACATGTTTATTTGCATAATCACGGTCATAGAAGATACAAGCTTATAGACTATTCTGACTTGTTTTAACCTATTATCTATTATATACTAAAAGTAATATAAGGGTGTTTTTCGAGGCATTTGGTTGATCCACATCACCAGAATTATTTTAGATAGTTGGATCTAGAATTTGTGGTTAGGATTTTAAATCACAACAAGATTTACGTAACATATATGTCACGTGTTCCGATTAATTGGTACAACACATGAGGTCCAACACAAGATAGGTTAACGTATGTACCATAGTCTCATATAACAGATACGTAACCCTAAAAAAGGTACGTAATCATGTTTAAATACAACAAGTTTGGATCCTAAAAAAACACACAACACATTTGATGTTGCGTATGTCCACACATGGTGTGTTTCTTTTTTATTTTCCTTGCACATATACGTGTTACATGTATATCTCTTGGCTGCGTGAAAGAAGAATAGAAACTGCATGAAGCCTCGATGGTTCTCAAAAAATAAAAATAAAAAGCATGCTGATGGGCCTGGTCATCTGCTCAATCTCTCTTCCTGCTGAAAGCTCATTGGCAGATACAACAAACAAATGATCATGGTGTGATATACTGAAGATAAAATGTTTTCCTTTTTTACCAGGATCGGTTTATATAAAAAATTGTGTGGACTTTGCTGTAAAAACAGTTTCTGGATTTTAATTAGGGTTGAAGAAATAAAAATAAATTCAAATATTGTTTGGTGGCTATTAAATTGTTTATACGAGCTTCCCAACACATGCACTTTGAGTATGTAAATCACTTGTGTTACAGGTTTCACGTAGCTCATCCCGAAGATTGGAAAGAGTGCCATGTTCAAGATCTGTTTTGGACGATATATATACACATATCAGCTTTGTACAACAACTTAGAATGCTGTATTAAAGAACTTTGTATGGATAATTATTTATTTTTTATTTGTTTCTGCTAATTTATTGATACATATTTTCTTCAACAAAAAAGTCTTAGCTTCTCCAGCTAGATTTTGATATGATTTTAAGAAATATTAGGATTTTTTCGTTTTTTTTTTCTAATTTTCTAGTGGTGTCAGAAGATAGGCCTATCATCATGTGGCAGATCAGGGGTTCCTCTAAGTCAAGAAAAGGTTCATGCATTCTTCATATTTGTGGTAGACATATCTACTATACGATAGGTCTTATGGCATTACATTTCTTACTTTCATGTAAATATGATGGCATATTCTATTAGTTAGAGGTAGTGTAAGTTCTTTTGGTAGAAATCATACACTTTTTCCTTAGATTAACATGCTATGTATACTTTTTGAATCCATCGAGTGCACTATATTGCATATTATAAAGTTGCACTTTTTAGTAAGGTAAGAAAAGGTTTTGTATTGAAGTTCTTGCTAAAAAGTAATTGAATGTACACTTACTCCACTTTTAAATTTTAATTTCCTTTTCTCTTGTGTACAACAATATAATGGTGGAGTTGGTTTTTGTTCAACATAAACATCAGTAGGAGTAAGTGACACTAAAACCATCAACGAAACTACACAAAGGTTACACAAGCTATTTTCTTGTGAAATACCGGTGTTAAATCAAACATGCTTTTGGTATCATGTAGGAGGATGCCAAGGTGAGTAAAGTTTGCAAAGATAGTTGGTCTTCTCTTCTCTGTCATGGTTGCATTTTTCATGCTTATTGTTACAAATCTTCTGATTTATGAGATACTACAAATATATTCACAAAACTAATCCCAAACTATCAACGTTGTTGACATCTTCAAACTTTTGGTGTGAAGCAAGAAGTCATATTGCATCCTTCTTATAAGTATATTGCAAAAAGTAACTAAAGTTAACCACACTCTATTGGAGACAGAAGAAATCGAGGGAGAAACATTCACAATGTAATTTAGTTGATATTACCAAAAATGTTGGGTTCTCTTTGAGAATGGTGTAGTAGTATTTATTAGAGTATGTTTATGCATTTTATAACTTAATGAGATTTCCTGGCAGATCTTGGTAGTATCTTGTAATGCAGTTGCATAATTCCTATCACAATGGATGGTATCAACAAAATATATATCAGTTGGTAAACATATATTCTATGATTACTTCTAATTTTATTTTACATTAGGAAATCTATACCTCTTTATTCCTAATCATTATATTGCTTTTGTTACATAGTTTTTGGAAACAATATGGAGATAATCAAAATACCGGTAGATAAATGATTCAAACCAAACAAATCCTTTGACAATCTAAAATTCCTTGTTGCCATATCCTGATCCATAAACAATTGGTCAATAAGTGATTAGGCATGAACATAAGCAATGGTGGAGGAGTAAATGCATGGTCGTTGATTGCTAGAATCGAAGCTCATGGGCATGTCAACTATCGGTTTGTCAAAATCCAATTGTAGATACAAGCAAGTATCTATACGAGGAGGATATATGAATAGAAATACAAGATTGTTGTGTACAGCCATGCACAAAATGACAAAGAGTTAGAGACGTGAAACTATTTTATCACACAACAATTAACCTAGCGGACATGTTGATTGCGAGATAGTTCTTTGTGTGTATGCAACTCCATGCCTTCCTATACAAACTCTATATATAGAACAATTTTGTCACTAGATATTTTGTAAAATATATTTCATAATTATTTTTATAAAAAGTCAACTAAAGTTTAGGTTACATCATGAATAATGTATACAATTGTGCATACATGAAATATCTCTACGAGGAGCGTATGAAGAGAAAAGTATGAACATATGGGCCAGGTTGCTGTGTGCAACCATGTACAATGACCATGAGTTATATCTACAGATCTATTATAGATAGCACATCAAAATTAACCTAGAGGACATGCAAATTGCATATAATTAATTTGTGTCTTCGAAACTCCATACTTGAGTATATAAACAGTATATGAGAAAAAATATCATTTGATTTTTTTTAAACATGTTCCACAGCTAATATTACCATTATAAAATATTTTGTATTTCACTATGAAAAGTGTAAATATGAGGGTAAAACCATAATATTAAATCTTTAATTTCAAAAACAAATATTAAACCTTGACAATTTAAAACTGTATAGATGATGCCCTTGCAAATGCGAGGGCCACCATGCTAGCTGAGGTTATAAAAGAAGGAGGCATATGCCACCATATCTCGTAGAAGATAAGGAACCGTTAGCAGTAGAAGGAATTTTCCAATCACTCTAGCTATCACAGCTGAGCTACTTGAACAGACCTTGCCTCTTATAATAGAATGGTAATTGAGGAGAGGAAAGGAGGAAAAATGAAAGTACTTTGCAGACATTTGTCAACGCCGTCAACATCAAAACCTGAGTAGCATTGTCAACACTGTACTTAGCTAGAGTTCTTGAGAAAGAATAGAAAGAACAGTTTAATATGCAGGAATATTGCTATTTGAATCAGGTTTTATAGTGATAAAACAATGTAATTCTTTGTTCACTAAACATGTCTCATACATTTAGTTCGAAAGGAAAACCCATTATATATTTCATCATATTTTTTGGGAGGAAGTGTTCCAATCTCATATAAACTTGTTGATGGCTATGAAATACAATATTTTTTTATCCACGTTTAAACCAGATATTAGTCAAAGATTTGATGAGATATTTCTCTAGACCTGCCACTAATCACTAATTATTGCATAGATGTGCAAATCTTCTCTTTACATTGCATAGATGAGATATAATTAATTTGTGTCTTCGAAACTCCATGCTTGAGTATATAAACAGTATATGAGAAAAAAATATCATTTTATTTTTTTAAACATGTTCCACAACTAATATTACCATTATAAAATATTTTGTATTTCACTATGAAAAGTGTAAATATGAGGGTAAAACCATAATATTAAATCTTTAATTTCAAAAACAAATATTAAACCTTGACAATTTAAAACCGTAAAGATGATGCCCTCGCAAATGCGAGGGCCACCATGCTAGTTACAAGAAATATGGTGACACCCACTTGACATCATAGTAACACATTCAAACGGGGTCACCTCAAATCAACTGCTAGTATTGCTGAAGACTAGACATATTTTTTCTGACAAAAAGTAGTTATTAATATCGCGAAGATACCAATTACACCCAGTCCCAATGACACATTGCCCTAGTGGAATTAAGGATGCACACATCCCAGAAAAAAGAATTACAAAAAATAAGAGTCTCGCTATACAGATTTATTCCTTATAACAGCAGTAAATAAAACCACCAAGACAGCACCAGAATTCCAGGTTCTCCAAAAGCGACGAATCAAGAAATGAACGGTGCACAAGTGTAGTTTTCGCCGGATCATAGATCTTAGATTTTCACCCTGTAGAGAGTTTCCGCTCTAAAAACAATGCTTTCAATAAGACTATTTCCAGGCACAACAAATCAAGCCAGACATTAGATTTTCACCCTGAAAGGTAAGACTTTGAATTTCTCTTGTGTTGTCGCTCCTACTTACGATGCCGCTTCTCTAAGTCATTAATCTTCAAGCCAATTCACCATCACAACAAAGAGTCGAATCACCATTGCTAGTCCCCGGTCTCGGATTCCATGACCTTCTCCGCCAGCAAACTTGACCATGAAACGAGAAAACATGCCCATGATGGTAAGAACCAGCAGAACTTCGTAACACTCCCTCTGAAACCAAATGGTTAGATAAAAACATGGGTATGCATGACCAGATTCCATCCGATCCAGTAATCTCCATGCAATAGGCTCCCATGAGAGTTCATCGGCGGAACCTTCAGAACACAACCTCCAACCAGATTGATGTCGACTAGCATCCGGCAGATCTTCATCTTGGCATGAGAAGAATCCTAAGACCGCCTCCATTATTCGATCACACAAGCAGGCCCCCACGCCGCTCGATGGAGCAGAAAAGGAGGAGGCAGCCGCACGTAAAGTTCATCCATGGCGGTTGGCAATCCCAGAATCCGCCCTAAGGCCAAGATCCATGGCATTGCTAAGCCACAGATTGAAGCGTCGCGTCGTCCGCCGCCAAATCGCCGCCCGGGCTTCCATGCTTCAGCCAGATTAGGCCGCTCCGCCAAGGATCACCGCTACCACCCCACCATCGCCCGTGGAGCCACCTCCATGAACCCCTCTCCTCCCTCTCGTATTTTGCCAAGAGGGGGGCCGCCACCGCCGGAGGCGTGGACGGCGGCTCCGGCCAGGAGTCGCTGAGGGGAGGATGACCAGCGGCAAGATCGTGGGTCGCCTCCGGAGCCGCTCGAGCGAGAGCAACTCCAGAGAGGTTTTTTCTTAATTAATTCCTACGAACTGATTATGGCATATACAAGGATATCACTTAATTAATTCCTACCGAACTAATTATGGCGTAAATATTAGTGTGCTGATTTGAACTGTGGCGTGTGATTCATATCTCTAGAACTCCTGCATGATGTAGACACATTTTTTTATTACGAACAAAGAAAACTATGTGCACACACGCAACTAAACTTGAGAAGCATGCTTGTAGCATTGACAGAGACCGAAGAATTTGTAAATCACACCTTTTTCACAGAAAGAGCCCACGCGATAATTCTGATGACATTTGCCCCCATCAAAGAATCTCACCGTCATGTAATAAGCAATATGATATACCAGTCGGCAGTCTCTGCCCCCTCCAAAACTCGCCTAGCTAGAAAATTCAGCCCATTATCAACGAGCTGCTGAATCCTGTTCATATTGGTACGTGCAGCTAAACCAAGATTTCAGGAAGTTCTTTTTTTAACGGGAGTCAGAAAGTTCTCTTGGACTTTCTTTCTACGAGAACGTTCGAGGTACATTTAACATATTCTCCGATAAATTTTCAACACCACTTACATCGAACCCACGTTTGATAGCACTAGTACAAGAAGCAACAACCGAGCATGGTTGTACTCTGGTTGATTATAGACTATTTTCTCGAATCAGGCTTCCGCCCCGCTTTATAAATAAAGCAACATCCGTTACAATGAAAACAAGTATCACAACACCGCTGGGGCAACAGCACAAAAGCGCCCAAGAGAAAAAACAAAAGAAGGCCCGGAAGCAAGAACGAGCGCTAACGACCACCAGGCGACACGTGCGACAGCGTAGGAGGGGCGCCGATAAGGGGAGCGACGCTGACCGCAGGGCCCGCAGAGCGTCGTCGAAGTCGGCCCGATCAGGCTGGCGCACCAGAGGAGACCACTGCTGAAGGAAAGCAAGCAAAGCAAAAATAGAGTCAGAAGAGCGCGTGGGGTAGATCTTCTCAATCACCATCTTGTTCCGGACATTCCAGAGAGTCCAAGAGATGGCCGCAAACACAAGCCAAAAGAGGCGGCGGCCACACCCGACCCTATTGGCCTGGGACTGGAGGAACTCCCCCAGATCCTGAGCCTGCCAGGCCGGCCCCAGGGCCTCCCGGACAAAGCTCCAAAGGAACTGGGCCGCCGAGCACGAGAAGAAAATGTGGGCGCACGTCTCTGGGGTCCCACATAGGGGGCACCTGCCTGTGCCGGGGCCATTGCGCTTGGCCACCTCCATGCCGGAAGGCAACCGGTCGCGCAGCAACTGCCAAACAAAGATGCGAATACTAAGGGGTAGGGGGGATTTCCAGAGGGGGGTCGTCCACCGCAGCTCTGGGCCCTGGAAGAGGGCCCGGTAAGCCGAGCCGACCGAGAACTTGCCCGAGGGGAGGAGCCTCCAGGAGACCGCATCGGGGGCGCCCGCCAGAGCGACGGGGAGAGAAGCCATAAGCTGCCGGAACTCCACTGCCTCACCCGAGTTGAAGGCATGGCGGAAAAGGAGGTTCCAACGATCCCCGCTGAAAGCCTCGGTAGTGAGGGCCGACGGGGCAGCGGAGATAGCAAAGATGGCAGGGAACCGGACCCCCAATAGGATCTGGGAAAGCCACGGGTCCAGCCAGAAGCGGCATCCCTGACCATTCCCGACGGTGAAGTCAATTCCCAACCCAATGAAATGCTTGATCTCATGGATGGCACGCCAGAATTGGGAGCCCTCCCGGCGATCGCAAGCCAAGAGTGGACAGCCTCGGAGGTACTTGGCCTTAATGAGTTGCAGCCATAGACCCCCATCGTCTCTAAGGATACACCAGACCCACTTCAGCATCAGGGCGACATTGAAGCGGCAAGAGTCCAGGATACCAATACCCCCAAGGGATTTGGGGGCGCAGACATCCGCCCATTTCACCATATGGTACCTCTGGTGGTCGTCCCTAGCTGCCCAAAAGAACCTAGACAACTCCTTGGCGAAGTCGGCATGGGTGCCCTCGGGGAGCAAGTACAGCCCCATCTGGTACATAGGTAGGCTCAAGAGACAGGAGTTGATTAGAACCTTCTTGCTGCCCTTAGTCGTGAGTCGCGCTCGCCAGGGTTCCGCCTTCGAGCGCACCCTCATGACCAAGGGTGACAGGTCCCTAATCAGCACTCGCGTCTCCCGAATTGGCATCCCCAAATAAGAGATGGGGAAATCGGCCAGCCTGCAGTTGAGATTGTCAGCAATCCGCTGACGCTCCTCATCCGAGTACCCCAGCACAACCACTTCGCTCTTGTCAAAATTGATCTTTAACCCTGACATGTCTTCAAAGCAGAGGAGAAGGAATTTAAGGTTGATGATGTCCAGATCTAACCCTGCACCATGATCATCGTGTCGTTCGCATATTGGAGGTGGGAGACGCCCCCTCCAGGAATAAGGTGCCCTACCACACCAGAGATGTGGCCAGCGATCTTGGCTCTATCCAAGATCTCTGCCAGGGAATCAACTACAGCGTTAAACAGGAGAGGGGAGATCGGGTCCCCTTGTCTAACCCCGCAAGAGGGGACAAAAAGGGGCCAATCTCGCCATTGATGTTGATCGCTGTCCTCCCGCTCATCACGAATTACATGATACAGCAGATCATGCGGTCGTCAAAGCCCCTCCTCTCCAAAACTAACCTCAAGAAAGCCCAATCCAGACGGTCATAGGCTTTCTGGAAGTCTAGCTTCAGGAATACCCCTTTCTGACGACGTGCTTTGACCTCATGAATGATCTCATGAAGTGAGAGTACGTCGTCATGAATGAGGCGTCCCTTAAGGAACGCAAACTGGAGGGTGTGCATGAGTCTCTCCATGACCGGGGCAAGCCGGATGGCACAGAATTTCGCAAAGAGCCGCTGGATGACATTAATTACTGTGATCGGGCGGAATTGGCGAATATAAGTGGCCCCCACAACCTTGGGAATCAGAGTTATAACACCAAAGTTCAACCGGGACATGACTAGCGTCCCGGTGAAGAACTCCTTGAACATCGGTAGGATAAGCTTACCGGCATCCCATCAGGTCCAGGAGCCGAGCCAGCCTTCATGGCTTTTAGGGACTCCGCTACCTCCCCCGGGAGAAAGGGACGAGTGAGGTCTGCATTCTCCGCAGGGGTGACCAAGGCCCCTACCGACCAAAAGTCAGCAGCCAAGGAAAGGCCCGACGAAGAGAAGAGATCCTTGTAGAACGCATAAATATGGGAGGACAAAGCCTGGGGGATTCCAAAAGGGAGTCCCCCTCCCAGAGGCAGGGGATCGAGCACTTTCTCCTCCTGCCATTAGCGATGGCATGGAAGTAGGCAGTGTTCGACTCCCCCTGGACAGTCCAATTCTAGCGACTCCGTTGTCGCCAGAACGCCTCCTCTCCCTTGTAGATCTCCATAATGGAGGTCCCAAGGGAATACCTATGAGACGAGGCCTCGACTGAGAGGCCTAAAAGATCGGCTTCCCGATCCAAGGCCTGAATCTCGCTCAAGATTGCGTCCTTTTGGGCCCTGAGCTCAACCCCCACGTTAGCCCCCCAGCCCCTCATGAATTGGCATGTCAATCTAACACAGTGGTGCCATACATCCACCGCACAATAAACACGAGGGGGGTGGCCGCCGCCTCAATCCATTTGGCTCGGACTGCCTCCACGAATCCCTTCTTCTGCATCCAGAAGGACTCAAAGTGGAAGCGTTTGAGCCGTGGTGTGCGGCCCCCTCCGGAGGAGAGAAGGAGGGGCGTATGGTCAGAGCCAATCTGTGTAACAGCCTTCAACGAGCAGAGGGGAAAGGCCACCTCCCAGTTGACCGACACAAAGACCCGGTCCAGGACGCACCGAATCGGATCCAGCTGCTTGTTCGTCCATGTGAATCTAGCACCCACCCAAGAAATCTCGCGGAGGGCGACATCGGCAATACAATCATTGAACAGTCGCATCCTAGGGAGGTCCACATTTGCTGAGCTCTTATCGTCAGCGGAGCGGATAAGGCTGAAATCTCCGGCGACCACCACCGGTAACCATGTCCGTTCCACTTTCGACTTGAGCTCATGCAGGAAGTCAGCGGACCTCCGATGGTCCGCAGGGCCATAGACAATAATCATCTCCCAGCGGAAGCGGGATTGTCTATGGGTGAGCGTCATGCTCACAAAGAATTCCCCACGGTCCATATCCTCAACCTCAAAGGTTTCCTCCTTGACACCAAGGAGAATACCTCCAGAGTGGCCCGAGGCCGGAAGCCACGACCAAGAGAATCTGCAACGACTCAGACCCTCCAACTCAGCGATGGAAAAAATCCTGGCGAATCGTCTCCTACAGGCCGACAATATCCGGCGCTTCCAGGCGGATGTATTCCTTGATCTGGCGACGGCGACCCTCGTGCCCGAACCCCCGGATGTTCCAGATGAACGCCCGGAAGGCCCGCAGGAGGTCCATAGTGGACCTCAAGCCTGGAGGGTCCCCTTAGCGGGGACCGAGCACGCCTGACGACGGCAGGCTGAGCGGAGCAGTTTGGGGTCGCCCGAGGCCTAACCGGGGTCAGTCCTGTGGATACCTCCGCTCACTGTGCACCGGAGGGGTCCTCACCGAGGCCGGGTCCCGCGTACCTAGCCTCAGTAAGGATCTGGGCGCGTTCCGGCTCCCGGGCGTCACGCGCCCGGGCCGCAGCGATCGCACCCGCATACCCCTCCCGCGCCTGAATGGCCACAATTTGCTCAAGGCGAGGCCCCTTCTCGCCACGAAAAACAATCCCGCAGTCCTCTGCAACCTGGCCCAGGTGGGCGAGGGACACCTCAGAGAGAACCCAGACACTACAAGGAATATGGCTATATATGACCCTCCATTTTCGTCACAGAATCGTCATATGACGATTCTATGACGATTTTGAGATCGTCGAAAGCTGGGCGTCGCAAATGAACTATAACGACGTTTTTTGTAAAATCGTCATAACTGTCTATGACGATATTAGATCGTCATAACGTCTATGACGATCCAATATCGTTATAGTCCATCTAGCCTGGCCAAGTCAGATCCGACGTGGCTGAACCTACGTGGCAATATTGTGACGAAATTAAATCGTCTTAAATCGAAATTAGCCTGGTCCAATTAGTTCACCTATATGGGATGAGCCCATTAATTCAGCTTTTGTTCTTCTAGGCCATGGACTTTTTAGGATCAACTTTTGGAGGATTTGGCCTTTTTAGAGTGATAATACTTGGCCCTGTAAAATTCGGTTGTAGCCTTTTTACAGTGCAATCGAGTTTGGGCCTTGCCCTATTTTTGTAGTAATCAGCAACTCAATTATATAGATTAGGCCAATATATTTAATAATGCATTTCCCCAGGGAATATACAAATGAACCAGCATCGAGGATTTGAATTACATGGCACCACGACATACAAGTATACAAGCAGGTTCACACATGACAACCTTATTAGATTACAAGTATCTCCAGCATTAGATACAAGTATGCAAGCATGTACTATCTCGAGCCACTTGTTCTGAACCTTTACAATCAAGTGAGCAAACCTCGCTTCTGCCTTATTGAGAATCAACTGGTACCCCTTGTTGTGTTCTTCTTGTGCTGAAACAACTTCCGTTTATTGTGCTGTAACGTATGCAAGTGGGATCAACAAGTATTCACAAGGTAAAACTTACAAGTAGAATCTAAGCAACATATACTTGACTTCATGTTGGAGAAGACTAAGAGTAGATACCTAGCTTCATGTTGATGTGGTGGATGGAGTTATAGTAGAAGATCTAGTCTGCATCTTCATTGACGCTGAACAAAGATACTTGTCCATGCAGAAGCCCGCTCTGCACTCCCAAGACATGACAATATATGTATACACAGATATAAAAGCTTATTATTTAATGCAAATAAGTACTTGAGTATTTGGGATACCAAATTGATCTCAGAAATGAAAATTTCTATACAGGTCCTATGCCTATATGGTTATACATAAACTAGTAGTAGTATAATAAACTACTAGATGAAAAGATGTTGTATAATGAATCTCTTGCCTTCTCTTTAGAAAAGGAAGGGAATACAAAGAGGGAGAGACACACACGCTCACACAGAGATTTCATTCTTTCAAGAACCTTGACAGATTTCTCCAACCAGAACAATATGACAATACATGCATCCACCATCATGGGTGAACTATTCTGCATGTCTCAGTCTTTTCAAGACTATAGCGCATAAACAAGCATTCATGTGATCATGTACCCAGCCTTTGTTAGGTCATGTCGATCATATCAAAACAGAGCTACTAATCATCAAAATTGATTATCAAACTATAACTTCAAGCTAGCATCTCACTTGGGGTGAATTAACAAGGACAATAAGGGAGTGGAAAGACCAAGACTTGCTTGAATCAAAGCACGATGATGGTACTTGTCCACCGCATCGAATCAAACCCATAATCAGAACGACAATGAAAAAAGCCTCAATCAAAACTGAACACAAATATCTCCTAGCGAGTCCCCGAGATTTCATCCACATCCAAGTGATAAATCACCACAAAGGCGGCACAAGCAAACTAAATGAGCCACATGGGAGCAGAGAGGAGGAGAGGGAAGCATACCAATGCTGTCGACTTGATGTGCGCCTTGTCATGGTCGTTGTAGAGATCGACAGCCAGCTCGAAATTGTTGACGATGAAGGCCACCTCCCTGCCAGAGCTCCAGGCAAGACCACCCTCCTTATAAAAAACCTGCCACCACCTAAGAGGTCGGTGATGCCCTTCTTGTTGATTTCCCAATGCTCAGGCATCTTGTAGATCTATAAGAGAAATACAACACAAAATGGTATATGATATGTGATTCATATGGATAAGAGATTAATTATGGTTTACGGAAATTATTATGGCAAGTCTAAAATGAAACATGCAACAATGTTTTATAGAGATACATTATGATGCATACACTCAGTTCTTTAAACTGCTGTAAATAGAACAAATCAACAACCACTAATAATAGGTCAATGCATGCATGATGAAATAGATAAGCATCTGCATACAAACAAATCATTCATCCAACAACCATATACACAAGTACAAGATAGAATTAATGTAAAATAAGTAGCACCTGAAGCACAAAGTAGTTATAGTGCAGATTCAACCACCTAATGTACAAGATGAACTAATGTACATGAAGGCCAGAAACTTTGAAGAGTTAAAAAATGGCAATCGATCAATTAAAGTTGTACAGAATGAACCTAAGCAAAGGCAGCACACTAAATAGGAATACACTCAAACCAAACCATTATCGCCGCATTTCTCTAATATCCATAGAAATATGCAGTGATAAAGTAGCCATATCATTAACAGAAAGATAGACCAAACTGGTGTAGAGAAGGAATCTGAGAAGAGAAACTCCTACATTGTGCAACACTAATATATGCTATGGTATATCTGTATGGTCCCCTTCTGGCAAGTTTGACATATATTCTCATCATAAAGCTAATAGACTCTACACTAGCATCTACCGAACATGAAAGCACAGAATCAATTAATTTTTAAGAACCTGGACAGCGGGTAAGAAACACTTAGACTGTTGTTCTAGGACAGTAATCTAACAAAGTGTAAATTCTACTCACTTCATTATTTTAAGATTAGGCAGTAGTCGAAGTGTTTGTTGAGTAGAATTAACAATTGATTTAATCATAAAAGAAACAAGAAATTAACATGCAGCATACTCCTATTGGACAGATAATCCTAGGCAAAACATGACAAAGTATAATCAAAGATAACCAGATGTGGAATAGGGGACTTATCTAGATCATGGAGATTGTGAAGAAGATGATTAGACCGTGAAGATTTGAAGACCTAGCCAGCAGATAAAGAGCTAATCAAATAGAACCACAACAACCGGGCACAACATCAACTCGAGATTCGTTGTTGGGCCTGCTCACAAACCCAAAGATAATCCCAATTCAATCAGCACTCGAGAAACTCGGTAGGGGGTCGCTGGATCGACAGGGAAAGAAGCTATAGAAGTACTTACTTGTTGGTGAAGACCAACCGATGCCGGGAGCGGCGGCCACCAGGATCAGAGGAGGAGGAGCAGCCACCGGGATCAGAGGAGGAAATCACTTCGTAGGACAGCACCCGCCACAGGTTCTCCGACGCTCGAGCTTCGGTCTCTTCGCCTCGATCTGTGATGGTCCGACGACAGCGACGAGATCCTGGGCCGCTTCCTGAGCTACTGTGGCATCCCGCAAAACCACTACTAGAAAATCGCGTTGTTTTTGTGCATTGCATCATCATGACCGCATGCTCATGTCATCATGCCACATTGCATTTGAGCATCGACATCATCTTGCATTTGCTTGCATAAAACTATTTGCAGAAAAACCTATTTTGTGTTTTCTAAAACGCCCCGTCTTTGTTCAAACGCAAAACCCGGGTCTCCGGATTATTTTGTTTTGTCTGCTATCGGTTTGCAAAAGCCCTGTTTGAAATAAATAAAATATTTAAATTATTTTTAGGGGGCAGTCGAACGGGCCGATCGACCCAGTCGACCACCCCGGTATTAAAACGGTCCACCTAAACCAGACGCCCTAATTCCTATTCCTACCTAGTCCTAACCTACCCACCAACCGGTGCCCTCTACCTCACCGTCCCTCCACCTCATCCTCAGCTCCGCCACCTCATCAATCAGCCACCCAGAAATCTTTTCTTACCTAGTCCTAGTCTACCCCAAACCCTCCACATCACCCCAACCAATAGCCGGTCGCCACCTCATCCTCCCTCTCCCCCCAACCACTCCCACGCTGCCACCTCACCCCAACCCTCCCTCTCTCTCTCATCCCCCACTCCCTTCCAAACCGACCCACTCCCTGGTCAACCCTCCTCTTACGTCTCATGGACCGCCTGCCCCACCTCTCCGCCCACCCGACCCTCCTGCTCCTCTCTCCTTCCTCCCTTGACCACCCCTGACGCGTGTGCCCGCCTCCTTTTCCTTCCAAACTCTGCCACCACTGCCGGCCATGACCTCCCTGGGCCTCCCTCGTGAACCTCTCTCTCTCTCCGCCGCCTCGGCCCGCCGAAGGCGCCATGGCCGCTCGCCCTGCCATCGCCTTTTTCCATGCTGCCCGCCTTCCCCCTTGCCGCCGCCAACCCCATCACCTCCATGCGCTCGCTCACCGTTCGCCACCCAGCGCCACCACCTCCTCAGATTTGCCTAGCTCGCGCCCTGAGCTCCGGCCTCCTCCTCCTCCGCCACACACAAGGCCCCTCCAACCGCCACTGTCTCCTCCCGCCACGCCTGCCTTTGGCCGGCCTCGCCCACACCTCCCGGCAGCAGCCCTCCTCCATCACCAACCACCGCCCCGGCGCCTCCCGCCCATGGACCTGGCTGCGCCGCCTCGGCCACCGCCCGAGAGCCGCCTCGGCCGCTCAAGCCTGCCTCCGCCGCTGCCGCCGGGCGCCTGCCTCGCCTCCGCGCACACCTGGGCCTGCCGCGACCGCCTCACAGTTGTGCTCGCCTGGGCTGCCTCCTGTTATGTTGGCCACCATGGGATGCAAGTTTGACCACAAGCGCGATGCACAAGACCCCTGATTTGATGCCGCCTTGGACACCAAGATCTACGGACGCCGAGACCGAACTCAAGATCGATTCCGCACCCGGCCGCGCCAAGAACTCCGAAAAACCCCGGTACCGGACAAGTTCGCCATCGACCTCGAGAACGCCTCCACGGAACGACAAGATCGCCACACGGACGCGAACCCCAAGACCCTGAGACCAAACCCCGAACCCCGGAACCCCAAGATCTGCCGAACCCTAATGTGTGAACCTTTTTCCCGAGCCCTATTTTATAAATACTAAATATAAAACTTGTTGCATGTTAATTGTCATACTCGCATGCATATTGTCATGTGGTTTGGGGGTATTATGCCGATTCACCTAATAATTAAATATGGGGCCCATATGCGGGCAAATCAAGTCTCATATTGGCCTCATTTAAATTTGTGTAGCGAACCAGTGCAACCCGTTGCCATGTAAAACAACATTTAAAATGGCGGGTATCTAAACAACTAGAACCATATATTTAATTGTAGGGACCCCGATTCCGCTTAATATTGACCTAATCGCATCGCATCTTTGCCATGTCATGCATCATACCTGCAGCATGCCGATCTTCTGCCGTTGTATTAAATAGTGCATCCGGTGTTTATTCTAGTGTTTTGTTTCTTCGCGGATAAGGCCGTTGAGTTGATGTGAGCTTCGCCCCGATCTTCGGTTGAACCTTCGACAATGTTTTCAGGCGAGCATCTCCCCCTTTCTACCTATCTTATTTTATAGTATTTATTCCCTCCTGTTGATCTATTGCTATCTGTGTTGCGATGCTCTAGTTTCCGTATCCGTGATATCCCCTTGCAGCCCTATATTGCCTTGGACACATCCTATTACCTGTTGTTTGGTAGATAGTTGGACTTGCGCGTCGTAGTCGCTGCTCAAGTGTTGTGCGTGTCGTCAAGTACCACAGTTGTTGGAGAGCTGCCGCATGTTTATTGTTGGAGATGATCTTGGCTTTAATTATTGTTCACTTTAATTACTGTTTAACAACTAAAATTGAAGTAGGTAAGCAGAGGCACCGGTGGGTGATAGATAATATCTGGTTTCCGACCACCCACTTGTGTCCCGTAGGACCCCGAGTTCTTGACACCTGTTCCGAGATCGAGCGCGCTAACCACAGGTGGGGAGATATGGGCCCCCCATTGATTAGTACCTGATTTCAAAGTATTGTACTGGGGGCCACAACTAGTTTGAGGTTTTATTTACTATCCTGTACCTATGCCATGCTTTACTGTTTTATTTACGATTGTGTGAGGAGCACGCTGTACTGTTTAGGAAGCGGAGTGTTTTCGCGGTATCGACAGTCCCAGTTTTGGGATTTGCTGTCGCATGCCACCGTCAGAAACCCCGAGTCCGCCTCAAGACCGGCCGACTTCGCTTGGTGTACTTAGTGGGGTGGCCCCCCGTGCTTGCTTTGGGTCTAGGAACGTCGTGACTTAGGCCCCGCCGACATACCGATGGGTGTATGTTAACTGATCTGGCAAAAAGGGTCGAAGTGCTTGTGGATACTTTGGTGCACCCCTGCAGGGTTTAATCTTTTCGAGAAGCCGTGCCCGCGGTTATGGACGACTTGGAGCATAGGTCTCGATCATAGACAACTAAAACTAAAGTTTACTGTTATAAATTGACTTGTATCCGATATGACTAGTAATCAGTTTCACTACAACGGAATGGCTAAATAAAAGTACCAACAACTGCTGGGTTTTGGGTTTATCTCATGCTAATTGTATCTGACTAGTAAGTGTTGCAACTACAACGGAATGGTTAACTAAAACGGCCCACTACTTATTTTATCAGGATGATTATCTATACCTGACTAGTAATTGCTGCAACGATAACTGAATAAGTAAAACTGCCAACTGTGTGAGTTCCTCGGTTGAATTCCTCGTTTGGTCTCGAGGGGGAAACACCAGGATGGGTTTGTTTGATGGTAGCACCAGGTTGGGTCCGAATAGGTCTTTCTTACCCCCCCTCTCTTATAGCCGCCAGTTGTATCGAGTCTCTATAGGTTGTTTAGTGCATCTTTGCCGCCGCGTCGATCCACCATACCTATGTAGGCGAGGACCACAATTCTAGCCTCGCCGTGTCTTGGCCTCGATCGACGCTCCTTCTTTTCCCTTTGCCCTTTGTCGGCACCCTTTTGTTTAAGGTTTGAGATCGGCGTCGTTAGCGGTTACCTTCCGGCTTGGCTGGCAGGTTATGGACGCCATTGGTTATTCTTCGGGCTCTTAGCCCCATTTGCATCTTGTCCGTAGTCGGACGCCTATCATTTTCAAGGTGATTTGGATCTTTGTATATAATATTCGTATTCTTGACTCTTTGAGTCATATATATATATATATATATTCTGCTGGGGTCCCATCGAGGACTGTTGTGTAATGTTATTATTGCTTTCCACCGCATTTAAAGTGCCTGGTGGGCACCTTTGAATCGTTTCTATGCGGGTTTGGCGGGTTTCGCTAAAACTTGCATAGGGTCGATTCTGAGGGTGTTACAGCTGCCCAGCCGACATCCCGATGGGCGGCGGGCGAAGACTAGGTCGGGATTCGGTGGTGTGACGGCGGAGTGGGAGATCCACAGTGCCACAACGCCCTCGACGTAGTTTAGGTTCACGTTGTTTTTGCTCTGGTCGGCCCAGCGACCGCGTGGCCAGATCTGGTGAACCCGACATGGCAGGATAAGGGGGCGGAGGGGGACGTGGTGAGGCCACAATGATGAAGTGGAGGCGGCGCGATGGTGGTGTAGGTGGTGAAGCCAGATGGAGGAGGCGCCGAGGTTAGGGTTTGCTGGCGGCGGGGTTAGGGTTTGCTGGCTCCGAAGGAGGAAGAAGTGGCGGCGGGGTCGGGAACGTGTAGGGATTAGGGTCGGGTTTGGGCGGACGGGTCAATGGTCATGGGTGTGGGGGGATTTTACCAAAAGTGCCCCTTATTATTTATATGGTGCAATACTGTGAACTAGGGCATTTCTGTCTATTCATGCACAAGTGTGGGAGGCGGGACAAAACTGGTGCAGTGACTTTGGAGCGTTGGATGGAGGCCCTATCAATGGCCGATATCTGATTGGGTGGGTGATCCGTGGGTGGACTGGTTTTATTTTCTGATTGGTCGCATAAAAATGATAGTTTGAAACGAGCATAAAAAATTTAAAAACTGTCCGATCAACGCAAATCCTTCGCGTGACGTCTTATTATGTGACATAGTTGCAAGAAAAAATACCAAACTTGGTATATTACAAGTGTCTCGAAAAAACCTTCATAGAAATGACATATCATGTATGAGGTTTTATGGCTTTTGGGCCAAACGACCAATGTTATGGCCAGAATCATGGCATAGTTTGTGATAATGTTCCCATCTTGTGCACACATATGTATCGTGGGATGGCGAACAATGTTGCAGGAGGAAGTTTTCCATTTCGTCGCACGGAAAAACCATTTTCCATTTTCCGAGCGCAAAAAACGGGTCGTTTTGTGAAGCAACCACCAAATGAAAGTTGCACGATGCTACCATCCCATTTTACAAAAGTAATAGAACACATTAAATGGAAAAATATCTCAACCGGGATATCTTAAACCTTTCCGTACACCCCTGGCAAAAAAGACAAATTCCTGCTGAATCAGCAGGAAGTGGGTCCGATTTGAACTACAGGTACATGATCCGATTCCCATTATTTTTTGCAAAAATGTTTTTTAGACTCACAATATCATGTTTGTTTAGAGATCCAATACAAGATTAGCGAGGATCAGCCCCGAGCTAAGAACCTTCATGCCCGCCGTTTTGACCATAGTTTGAAACGAGCATAAAAAAATAAAAAACGGTTCGATTAACGCAAATCCTTCGCCCGACGTCTTATTATGTGACATAGTTGCAAGAAAAAATACCAAACTTGGTATATTGCAAGTGTCTCGAAAAAACCTTCTTAGAAATGACATATCATGTATGAGGTTTCATGGCTTTCGGGCCAAACGACCAATTTTATGGCCAGAATCATGGCATAGTTTGTGATAATGTTCCCATCTTGTGCACACATATGTATCGTGAGATGGAGAACAATGTTGCAGGAGGAAGTTTTCCTTTTCGACGCACAAAAACCTCATTTTCCATTTTCCGAGCGCAAAAAACGGGTCGTTTTGTGAAGCAACCACCAAATGAAGGTTTCCAAATTCTACCATCCCATTTTTCAAAAATAATAGGACAACTTACATGAAAACATTCCCCAACCGGGGTATCTCAAACCTTTTCATCCACCCCTCGTGAAAAAGACAAATTCCTGCTGAATCGGTAGAAAGTGGGTCCGATTTGAACTACAGGTACATGATCTATTGCTCGTGATTTTTTGCTAAAATGATTTTTAGCTTCACAATATGATGTTTTTTTATAGATCTAATGCAAGTTCGGCCAGGCTCATCTCCTAGATAAGTTCGGCAAGTTCGGCAAGTTTTGACCATAGTTTAAAACAGGCATAAGAAATTCAAGAATGATCCGAACAATATAAAACCTTCGTGTGGCAAAGAATGATCCGAATAATGTAAAACTTTCGCATGACAAAGATACTAAGATGATCTAGTGAAGTTTATAAAAAATTAAAGACAAAAATCAATTATTTTGAATTTCATATAAAAGATACTACCTCCGTCTCGGTTTATAAGACTTACGCGTATTTCTAAGTTGACAAATTAACCAACTTTGCATGAGGTATATAAGATAAAAACTATATTATTAGAAACTTTAAATGTTATGTTCAAAAACTAGGCCGAATCAGCGATTACTAGGCCGATTAATCGCTACTAGGGACCTGACCGTGTCGATTACCATTAATCCTTTGTGTTAATCGTTTAGCCTGATTAATAGGTCTGACACTCCGATTACTAGGTATGTTCCCGATTAACCACTACACTTGGTCAAAAAAGTTGCAAAATTATCAACACATATCGCCCATCCATTCTAGCCCGCCTCAATGAAGTAGGTTTTGTGAAGCTCCCGTTCGATCCCTGCCTCCAGGAGCTTGATTTCAGCCATCACCAACTAGTTCCTTGTCATTGTTGGCCAGTTCCTCGTAGTTGCCAACCAGACCTCAAATACAAGAGCTCGAGAGCCTTGAGGATCTCATTCGGGAGCTTAAGGCTGAGGATTCATACGTGTTTTAGGTGCTAATTTTGGTAGGCTATACCGATTAATAGTCGACCGATTAAATCAGTTAATCGTCTGAATTCCGATTAATCGCTACTCCCAAGCCAACCGAGCAGCTAACGATTTCCGATTTCCTTAACATTATTATAATTTTTATTTTATATAATTTATATTATATAGCTCATGCGGACGGCCTACGTATACGAGTAAGTCTTATAAACTGGAATAGAGGAAGTACAAAAAATAAAAAAAAATGTCCTAACTAGACCAGCCGAGCTGGTCCAGACTTATTTTACCACGCATAAGGCCTAGGTCGGCCCAACAAGTCATCCCAGCCCGCCACATTCTCTGAAGAGGCCTATACCCAGGAACGAAAGGCTTTGTCTAAATAACCGGCCTACGTACAAAACAAAGATGAGCTGTAGTGGTCTTCTCCGTTTCCATTCCTGTGGGTAGTCTCAGGTTCGATTCCCCTCTACCCCTATTATTTATTTCTGTTTTTATCAATACAGACACGGACCAAGATAAATAGTTCAAGTGCGCGTGTATGACACAACCTATCGTGTGTCCAGATAAATAGTTCAAGTGCGCGTGTATGACACAACCTATCGTGTGTCCCCGGTTCTAATCTCCTCTTCCACTTCTTTTTATTTCTGAATTTACCAATACAATACATACTAAATAAAAGGTCAAGTGCAGATACAGAGCATAACTTGTCGTTGCGGGTTCGAGTCCCCAATGCCTATTTTTTTTCAATATTTGTGAAATAATTGACACGCAAGCGTAACACGTGATGTGGCTACCGCGTCATTTAAATATTTTACGAATTAAAAGTTATGACGATATAAAATCGTCGTAATCCTTACAAATAAGGTCCTATGTCTTTGCGTCTGCGTTATGACGATTTCTTATAAGAAAGTTACGATGATTTTTTCGAAATCGTCATAATTTTGGGGGCTTTTGGCCTTTCTAAATGGCTTATGATAATTTTGTGTAAAATCATCATAGATGTATGACGATTTTATCTAGGGTCACTAACAAAAGGTCATAAATCAACACATTTCTTGTAGTGAGAAAGTAGAACCAGGAATACCGGACGGACCGGGGTCAGCAGAAAAGGAAGAAGAGGGAGTGGAGGAAGTACCTGAGAGCTCATCCCTGGCCGCGACACGACGAGAGGCCCACTCTGCCACCGTCGGCTCCGGCCCGGACATGCCTGTCCTGGCCTTAGCCAGACGGGAGTTGTGTCGGGAAGGAGGAGGAGGGGGCGGTGGGCGGGGGCCCCTGGCTCGGCGGAGCTTGGAGGAGGCCGCCGGGGAGTCAGAGTCAGAGGTAGCACCCACCACGGCCACATGGTCAGGAGTGTCGGGGGCGAGGGAGTAGCAAACCACCCCCGGCGAGCGCGGGGATGGTGGAGCACAGACCACCAGTCCCACGCTACCCGAGGTCTCGGTGGCGGGGGACTGAGAGGGGGGACCCGGAGAAGCCGCCAGAACCAGGGAGAGGTTGGAGCCGTACTGGGCGATGTCAATCTCGCGAGACGACGGGGGGTCAGGGCGGAAGCAGCGAGGGAGGTGCACCGGGGCCACCTTGGCCGGAGCGCTCAGTGACAGAGGACGACGGTCCGGGAAAAAGGGACCACCCACCGGTCCGTCGAACACTGGAAGCGAGCCTGGCGCCTCGGTGGCCCACTGGGGGGAGGCGGGAGGCGTCGGTGGCAGTGGCGAATCCGGATCGATCCGTGTCGCTGTCGTCACCCGGGCCTCTGTCCGGCCGCCGCCCTTTGGCGGGAGACCCGAGGATGGGGCTAGTCTCAGAGATGACCTCCTCGTCCAGCTCCACCAAGAGGTCTCTGCCCACCCGGTCTAAGAAGACCCGTGGCAGGGAGACCGGGAAGACCGAGGTGTCGGGGCAGAGCAGACGCATACGGACCGGAGCTAGGCTAGACAGAGAGCCCACATCCACCTCGGTGAGCTTGCCCACCGTCTGATCCACGAGGGCCACCACAGCAGGGGTCCTGGCCTCAGAGGGTAGGCCGTGGAGGCGAACCCACACCTCCGAGAGAGTGGCCACCGTCTCCGGAGCGGCAGAGGAGGGCTGGATGGAGACCTTCAGCTGGTGGAGTGGGAGGGTGAAGGACGTGCCACAAGCGCACATGCGAAGAATCGCCATCGAGGGAAAGGAGACCGCGAACTCAGACTCAGAGACGTGACTAACAGGCCATTCGTGACCGGGAAGGACCGCCCGCAGCTCCTCCTGGATGAGGCCCTCCGTCACCTCAACCGAGAGCGGTGGGTCCTGAGCCGGGAGGATCTTCACCATAGCCAAGGTCTCCGGGACGGTTATGGGGATGCCCCCCATATCGATGAAGTAGAATCCACCGTCCACGCCATGGCCGTAGTACTCCAGGGTCTCCCGACGACTGGAGGGGAACGCCGACGAGAAGAAGCTGTCCCCGAGGGCCAGGGGGACACCAGGGCGGGCGCCCAGGAGGCCAGGGGAAGGGTCCACCGCGGGTGGCGCGGCCGGGGCCTTCCGCTTCTTCTTGCTCTAGCGCTTCTTCTTGCTCTAGCGCTTCTTCTTCTTGGGGGGCACAGGATCGTCAATCTCCCTGATCACTGACCAGACTAGCCACAACCGGGCGGGCGGTTGGGCCCTCTCCGCCTTAAGCAGTGCGTCCGCCTGACAGGAGGACTAGGGGCTGGCAGCAGGTCCTTGGAATGCATGGCGAGCAGGGCCTCCTCGCGGAGGTGAGCTTTGGCATGACTCGGGCGGGTGGAGGCATCAGGTCCTCCAAGCGGCGAGCACGAGGAGGCGAGATCCTGCCTCGGGGCCAGCCTTGAGGCGAGCCTGAGGCGAGGTGAGGCCAGGCGGGGACCGCCTCACAGTGAGGACAGCCCACGCCAGGGAAGGCGGCAGGGTCCCGGGCACTGACGCGGGGGATGGGTGGCGGAAGGGGACGCCATGAGCGGAGAGAGGCTCTGGGGGCACCATGAGCGCCTCGAGGAACATCCTTGACATAGCGGCGAAGTGAGATGGACGGGCGAGAGCACGCGCGAGGCGGGGATGTAGGGGTTCGTAGCATGGAAAACAAAAAGTTTCTATCGCATACAAACAAATAAGCCAAGATATATCTACTAGATTGTAGCAACGAGTCGATGGAATAACTTACCCTCGAAGATTCCAAAGCGGTTAACGAGAGCAGATTCTCGTGGGTGATGTAGTCGTACTCTTTCCGATCTCAAGAACGCGTAGACGATCCTTCCGGCGCTGCGTTCGGCGCTTTCCGTAGTCGGTCACACGTTCGTACTCGACGAAGACCTTCCTCTCCCTTGTTCCAAAGAATGGAGGTTGTAGCACTCTCGCGATTCCCAAGAAGACAACGTGGCAGAAGTAGAGGGAGATCCATGAGGCTTTAAGCCGGAGCGAGTATGGTGGAGTATGAGAGAGAACTATTAGTGGTCTAGGGTTTAGACACACCAATTAGAAGGCTCTAAACCGAAGACTAGGGCAATTAGAAGCTCTAAACCAAAACGGCTCTAAACCGGAGATTAGAGGATAGGAACTTGTGTCTAGAGGGAGGCCCTCCTTTTTATAGGTGGGAGGGCGGCCAAGAGAGGGAGTCCTCCCAAGTCGGCCTTGGTTGGTAGGCTTGGAGGGACTCCTCCCAAGTCGGTTCCAACCACCTCTTGCTTGTTTCCAGGTTTCTTGTTTTAGCCGTTTGACTTTCAAACTGGACATTTGACTTTTCTGCTTTTAGGATTCAATTTAATCCTTTATTTGGAACAACAAGAACACTTAGTACATGATGCAATCATTCCAATATGTAATGACACATTCATGTACCCCTCCCGAGTGTCGGACATTCCGAACCTTCTAGAACATTCCCGATGAAAACAGGAATCATTTCCGAACTCAAACGGACTTTCCTTATATGAATCTTATTCTCCGGACCATTCCAGATCACCTCGTGATATCCTGGATCCCATCCGAGACTTCGAACAACATTCGGTCTCTTTCTCATAATACCATAACTACTCAAACAACGTCGAATCCTTAAGTGTGTCTCCTTACGGTTCGTGAATTATGCGGACATGATCGAGACACTTCTCCGAACAATAACCAATAGAGGAATCTGGAAATTCATATGGCTCCCACATATTTCTACGATTACTTTGCGATCGAATGAACCACTTACATACGATACCAATTTCCCTTTGTCTCACGATAGTTTACTTATCCGAGGTTATGATCGTCGGAATCTCTGCATACCTAGTTCAACCTCGTTACCGATAAGTACTCTTTTCTCGTTCACGTGATATGTGATCCCTTGTGAGACAGTCACATGCTTGCAAGCTAATTGGATGACATTCCACCGAGAGGGCACAGAGTATATCTATCCGTCATATGGATGGACAAATCCCACTCTTGATCCATGTGTTTCAACCAATACTTTCCGAACACTCAATGCCACCTTTATAGCCACCCGATTCACGGTGTGGTGTTTGATGTCATCAAAGCATCCATCCGGTAAAGGTGATATGCATGATCTCATGGTCGAAGGAATTAGGCTACTATGTATCAGAAAGCATATAGCAATTGAACTATTGAAATGACTTGATCTTTATGCTACGCTTATCTATAGGAGTATGTCCATCACATCATTCTCCTAATGATATGATCCTGTTGTTAATAACATCTCTATGTTCATGATTAGGAAACTATGATCATATATTAACCAACAAGCCAGTTTAACAAGAGGCTTTACTAGGGACTCTTATTTTAGTTTACAAATCACACAAGTATTAATGTTTCCGGTTAATACAATTATAGCATGGTATGTAAACATTTATCATAAGTGTGAAGATATGATAATAACCACTTTATTATTGCCTCTTGGGCATATCTCCAACAGTCTCCCACTTGCACTAGAGTCAATAATCTAGTTTCAAACCTTTGTGTATTCAACACCTATGGCTTTCCGGTGTTGTATGTACACGATTGCTAGTGGTCAATCGATCTGGATCGACACTTCCAGTGTCCGTGTAATTGCATGTATTTGCGTCTCGCATCACTCATTCTCTAATGAGATGGCTTCGCAAATTTGGTCCTTTGGTGTGACCTTTAGTTCTTTGGGGTTAAAAACATGTTGACAATATTGTCGTACAATATATCTTCATAGTATTATCCTTTGAACTACACCTAGTTTGATAACAAACTACTTGACACAAATGCCCTCTTTGTCGCTAAAATAGCAGTCATATACTTAGCCTTTTGTTGTAGTATCTGTCACAATGTCTTAACTTTGGAACTCATCGAAATCCATTATGGAACTTACTTTCCATTATATTGTGCCACCCTTAGTTTAGATTGAGATAAACTTAATTTGTACTTTGTGACAAAGCTAGTATCAATGTAGTACTTTTACAATGAACTAACCATCTATTTGTCACTTCTACAAATATTATACTCTTAGTTCTTTCAAAAGATCATAAGAATATCCTTACTATTGTCCAATGATCATCTTATGAATCATTCTGGTATATGCTCACAACATTTAGAGCATAGGACATATCTGAATTTGTACATATCACAGTATGATTGATATAAATACTCTTTGTGATTTCATACATCAAGTATCAATCTATACTTGATTATTTGTTTCACTTTACCAAATGTCAATACACTTGAATATATATCATCAACATTGAACTCATTCAATCCTTTCTGTGCGACAAGAACCTCTATTGTAGTTTCTATATTGAACTCATTCAATATCTTGTCTATGTACTTCTGGCACAACCATATTAGCGTCTATTGATGCCAAATATTTGGGTTTTGCCTAAGTCTTTCATCGGGATGAAATTCTTAATATGTGTTAATAAAAGATACATTATTTCCAATCAACAATATGTCTTCCACATAATGTATTAGAAACATGTCTTAGCGCTCCCACTTAATTTCTTGCAAATGCAAGCATCTTCATCGTCTCTAATGAACTTTTAAACTCCTTTAACAGTTTCATCACAGTGAAGATTCCAACTCTGCGATGCTCACTTTAACCATTGAAGTTTGCATATGCTTTTAGCATCCTTTGAATTAACAAAACCCTATGGACCGTGTTATGCACATGTCCTAGGTAACGATTCTATTAGAAGAACTTGTCTTGTTTATTCAACTACCATATAAGAAATTATATGTAGTGGTTGCTACATTAATCCGTCTAGACTAAATATCACTATGAAAGATCAAATCTTGTCATAGTCAACCTTTGAACATTGTTGTGAACTCTTTCCCAACATGTCGACTATTTCATAGATGTGCAACATCCATGTCTATTTATTTATAGATCCAAACACAACTGTAAGGTCTCACACCTTTCTCGAGGGTCCTTCAAGTTCAAAACTTGATTTCCCGTGTATGGAACTATCACGGATTTTATGGCTTCAAGCCATTTGATGGAGTCAGGGCCCATCATCGCTTCTTTGCATGTAGTCGGTTCATTATTCTCAAATAATGATTCAACCCTCAAATCTTGGTATTTGATTGTTCATCCGACCTACTTGTATCAATAGGAACTTGGATCTCCGTGACCACAACCTTTGAGGTACGTGAGCCATGAGCTTTGTTGCTGCCTCCGGAACACTTTTCGGCGCTGCGCAACTTTGCACATATAGCTAAGGTTCTTTTAACCTTATCAAAGTTCTATTGTCCTCCCACTTAACTTTTCACGAAACATTCCTTCTTAAAGAAATTTGACGTTCCAAGCGACAAACACTTTTGTCTCCGGTGTTTGTGGAGGAATACTTAACAGTTATTCAAAATATCATACAAAGACAGGTTCATCCGACTTTGGTTGCACACATCTTTCTTATGCATAGCATACCAATGTTTTAAGAAATGACTACTTGGGTTTTATCCCAAACCATAACTTAATATGGTGTCATTTCAACGGATTATGATGAAGCTCTTTTCAGTGGAAAAACGGTAATCTCTAAAGCTTTTAATCTTTAAAATGCAATGGCAATTTTATGAATTACACCTTTGATCTCACCATGTCAAACAAGGTTTAATTACATATCTCGAATGCTCCATACTCTTATGGTGTTTCAGGAAATGCAAATCCACGGAACGATTCCTTAAATCTTAGGTATTATGCTAAACTCTGTAACTCAAATATCTTCCTTTATGATCTTTATCATAAACTGTTTATATTCTTGTTACAATGATTTTGCACTTCATCTTGAAAGTCTTTGAACTTTTCAAATGTTTCATACTTCATCCTTATTAAGTAAATATTCATATATTCACTCAAATTTTCGGAGAAAGCATATGAAGTTGAAATCCATCGCTCTTGACTACACATAATGGATTTCGCACAACAATATGTACATGTTCCAATAAGCTAGTCATTCGTTCCCTTTTGGCCTATGAACGAAGTTTTAATTATCTCTAGGAAAGTTTCACAAGCGTCGTTTGATCAAAATCAAAAGACTCCAAAATTCCATCCACATGGAGTTTCTTCATGTTTTCTTTCCAATATAATTTAAACGGCGATGTCACTTCCTAAGTGATCCTTCAATCAATTTGTCTTTCGACATTTTTAGCACTAGTTTTATGGATGTGATTTCTCCAACGAGATTTGTGAATCATCCATCTTTTATGGATTACGACAATTATTTGAACAACCCTTTTTGTTCTCATAATTACCTGATAAAACAAATCTTGAAGGCAAACTTTGATGTTTAATGAGCAACACAATAACCCTTTATTTGTTCTCGATGAACATCATCACATATTCTTTTGCTAGTTACTTAGGCCATTGTAGTTCATGAATTGTGTTGTTTCGTATGACGATTCACACCAACAAATTCGATCAAATACTTAAGAACCACATTGTTTAATAAGCAAAGAATATAGCCATAACATGTATATCATCTATATACTTAAACGAACAATTCTAGTCTTTTCTTTTACGCCATATATTTATGAGATTCTCTTCAAGATTTCCTTTTACGCTTTGAAAGAATCTATCAATATCAATAGTGGAGTCATACATATGACACATAGTCCAAAGCGTGTATAGTTAAATACAAATGTCTTTGGACTTGCACTTTGAAGTAGATCACCATTATCAAATGTTTGGTGTTCTTTCAAATTCCTTTCTTTAGTAATCTCTTGGTGTAGTAAACATTTTACCTACATCAAATATTCATCCTTATCATGGAATCGTCCATGATCAAACTACCTTTAGCTTATAACGATGAATTACGAGTATAATGTTGCTATCCAAAACCTTTTGGAGGATTAGGACAACAAGTGTCTACAACCCTTTGCAAATTCTCATCAAAATATGAGAACATGAACTTTGCCATATTATACTCTATCGTGTTGCAACCAAAACTTCGTTTGAGATATCACAATATCTTCCACACATCATGGTTTCAAACAACTCTTTGGATCCTAGATAACCTTGATATTAAGACAATCCTTTGAATATCAAAATCATGGAGACAAACATGATACTTATATACTAACACTTGGAATTGTCACTCTTGTTTTAATACCAATTATTAAACTTCATGGAGTAAGGAACTTCTTGAAAGTTTGCAATAGGACTTTTAAACTTTAGATTAACACTTCAAAACAATACGATACCAGTAAAGTAACTAACCAGAATTCTATAGTTCTATCATCTCAATTATAACTAAGCGCAAGGTGGTAAACGGATGCCAATGACTACAACAATTATGCAAATTCACTTTGAGTTAATTTATGATAAATTGAGTTCTAATTAATAATTAAATTAATCTAGGTGAACTCCCACTCAAAACAATATCCCTCACATTGTTTTAGTGATCACACGAACCAAATCCACCACATCAAAACCGATCATCACGAGAGTTGACATAGCTTCAATGGCGAACAATCAACATGTTCATCATATCTACTATATGACTCATGCTTTACCTTTCGGTGATCCGTGTTCCGAGACCATGTATGTACATGCTAGGCTCGTCAAGATCAAACCTTAGCTTCCGCATGAGCAAATCTGGCTTGCTCACGTTGTATACACTTGCGGAATCTAACACACCCGATCATCACGTGGTGCTTCGAAACAACAAGCTTTAGCAACGGTGCTAACTAAGGGTGAACACTTTATGACTTGAAATTCATGTGCATGAGGGATCATCTTATAATGCTACCGTCGTCTACTAAGCAATACAAGATGCATAAAGGATTAACATCACATGCAATTCATAATATGTGATATGATATGGCCTTTCTTCTTTGTGCTTCCGATCTCCATCTTCTAGCACGAACATGATCTCCATCATCACCGGCATTGCATCAAGGTCAATGACGCTGCTCCATGGTTGTCATCCACCGGCTTCAACTATTACAACTACTTTGAATAGACACGCGGGTCTTAATAAATTAAAGACAACCATGGTTTCCTGCCATTCGACTTACAATAAGGAACATTGCATACATCAAATATAATCACAATCATGGCCATATCACATCTTTGACACCCCTGCAAAACAAAGTTAGACCTCTACTTTCTTTGCATGTTTTACGTGGTTTGGGGCTTTCTAAGGGTCGTTCTAACTTACGAACATGAACCACAACATTGACACAAGTATTGTTAATCACCGTTGTGAATTGGATCTATACTATGCTAGGAGAAGCAGGCACCATAAAGCCACTTATGCAATACAAGTTGCATGTCAAGCGTGGAGCAAGTCTCATGAGCGATGTCATGTCGAGTTAGCCGGGCGCTTCATCCCAACATACCGCAAGATGCAAAGTACACAAGAAGCAATCGACAATAAAAGTATCAACGCCCACAATGACCATTGTGTTCTACTCGTGCAACAGATCTACATATAGACACGGCTCACGATAATTGTAGGGGTTCATAGCATGGAAAACAAAAATTTTCTATCACATACAAACAAATAAGCCAAGATCTATCTACTAGATTGTAGCAACGAGTTGATGGAATAACTTACCCTCGAAGATTCCAAAGCGGTTAACGAGAGCAGATTCTCGTGGGTGATGTAGTCGTACTCTTTCCGATCTCAAGATCGTGAGCGATCCTTCCGTGCGGCGTTCGGCGCTCCCCAGTCGGTCACCGTCGGGTACTCGACGAAGACCTTCCTCTCCTTGTTCCAGCGGAGGTTGTAGCACTCTCCTCGCGATTCCGGCAGCACAACGGCGTGGTACCGGAAGTAGAGGGGAGATCTCGCAGGGCTTCGCCTTAAGCCGGAGCGAGTATGGTGGAGTATGAGAGAACTATTAGTGGTCTAGGGTTTAGACACACCAATTAGAAGGCTCTAAACCGAAGGCTAGGGCAATTAGAAGCTCTAAACCAAAACGGCTCTAAACCGGAGATTAGAGGATAGGAACTTGTGTGTATAGAGGAGGGGGCCCTGTCCCTCCTTTTATAGGTGGGAGGTGCGGCCAAGGGGAGGGGAGTCCCTCCCCAAGTCGGCCTTGGTTGGCACGCCGGCTTGGAGAGGACTCCTCCCCAAGTCGGTTCCGACCACCTCTTGCTTGTTTCCCACAGTTTCCTGTTTTAGCCGTTTGACTTTCAAACTGGACATTTGACTTTTACTTTTAGGATTCAATTTAATCCTTTATTTGGAACAGCAAGAACACTTAGTACATGATGCAATCATTCCAATATGTAATGACACATTCATGTACCCTCCCGAGTGGGACATTAGGAACCTTCTAGAACATTCCGATGAAAACACGGAATCATTTCCGAACTCAAACAGGACTTTCCTTATATGAATCTTATTCTCCGGACCATTACGGATCACCTCGTGATATCCCGGATCCCATCCGAGACTCGAACAACATTCGGTCTCTTTCTCATAATACCATAACTACTCAAACAACGTCGAATCCTTATGTGTCCCTACGGTTCGTGAATTATGCGGACATGATCGAAACACTTCTCGAACAATAACCAATAGAGGAATCTGGAAATTCATATGGCTCCCACATATTTCTATGATTACTTTGATCGAATGAACCACTTACATACGATACCAATTTCCCTTTGTCTCACGATAGTTTACTTATCCGAGGTTATGATCGTCGGTATCTACGCATACCTAGTTCAACCTCGTTACCGATAAGTACTCTTTTCTCGTTCCGTGATATGTGATCCCTTGTGAGCGGTCACATGCTTGCAAGCTAATTGGATGACATTCCACCGAGAGGGCCCAGTATATCTATCCGTCATATGGATGGACAAATCCCACTCTTGATCCATGTGTTTCAACCAATACTTTCCGAACACTCAATGCCACCTTTATAGCCACCCGATTCACGGTGGTGTTTGATGTCATCAAAGCATCCATCCGGTAAAGGTGATATGCATGATCTCATGGTGAAGGAATTAGGCTACTATGTATGAGAAAGCATATAGCAATTGAACTATTGAAATGACTTGATCTTTATGCTACGCTTATCTATAGGAGTATGTCCATCACATCATTCTCCTAATGATATGATCCTGTTGTTAATAACATCTCTATGTTCATGATCAGGAAACCATGATCATATATTAACCAACAAGCCAGTTTAACAAGAGGCTTTACTAGGGACTCTTATTTTAGTTTACAAATCACACAAGTATTAATGTTTCCGGTTAATACAATTATAGCATGGTATGTAAACATTTATCATAAGTGTGAAGATATGATAATAACCACTTTATTATTGCCTCTTGGGCATATCTCCAACAGGGGATGGGGGCGTCGGGAGTGGCGGCGGGGAACAGGGACTCCTCCACCTCGGGGCCCACCTCTAGGGTTAGACCGGCACGCGTCGCGGTGGCAACGGGTCGCGGGCCAGTGGGCTTGGCCACTTGGGCGGAAGTGGATCGGGCCTGCCTGGCCAGATCTCCCGTGGGACGAGGCCCACGAGCCATCCGGGGTAGGCACCCACCTGCAGCCCATTCCGCGCCCGGGGCGGCCCGCCTGGGCCCTCTCCCTGCCCCACCCGCTCCCTGTTGCGGCGCCGCCAGGGGACGCCGCGGCTGGGACTCCCTCCTCCGGCGAGGCCGCGTGGGAGCAGCCCGCGCCAGGGGGAAGAAGTCGGCCAGGGAGGGGCGCAGGAGAGAGGAGGCGCATCTCGGGGTCGGCACCCCGCGTTCCCCATCGGAGGCCTTGCCGGCGGCGCGAACACCGAACAGGGTCTCGCCCTCCGCGGGGACGGAGGTCAGCCCCGCATCCTCCTCGACGTCGCCCCACACCTTCCCCTGGAGGTCTGCCAGCGCAGCCACCACCGCCGGGTCTAGCGGGCGTGAGGGAGGGACGGGGGCCCTCACGGGAGGAGGGGACGCCAGCCGTCGCGCAGCCGCCGTCGGCAGGGGGACACGGCAGCCGACCCTCACCGCATGGGCGGGGAAGGACAGAGACGCGCCGTGCCGGATGAACTCGGCGCGGCGGCGATCCCGGGCGTCGATGACCACGCCGGCCGTAGCACTACCGTCGCCTCCGACCAGCCGGGACGGCACCCCGTGAAGATGGACGCCGACGACGCGCGCCACCGCAGCGGAGCGGACGCGGGAGAGGAGGACCAAGGCATGGCGGCGGGGGCGCCGCCGCACCGGCCGGGGAAGCGCCGCGCAGTTCAAAATTCAAACGGCATCAGGCGGGCTCCTTTCAGGTCGGCCACCTATAGACTATTTTTACTGTGTTATTATTTCCTTGGAGAGGGAACAAGCTCTTCTGTTCTGATCATTTTACACTCACCTGATATCATGTTTGATCTTCTCGTACGGCTTAGAAAAACTGTGTCGAAGAAGCTCGCCTATGGGTGTGTGCCTAGGTATCCACCGTATCAGAGAGAGCAATGAGAGTGTGGAAGACCGGGTACAAAGCCTTCCAACATAAATTATTACAACTTTTTTCAAAATGACCATCAACAGCAAAGCATGGCTTGTCGTTCCAGGACACTGGGGAAGACATAAGAAAGAACAATTGTCCTGAATGCTACGACTGGGATCAGCAGCTTCCTGAAATCTGCATCTAGCAGACATCCGCGCTGAAAAAAAGAGTGGCCGGGTAACAAGCAAGCAATTTTTGAGATCACTAGTCTCACCGTTTTATTTTTGCCTAAACTTGGGCACTTTTATACCCGTAAGTAAATATAGACCGTCTATTCATGCTAATCTAATGGCCAATATTAACTGGTACTCCGATTCAAGTGTTATGGAGTACCGTCCCCTTGCTGGCCCAAGTTTAGTCCGTGGCTCCAGCTGATTAAGGCTAAATACCTTCGTGGCCGTCCCTTGCTGGCGTGCGAGCGCCGTGAGGGATCTCAGTTTTGGAGGGCTCTTCAGGACATCAAGCACCTCATCCACCGCGGGTTAAACTTTGCGGTTGGGGATGGCCAGGCCGTCCTGTTCTGGGAAGACCCCTGGTTGCTTGAGGTCCCCCTCAAACGGGAATTTCCGGCGCTCTTTGCTATTTGTGCGGCCCCTTCGATGCTAGTGGCGGAGGCTATGCAGGAGGACCAATGGAACATCCGGAGGACCTTCAGTGCAGCCGAGGCGGCAGACTTCAGGAGGCTGCGGGGTTCCCTGCCCCTATCCCTCTCCGGGGAGAGGGATTCGGTGTCATGGAACCAGTCCCCCTCGGGGGTCTTCTCTGTTAGCTCGGCTTACCGGACCCTCTTCCAGGGCCCGGAGCTCCCTTGGATGGCTCACCTGCGGAAGGCCCCCCTTCCCCTGAGTGTGCGCATCTTCCTGTGGCAATTACTCCGGGACCGTCTCCCCTCCGGGGTGGAGGTCGCGAAACGTAACGGCCCGGGTAATGGCATGTGTCCTCTATGTCGGACCCCGGAATCTAGCACCCACATAATGTTCACTTGCTCTGTCGCCCAGTTTCTATGAAACTTCATCCGCGAGGCCCTGGGTCCGGCTTGGCAGGCCCAGGAGCTTGGTGACTTCCTGGAAACTGAGGCGACCAGCACCAGAAGTGGGCGCCACCTCTTCTGGTTGGTGATCGCGGCCATCACTTGGACGCTGTGGAAGATTAGGAATAAGATGGTCATTGAGCGGATTTTTCCCTCCCGGGCTTCTGACTCTGTTTTTTCTTTGCTTGCGCATCTCCAGCAGTGGTACCCGCTCTCCAGGTAGCGTGACCGGGTCCGCGTCGACGACATCATGCAGGCGCTCCGGACGTCCTAGTGCGGCCGCGTCCCCGTAGGGATGCCTTCCCCTGTTCCAGAGGCGCGTTTTTCCCTTTTTGTCTTGGGCTTACCGTGTTGTTGCCCCAACAAACTATTTTTTATTTCCCGTTTTGAGCCTGTTTCGAGGAGTACCGTCCCCTGGAGGCATGGAGTACATCGCTGCTAGGGGCAAAATATTATTCAAAACTCTTTCCTCGTCTTATTACGTCTGAAGTTTTTTCCATGTCTGTTCCGAATGTCACGGTGTGCTATCAGTTCTTCTGCCCACAGTCTGCCTCGCCGATGTCTTGCCCGAGATGCTTGCCGGTGAGTCCCCAGAATCCTGATTGTTGCCGCCGCCGCCCCAGAAGCAGCCGATGTGTTTAGTCAACAAACAATCAATCGAGTTTGTAATGCACAGCGGAAATCCTCATTGTCGTCATGCCCCGTTCCAATGTACTCCCTCCGTCCAAGAATAGATGTTTTAGATTTTTTTAGATTTTAAATAAATCTATATACTACTAAATAGTGTCTGGATTCATCAAATCTTTACTATTAATTTTAAAGCTGCAAATGAAACACTTCAAAATATTATAGGGAAATGCCACTCCACTCGTCTCAACAAAATCCACGGATGTGAGAAATTAGGAAAAACCACCGGTCACACCCTCCCGTTTCATGCAAGAAAAAAGTCATAGATTTTTTTCTTCTTCTCAAATTAATTGTGGATCTCTTGTTCACGGCCCTTTTAGCTGACACGGTATAACCGGTCATATATATGTTGAAAAAGATGGAACTTCCTCAAACAACCGTGGTTCGTGTTTCTTTCAGCCGGAACAAATAGCAGCCTTGTTAATCCACTTTGATACCTCAGTAGGCCAGATGCTTATCATGCTCCAGCCTCCAGCCGCATGCTTCATCTCCCACAGCTCTCCGCGCCTGAGACAAAGCAGGCCAAGAGGGCGACAGCGGTGCTCTCAAAAAACGAGGCCCACAAGACGATGCGGCATCGCCACCAATGAGCCAGCCGCATGCTTCATCTCCCACCCACTACTGTCCCCTGCTTCAGGGTACCTCCCTTGCCATCGTGGCTCCGCACCGGCCGGTCGAAGGGCCGAGCCCCCTTATGCATCTACCACGCGGAATATTTCCACATGATGCTTAATTTGCTAACCGTCCATGGGTAATTGCTCCTCTCTCTGTCTCTGCATCATCTGCTATTTGTGTTTTAGTTAATACTAATATATTTCCAAACTAGCATTTGGCACAAATGTAAAATTTCTGAAAATGAACTGAAACATGCTCACGATCCGGTCAAGAAAATGGGTTTTCTGTATCTGCAAATCATGTTCCCTAGCTTATTTTAAGTTTGGGTACTTCGATATGGTGAAATAGTGTTAATCATACATGTAAGAATAGTTGTGTTAATCACCCGTGAGTCTATGGTGATCAATTAAAATAAGGTCAGTATGTATATTCTGAAAGGCTTCTGCGACGTCGTCTGCTGATTACATCTCACAATTGCTCAATCGTTTGCCACAACAGGAAGTGAAAGCACATTCCCACACCGCTCGAACTCTTCTTCTATTCCTACACCGCTCGAACTCTTCTCCACCATGCCCATGGGATATAAAAATTACTCCAGAGGATTGTCGTGGAAGGCGTAAAGACGGACATCATTGAGTTGCGGAAAGTCAAGGACGGGCTGCGATGCGGTTAGTCAAGGACAACACTAACGTTGAGATGCGGGAAGTTGAGGACAACGTTGAGGCGGGATACGTCCAGGCGAAAGGCGGTAGTGCTAGAACACCATCCTTTGCCATGCTCTCTACCGTTAGAGGAGGGGTACCAATACTTTCTGCATGAGTTTTGGTAGTATGTCAATTCTGTCAGCACGTTCTTTCTGAATTTTCTTGATCAGTGTCGAGATATGGAGTTTTCGTATCTTGATGTTCTTCATAGAGTATGTTTGTGGGTGCATTACTTTCCGCACGGAGTAATCCGTGGTTCAGTAAGATATGTTGTGCTCATTTTTAGTTTGTAAGTGCAATATGTCGTCAAATAATTCTTCTTTGGTGCAGAGATCTCGATGCCGATATTGGAGAAGTGCTGGCCCTTGTGCTTGGGAAGGCTGGCATCATGCCCATCCAGTACCTATGGTATGCTCCATGCTTTCCTGCATTAATTGCTCTATGTCAGTCTACTTTGCATTGGATGCCAAATCTGGGTCTTGAACCAACTCCTTGTAATAGAACCGTATGATTTGCTTTGTTAGATTTAGGCAAACCGTTCTATGGATTATTAACGAAGTTGTTGGTAGGCCGAACCACTCAATCTATGATTACTGAATGGAAATACAGATCTTGATGCAGTGAATCTCAAAGTATCATAAATATCAGATTTCGTATGCATTGGGAATGACGGGGGTGGCCGCTGATTATAGTTTTCCATTTCATAGAGCTCTCATTATACTGATATATATGTTAACGCAGGTAGATTCTGGTCGGATATGCTTGCAATGGGTTAGCAAGCTTATTAACTTACTCGAATTGATTATCCTGAGAGTAGAGTAGAGTGGGGGATGTTAAGCAAAACGGTCACTCAGTTTGATGATTCAGTTCATATTGTTGTTTGCTTCCTCTGTCTAATTAGTCTTTTTGCCATGAGAAAGGTTCTCATTCATGTCTTGGAACCATGTATCTTCTATGTTTATGAGCTTATATGATTATAATGAAGTGGAGTAACTTGGATGTGTCTAAGATGAATTTAGTAAACTAAGATACTACCTCCATTCCAGTTATAAGACAAATACGTACTTCGGGAAAATAGTTTGACCGAAAATTTGGTCAAAAAAATACTAACTGTAATTAAAAAATATATACTATTAGGTCCATATTCAAAATACGCTTCCAATGGTACAATTTTTGTGACATATGATTCATATATTGTTGACCAAATTTACGATCAAACTATTTTCTTCAAATATGTATTAGGCTGATAATCAGGGAGTATGTTTTGTTGTTTGCCCAGTGATGGTAATTCATTACAACCTGACATATTTCAGAGGTACGGCTACTCGCTATGTTGGTCAATATCCTGCTTCAACAATACAACTTAGACACATTATGAAGAAACTTTTAAAAAAATCTTTTTAGTCTATTTTTCTATATATTTTTTTTAGATTGTGCTTGGAATTTTCATGATGTTGTAGTGAGTATATATCTGGCTTAATACTAAGAGATAATTAGTTGGTATACGTTCGTTTCTACACATGTTGTGGAATTAAGCAAAATGAAAATGTTAATATTTTAAAATACTACATTGCTATGTTTTGTATATACTTGAATATTGAGTTCTGTAGTTGGCTCACGACCACCGCCAATAGCGGGGGAAACCATTGGACCAGTCCGGCATCAGTGTCATCGTTGTTGCTTTCCTTATTGGAAGTGTTGCTTGGTACGCGGTGCTTCGAAGCCAGAAGCGTTGTAGGAATACTCTAGAGGACATAGCGGTTGCAGATCATTCTTTTTTTTATTGAGCCACCGGTGTCGGGTTTGTGTTGTGGCCCTAGCATGCTGGTTGTATCGTGTGGTTGCTATATTAATAGGGGTGCAAGCCTGTTTCGAGGTATATATTTTAATATTTAATTAATTTTATATGCTTATGTATACAAAGGGTGTAATCTCGAAAAAAATAAAAAACCGTGGCAACACACGGACATTTAACTAGTTTTAATAAATTTAAGACATCTATTTTAGGACGGAGGGAGTACCTCCTTTCTGAATCAATCTCGCGGTGCCTATTGATCCTTTTCCCCACAAATTCGTTCTCGAATTCTTGAATAATTTTTGGCGTTATGAGTTAACTACCGTGAATTGCATAAATAGAGGTTGGCTATATGTTAATTTAACAAAGTCATTGACGAATTTCACTGGAATCGTAAGGATGCATGCTCTTCGTCAGAATTACAAGCATGCTTTCTCTTGTCAGAAATTGAAAGAGCATGTAGTTTTACTATTGTGATCTCAATTCCTCTGTATCTAACCATTAACTGCTCCCCTGTGGTTATAACCATTCGGTCCAGATCCATCCGTAGCCAACATGAATGACATGATGCAGTCGTTTTCAGCAATCAGCACAGCAAAATAATTGCAAGTTCTGGGAAAAGCCCGGGAAAAACGACGGGAGAAGAAAGGGTAGATGTGCGACAGAGGGATAAAGGGTAGCTCGCTCAATCGGGAGAAGCGGCGGCGAGAGGGCCAGCAGTTGCTTACTCATCATGGACAGAGGCGGTTGTTCAGTTCGATCAGCAAATTAATTATATCTTGCATTATACCAGGTAAATAATGTCTAAACTACCCCTATGAATGAATGGTCAGATTTTTTCGGTACTCCCTTTCCTCTCACGGAGTACTAGTGTACCGGAAAAATCCTCAATTTCTTTGTTCTCATACTAGCTATACTCCCTCTGTTAGAGATTATAGGCCTATGAACCACTTTGATAGGATTAAAAAAATTAATAACTCACCCTCTTGATTACTATATGCATCAATAGTTACATATGCACGAGAGAAGATAGAGAAAAACAAGAACATGCACTGGATGAGAGAGGCTAATAAATGAGAGAGGACTTATAATTTTTAACATTTTTAAAAAACTCGTGGGCCTTTTAATCCCTAACGGAGGAAGTACTACTACCAAAAATAGGATGGATGTAAGTGGTGGTCCGAAAATCCAAAATATTAAGATGTGCCAAGTACTTTACTCGCATAAATAGAATCAGAGAACTTTCTTAATCTACATTCACCTGCACCAATGAACCTACTATATGGATTTAGGCTGTTCGATGATAAATGCACTTCAAAAAGTTCGAATTCCAAAACAGGGGCGGCGGCTAAGGGGAGGCGACGACGGCTGCACCTGACCCGGAAGCTTCAGATCTCTGACATATCCCCCTTCTCCATCCCCGATGCCGGCCGCTAGAAGGTAAGCTGCCCTCCTCCATCTCCTCCCCATCCCCTCTTCTGGTAAAGTTAGGGCTTGTTCAAGTTAGGGAGCATGCTCTGTTTCTTGCGATATGAGATAGAGATGTGGTAGCATCTGATCTTGTTGGATCTCGTCGCCCCCATTGATTTGTCGCAGGTGACCTTCTGCAAGGGCCGCAACAGGCTCCAGAAGAAAGCGTACAAGCTCTCTGTGCCTTGTGAAGAATCCGCGGGCGCCTCTACGAGTACTCCAGCAACAGGTGTCGTGCCGTGCTTCTTTCTTGGGTACATGCCTTATGTTCATGCGATCTTGCCCAAATTGGAGCTGACTACCTCTGGCCTTTTTCGTTGGGGGGAAAGGGCAGGGAAAAGGGGAAGCTGCATCTTTCTTGCTATACTCAGTTCTGTTAATTAACTGTCTTATTCATTGCCGGAGAGGTCCAAGCCATGGGTTAAAAAAATCGCCACATGTTCTTTCTTTTTGTGTGTGTGCGTGCGTGTGTTGTAGCTTGCATCTGCGTGTGTGGGTAGATTCAGCATAGTATATACCTTGTGAAGCATTTGTACATGCATGCTTCTGAGCTTTTCTTATGTGCAATAACTCTGCTTTCTTGTTGTTGATTAATTACTTTAGCGTATTTTAGAAGCACTGCCTGGCATGGAAACTCTACTTGCTTATAGTTTGATTACTGTCGCTGTAAAAGTTGACAACACTTATAACATGTGTTTCACTAAAACTGTGGTTGAGTAATTTTCACTAAAAATCCAAGGTCAATAATAGTGATAAGTTACATCACTACTACTATTGTCTTCTCACTTGCAAAGCGGAGTGCATGTAGACTGTTTAATGCTAGATAATGCTGGATGTAGAAGATGCTAACTGCTGCTCCTTGACTGCCTCCAAATACTGGACATTGATTTTTTAGGAGAAGATTCTCATTCTTCTCAAGAAAAGAAACCTGAAGTTGTTTTATACTATTGACAGTTGGCTAATGCAAATACCAGTTCTACATGATCAATCTCTAGAAGAAGAAAGGAAAGTTATCAGTTCTACATGATCAATCTCTAGAAGAAGAAAGGCAGGGTGTTATGATGATGAATTTGTGTGTGCTTTACAGTGAAAAGACTATATTTTCTTGTCGCGTCACTATTTTCTAAGATCGAATTATTTATACCTTGAAATAGTAGAGTTTTTTAGATACTTACGTTTCAGCTATATCTTGTATTTCATTACTTATCTTGCTTGGGAACATTTTTTATTTTAGCTTTTAGCCATGGTCAAAGTTGATGTTAAAAAGGATACTATTTAGATTCAAATATGTTGTCTTTTTTGGGTTTGTATGTTATGCTGTTTGCTGCCTGCCGCATGTGTTGCTTGCTGCATGCCATCCCGTGTGCTGATTGCTGCCGCTTGTGCAGGGACTAACCGAACGACAACAAATGCCATGGAATAGTAGGGAATCTGAGGAGTGGGTCAGTCGAGATTTGGGTGACAGCTATGGTTCACCGAATCCATGCAGGGGTTGCATCCGCTAATGGATCTGAACCAATGCAACCGAAAAAAGCCTTAGCCCATCTTTTCTCTTTTAGAACGGAATAATTAATAGCAATTGGACTTTACTTTCTATAAAAAAATTAGGTGCATCATAGTTATTTCTTGAAAAAACTAAGGAGATTTATTATTTGTCTAAATGATTATTAACTCTCTCTTTGCATCTGACACACCTGAGGACTCAAACCTTAGATCATACAGCGTGAAAAATCCTACACTATCATGAACGGTCAACTCTACAAACGGATCACAACCGTAATCTTCAGCGTTGTGTTTCTATGGCTGAAGGAATCGATATTCAGAGGGAAATCCCCGTTGGTGATTGCGGACATAATGTGTCTCCCATATCCCTTGTCACGAAAGCCTTCGGACATGGGTTTTATGGCTTACAACTAAGAAGGATGCCGACAACCTAGTCAAAACATGTATTGGCTGCCTGATGTTGCATGGGCATGCTCAAAATGTTGCAAAAGTTTTCATACATTTACAAATTTATAAGAAAATATGTTGCTGGGAGAGTGGGGATTGCAGTGTGTGGCAAGGCAGGCATCTGCCATGAGGATAAATCACGGGAATCTAATATCAACCTGAGCACATCAAAGAGTCCAATCATCCAAGTAGGCATTCATTCATTCATCAAAATAGGAACCCAGGGAATTAAGGTAGAGGGATACAAAACATGAGAGTTGGAGGGCCTGATATTCTCTTTTGACGAAGCACCACATCGATCATTGATCCTATGTTTCAGCTGGGATGAGTACATGTGGCGTCTTAGTGCGGTCGTTTGCATGGGTGCAGGCATGAGGGCGAGCGGAAGGGCGGGCAGGCATGTGTGCATTGGCCGGTAGGGTAGCAGGGGTGACTTCAGTTTAGGGTGGCATACATGTGGCGTTGTGTATGGGAATCATGGTGATGGAGGTCGCTGAGGCGTAGCTTGATGCTGGGTGTGGGTACGGTGGGTGGGTTAACTCAGTGGACTATTTTTATGACATGTTATTATTCTGCGAGACACTTTTTATGGGGGGGTGAAGCAACGAAGGGGGGTTTGTGACGAAGCGACTACCGAAACATGGGGTTGGCAGGAAACATAACCTATGTTTTCCCTTTTAGATAGTAGAGATGTGTTCTTAAGAGAATTAATTGTCCCGATGTTTCGAGGTCTCAGATATAGAAGAGTGAAAATAGATAGAAACTCTTGAATAATGGAAACAGAAAATAAACATAGCCCTAATTCTTTAGCAAATGGTAAGACCTATGGCGCCAGAAGAAGTTATATATCTTTTATGCTCAACGGTGTTCATTTGGGTTGTAAATGGTACTTTGCACTAATATATGGCTATGTAGACCAATTTGTGCCGAGTCCCGGGGGACTTCCCTCCTTTTCAAAGAAAATGTGATTTGACACAATAGATTCCAAATACTTACTCAATTCGCATTACAATTAATTAGATAGTAATTAATTAAGTGAGATAAGCGTATTGTGCCAGGCCTTCCTAAGTACTAACATCTGATTGACATGTTCGTTTGAGCTTGCAAGTATGATGTAGCAATCGTGTCCATCTATTTCTTGGAATATAGTCTAGATCTCCTATCTTGGTGAAAATGAATTTGATTCTCCAGGACATATGAACAGAACTAGGTGGCGTTGGTCCTACTTATCCCACCTTTGCCTTTCAAGATGGATCATTAGCCGTTGCTTTTTTCCCTATAAACTTTGAAGGTGCATCATTCTAATGCAAAGATCGGCAGATCAATATATGTATGTCTTAGAAAACTTAGAACATATTTATGTTGAGGCAATGATAAAGCATTCGTTGCCTCGGACCTACCCGAGGACTAAATTTGTAACAAATAGATTCTCATCAATTGACCTACTAGAGGACCATTGGCATCATGTCACTTCCCACCAACAAAGTCTTCTATAAAACTAAGGCTTCCTTACGAAAATGATGAATAGCTTATTCTTCATTTTACTGATGTTCTAGAATTGCTTGATCTCATTTCTTGCATCACTTGTTGTATCTCTACATGCTAAGTATTTGAATTTTGATTCTATAGGCATAGAAGGCACCAGGAATTACTCTTTCAGTTACTAGAGATGTCATGAGTGAATATCTTTATGAAAAGGTAGTTCCAGCTATCACAGACCAGATGCCCGATGATAGTCAAGAGTGAAGAATATTGATCCAATAAGACAATGCTAGAACACATGTTCTTCAAAATGATCCCACTTTTCTAGTTGTCGTCGAAGAATCGGGACTAGATATCAGGTTGACGCTGCAACCCGCAATTTCACCTTATATGAACATTTTGGGTCTTTGCTTCTTCTGTTTGATTTAGTATGTGGCACTTGAGAGTGCACCTAACACTCTCGAGGATTTAATAGTCTATTGAACAATCATATGATGCATACACGTGCAGAAACCGTCGAGAGTGTTTATAACCCTACAGTGCATGATTAATGTTATGTAAGAGGAAGGAGGTAACATATACAAAATACCACATCTGAGCAAAAATAGATGGCAAAGAGAGGTAAGGATTCCTATGGCTCTAAGATGTCACATAGAACTTTATCAGAAAACACCGAAGATTATGGTTGGCCAGTAGAGGAGAAGGAACTAAAGAAAGCATATATCACTTGGAGATGTATATGAATGTCATCACATGAGATTATAAATAATGAATATTATAGATGGTTTTTTGTTTATTAATGCAATTGTTTAGTAATTATGTCCTCTGTTTTGTAATTGTTTGTTTCTTAATTGTCTCTAGTTTATGGAATATTACATATGTGGCCTCACATTACATGTTGATGGAGTATCAAATAATAATCTTGAACGAATGACTGAACCTAAATTCAAACAGTTCAAAATTCAGCATAAAGCATAGGCTAGGCTAGAACCTATAGCTAAAGCACCTGATCACAAAATAATTCTTAATGGCTCATTCAGAATGAGACAAGCCACCGAAGCGTAGCACTGCGTCTAAATCTAGGAAGGAGTGGAGATCGTTGTATATTGGTTTGGCATGAATGAGGATGGAATAAAGAGGGTGATAGTCTGGTTTGCATGCAGCATAGATATATAGAAAAGGGATAATAACAAACACATTGTGATTCTTGATGGCCGTGAAGAAGTCTCATACGGATATCACACTAGAAGATGTGTACGATTATGCAAATGCCCATCCTTACCTAGGCAGATGCTATGGTATGGTTCATTCGCTTGCACTCATTGGCTAGTGCCCGTCTCTTTTCATGCTTTTTTCTTTTGTTTTAGAGTGACATGGTCAGGTAATGATAAATAAATAAATTCCTGTTCGTCCAAACACTACAGGACGCGCGCGCTACGCCGAGGGCAAAAAGCCGTCGGCGTAGCCTAAAATGCCTCTCGGCGACAAGCTACGACGGCTGCCGGCGTAGCCTCCTCGCAAAGGGCTCCTCGGCGGAGCACATAGAGGCCGTCACAGTATCAAAATGTCGGCGTTACGCCGAGGGCAATGCCGTCGGCGTGGGCCGTCGGCATAGCTTGTAATCGGTTGCAAAAATATTTTTTAAAAAATTAAATTTTTATTTTATTTTTTTTCTTAATTTTGAACTATTTGACTCGTTAATCTCTCACTTTGAACATTTTTAACACTAATTACACTTAATACTTAATTAAATTGCAGTCTTGGTGAACTTCCGGAAGGTCACCCATCCTCTACTCCAGCTCCAAGACGCTTAACTTCCTCGTTCCTTCGAATCTGTTTCAAAGTAATTCATACATTGTTGTCAATACTATGATACCAATCCTATTAACCCTTATATCAACATGTCACATGTTTGTATTTTTGAAATTACAAACAATTATTTAAATAAACATTAATGAATAAGTAAAATATTATTGAATTCAAATAAAATATAATAATTTTACTTTTTGTATTTTTCTATTTAATATGGAATAATTAATATCTTTAAATCTATAAATCGGAATTTAACAAATAATATGTCTAAATTGATCAGAAAAATGAGAGGAATCCAAATATGATATCCATATCAACTAATCACAAACCCTCCGTTTTTGAATTATCTATTTGGTGGTTGCTTTAGAAAATTCCCTTTTTGCGCTCGGATAATGAAAAATGGCTTTTTGGTGCGATGAAAAGGAAAACTTGCATTCCTCCTGCAACATTGTTCGCCATCCCATGATGCATGTGTATGCACAATATGGGACCATTATCACAAACTATGCCTTGATTCTAGCCATAACATTGGTCATTTGACAAAAGCCAAGAAACCTCGAATGAGATAGGTCATTTGTGAAGGTTTTTAAGACATAATCAATATATCAAGTTTAATATTTTTCCTTATAACTATGTCACATAATATGACACCACGAAGGTTTCGCATTGTTTCGATCGTTTTGAATTTTTATGCCTTTTGAATTATCGTCAAACTTTGTCGAGCGGGCATGAAGATTCTTAGCTTTCAGGCGAGCCTCGCTAAACTTGCATTGGATCTTTGATAAAATAGCATATTGTGAACCTAAAATGATTTTGTAAAAACATGAGCATCGGATCATGTACCTGTAGTTCATATCTGACCCGCTTCCTGCCGATTCGGCATGAATTTGTCTTTTTTATCAGAGGTGGACGGAGAGGTTTCGGAACCCCCTGTTGGGAAATTGTCCATATAAGATGGTATATTATTTTAGTAAAATATGGTGGTAGCATTTTGAATTAGCCATTTGGTGGTTGCTTCACAAAATCGTCCGTTTTTTATGATCGGAAAATGGGAAATGGCTTTTTGGTACGACGAAAAGGAAAACTTTCTCCTGCAACATTGTTCGCCATCCCATGATGCATGTGTATGCACAATATGGGAACATTATCACAAACTATGCCTTGATTCTAGCCATAACATTGGTCATTTGACCCGAAAGCCAAGAAACCTCGAATGAGATAGGTCATTTTGTGAAGGTTTTTTTGAGACATAATCAATATATCAAGTTTAATATTTTTCCTTATAACTATGTCACATAATATGACACCACGAAGGTTTCGCATTGTTTCGATCGTTTTGAATTTTTATGCCCCTTTTAAATTATCGAAACTTTGTGAGCGGGCATGAAGATTCTTAGCTCGGGCCGAGCCTCGCTAAACTTGCATTGGATCTTTGATAAAATAGCATATTGTGAACCTAAAATGATTTTTGTAAAAAACATGAGCATCGGATCATGTACCAGTAGTTCATATCGACCCACTTCACCGATTCTAAGAGAATTTGTCTTTATCGGAGGTGGAAGGAAAGGTTTGAACCCCTGTTGGGACATTGTCCATATAAGGTGGTATATTATTTTAGTAAAATATGGTGGTAGCATTTTGAATTAGCCATTTGGTGGTTGCTTCACAAAATCGTCCATTTTTATGATCGGAAAATGGGAAATGGCTTTTGGTACGATTTAAAAGGAAAACTTTCTCCTGCAACATTGTTCGCCATCCCATGATGCATGTGTATGCACAATATGGGAACATTATCACAAACTATGCCTTGATTCTAGCCATAACATTGGTCATTTGACCCGAAAGCCAAGAAACCTCGAATGAGATAGGTCATTTTGTGAAGGTTTTTTTGAGACATAATCAATATATTAAGTTTAATATTTTTCCTTATAACTATGTCACATAATATGACACCAAGCGAAGGTTTCGTATTGTTTCGATCGTTTTTGAATTTTTTATGCCCCTTTTAAATTATCGTCAAACTTTGTCGAACGGCGGGCATGAAGATTCTTAGCTCGGGGCCGAGCCTCGCTAAACTTGCATTGGATCTTTGATAAAATAGCATATTGTGAACCTAAAAATGATTTTTGTAAAAAAACATGAGCATCGGATCATGTACCTGTAGTTCATATCTGACCCACTTTCACCGATTCTAGAATTTGTCTTTTTCACGAGGTGGACGGAAAGGTTTGATTCCCTTTGGGACATTGTCTATATAAGGTGGTATAGTATTTTTGTAAAATGTGGTGGTACCATTTTGAATTAGCCATTTGGTGGTTGCTTTACAAAATCGTCCGTGTTTTGTGCTCAGAAAATGGGAAATGGCTTTTTGGTGCGACGAAAAGGAAAACTTTCTCCTGCAACATTATTCGCCATCCCATGATGCATGTGTATGCACAATATGGGCACATTATCACAAACTATGTCTTGATTCTAGCCATAACATTGGTCATTTGACCCGAAAGCTAAGAAACCTCGAATGAGATAGGTCATTTTGTGAAGGTTTTTTTGAGACATAATCAATATACCAAGTTTGATATTTTTCCTTCTAACTATGTCACATAATATAACACCACGCGAAGGTTTCGCATTGTTTCGATCATTTTTGAAATTTTTATGCCCATTTAAACTATATATAATTTCTTATGTTTTACTTAATTTTTATTTATAAATGTGTAATATTTGAGTGTAGATAGATAGGTCTTATTTTTCTGCAAATTTTGATATATTATTTGTATTTTCGAATTAGAATGATTTAGTTATGATTTTTCAAAGTTTAATGAGATAAAATAAAAAATAGCTACGCCGAGCAGCGTCATCGGTATGCTACGCCGAGGGCAGCCGTCGGCGTAGCATAGGATATGCCGAGGGCAATTCTACGCCGACGGCTGCTTGGCGGAGCTGGCCTAGACGATGGCTACGCCGACGGCCCCGATGTTTGGCCGTCGGCGTAGCTACTGGCCGTCGGCGTAGCTTCCCATTCCTGTAGTGAAAGGAAATTTCAGGATTAACAAGACGAGTACTTCTCCGACACCCTGGTAGGGAATCTTCAATTTTTGCCAAACTCCCCCTGCTTGTGGGGACCACCCGATTAGAACCTATTCTATGAATTGATGGACTTTTTTAGCCTGCAGAATATTCCTTGCGTGTGTTGAAACACACTGGCAAACAACGACGTTACTCTGCGCTCCTCCGTGCAACTTCGATTGTAGCTCTGCTTGGACACCTCTTTGTCACCCCACTATTCTTTCTGCCCCTCGCTAGGTGCATCCTCTTTCTTGACCGTACACCCTCCCTCCCTTCCCTCCGGCCACAACACCTACCTGCAAAACATAAAAAGATAATCATGCTTAAGAAGGAATCGACAAGGAAATAAGAAATATTATTTTATGATTAACATAAAACGATGCAACATTTTTTATTTACACGCCCTTGTGTGAATTATTTGGTGCATTGTTCATTTGACCTATAATTTGTTCCCTCCCACTAATATCACAAATTAATCTGTTTGCGTATTGGTTGAAAGGAAATAATTAGAACACCATGGCTAAAATTTGGTTTGCGCTTTATTATGGCCTATGTTTACATGCATGTTATGGTTTTGTTTTTAATAGGACAAGATATTATCTATTTTATGGGTTATCCCTTTAGCTACCCACTAGATCCATATGGGGTCCTACCTCCATTTGATAGAGATGCGGACGGTCATGTCTTCTAGGTGTAGTCGTTTGGAAATAGTGGCATGGCATTTATTCAACTGGTGCGGCCAACAATCTGATAATAAAATTACATGCTGATGTAGAGGCCCATAATGTATCTTATTTTTTGTTGGTTGATTTGTATGTCGACCTTATGTGACATAGTGAGATGTTAACTCTAAGAGTTCTAAATAATCAAATAAAGTAGACCATATGCATCCAGAGGGTAGGGCTACCATTTGACATATAATCGTATACCAATATAAGTTCACCTTTTCACATGCAATAACCAAGAAGCTGCACCAGGTTGCGATGTCGCAGTCTACCAATGCTAACAATCTCGGTAACAAACTCCATCATCCCTTGTGCTGACTCATGAGACATCCTCTTCGCGACAATGTCCTTCTTGGACAATTTAAGCACCTTCTTATATACCATCCCAAAAACCTTCTGCTCCAACTAGGTTCTTGTTATTAAATCCTTCTTTAGCATGGAACAAGTCCTTGTAGGAGAATTGTTGTGGACCGGACTCACTCTCCCAATCCTCGCGCACCTCCTGGTACCTTTGACTTCTTGGTGCCATCACAATGACCATAGTGCCGATAGAGATGATCAATGTTACAGTGCCTATTGGTAGGATGAAAGACAAGAGCTTGGACTGTGGCTTTGGTCCAACATGAGCCAACTTAGGAAGCTTGGAGATGTCGATGGATGGAGCTTGCTTGTTCATGCCAAAGCTCCATCCAAGAACATAATGAAGGGTGTTCATTTGTTCACCCGTGGATGAGAAACCAATATATGACGTCTTTGTGAGAAATCTTGAGAGGTTATATAGGTTGCAGATAGCTTCAAGAGTTTTCCCACATGAAGTGGAGCCAAGGTCACATTGATCCTTGCTTCCTCCTCTTCATAGTCCACCCATAGCTGAACTCCATGCCACTATTCAGCGTCATGTTCTTGAAGGAACCACTAGAGTCTTCTTAGAACCTAGCCTGTAAGACTGCAAAGATAAAATGTTGTTGATGTCAATGTCGATGTGGTTGTCGTTGATATCTTGCATCTTAGGGTTCTGGAAGGTTGTCAATCTCGATCACCATGAGGTTTTCATTGTTTCTTATTTCAGGATGATCCCAATGAAATGTGTTGGCATTGCATCCAGGAAATTCTTGCTTGGAGCGATGAAGAAGTCCATGTCGTTAGCATTCACGCCGGGATATATCCGACGATACCGAAAATGATGGCGATTGAAAGTGTTGCACTTTTCAACCGGATAAATGGCGGAATAGCAGAGGAGTGGGGTAGATAGCATGACCTCCGGCGTTACTCGTGCCGTTGGACATTGTGAGACGACAACATTGCCATCAAGTGCTAGGTTGGACTGTGTGAAGCCGGAGAAGACGAATTGGTTATCGCTGGAGGAAAAGGTTGTGACGGGGGCCAAATAGAAGGAGGATAAGGGATGAAAGGAACATATCGGCTATCGCTGGAAGTTGTCTGTGGCTGGGAAATGGCAACTACCGAATTAATGTGACGGGAATGAGGTGTTTGGGTGATCGTGCAAGTTCGTCTTAAGGTTGCACGTAGGCAGCTTTTTTTAAGTAAAACCTTATATATTAAGCATGCAAGTCGTCTCATTAAAACCTTCCAGTCCCCGTAGGTACCCTGGTAAGGAAAAAGAGTGCGTTAGAAACTTGTAGCCCATCAAACAATAGTTACATCATTCAAGAGAGGTTGCAGAAGAAAGCTAGGGGGTACATCGAGCCAATTACAATCATTTTTAGACTCGAAGCAATTCCTAGCTATTGCATGCGCTACTGAATTTGCATCTCTCCCATTGTGGATGAACTCAACCTTCCCAATTTGTCCAGCTTGAACAAGGATATCAGCGTAGATTGTTGTAGCCTCATTCCAAATCTGTTCGGCCCCAGAGCATAGTTGTATCATCTCCAAACAATCAGACTCTGCCTCAATATCATTGAACCCTAAATAATTAGCCAATATTAGACCATGCAACATAGCCCAAGCCTCCGCTAAGGTAGGTGATGCCACATGTGTTATGAATTTCGACTGTGCTACAATGAAATCTCCTCTGATGTTCCTCAGAATGGCACCCGACGCACCAGAAAAATTTTCAGCCGAAAACGCTGCATCGACGTTCATCTTGACAGATTTAGCTTTCGGTCTCGACCAAGTATCCTTCATCTGTCTGATCGATGGTTGTTTTGCTTTCAAGGAATTTTCCGCTATAGCTTTAATCGAGGTGATGGACTGCGCAATAGGGGGTACTTGCTCACCGTGGGATATTGTACGACGTCTCCACCAGATATACCATGCGGCGATAGCAGAGACGCTGCGATTTTCAATAGAGTCATATCCTGGCAGATTGCATGAGGGGATTTTAAGAAGCACCTCAAATACCTGAGCACCAGATCGATCGGTCCCCATTGCCTCATGAACAGAATCTTCAAGTCCTAATCCTCTCCAAATATCAGCCGCTCCTTGGCATTTAAAAACCATATGCATGATGTACTCCTCATCAGTAGTACAAATCGGGCAAACCCCACTAGAGACAATGTGTCGACCAAGCAAGATGGATTTTAACGGTAGCGAACCATGCATAATTCTCCAACAATCGGTTTTCACCTTTGCTGGCACATCAAGGCTCCAGAGTATTTTCCATATCGGATTATTCAACGATGTTCCAGATATCAATGATCTACAAGTAACACCATTGAATTGGTGTTTCCACTCCACATGGTATCTTGATCTCAGAAAACACTGAGCAGTAAAATGCCAAGCCAGAAAGTCATCAAAAGCATTAATATTAGTCAGAATCTGTAGGATTCTTTCTGCATCAATATGGTGGAAGTTTGATCGCACAATATCCTCATCCCAAACTGCAGATATTGGATCGATCAGCTCACAGACCTTGGTTAATATACAGTTACCTCGTGGGGAAACAATTTTCCTGTCTGGGCTAGATGGAACCCACGGGTCCTTCCAAATGTCAATGGATTCACCGCTGCCCACACGCCAAATACAGCCTCTCTTGAAAGTTTATATCCCTGCGACTATACTTTGCCATGTAAACGATGAGCCAACCTTTGCTCCCGCCTTAAGTAAATCTCCAGAAGGATAATATTTAGCACGGAGTACTTGGGCGCATAAGGAATTTGGATTATAAATCAATCTCCAAACTTGTTTAGCAAGCATGCCCAAATTAAAAGTGTGGAGACACTACGGGAATAACTAAATAGGCTGACGGCCTTTTTATACGCCGACGGCAAAATGTCGGGACCGGCGGTGTAGCTTGACGGGCCGTCGGCCTAGTTTTTCCGTCGGCGTATAATAAATAGGCCGACGGCCGCCGTCGGCGTAAACATGACCGTCGGCGTAGCCCATTGGGCTAACGGCAAAGCAACGGCGTCAAGTCTACGCCGACGGCAAAGGTTTCAGACCTATGCCGACGGCAAAGCCGTCGGCGTAGCTATTTTTCTTTTTTTGCCACATTAATTTAGAAAAATCATAACTAAATCATTTAAATTCAGAAAAATACATATAATATATCAAAATTTGCAGAAAAATAAGATATATCTATATAAACTCAAATATTATATATTTTTATTCAAAAAAAATACATAAAAAATATAAATACTTTCGTATAATATATTTTTCATTTTCCAAGTGCAAAAAAGGGATGTTTTGTGAAGCAACCACCAAAAGAAAGTTTTAAAATGATAATACCATATTTTTCAAAAATACTAGACCATATTGAATGGACAATTTCCCAACCTTGGAATCTCAAACCTTTCCGTTCACCTCTCGTGAAAAAGACAAATTCCTGCTGAATCGGTAGGAAATGAGTTAGATTTGAACTACAGGTACATGATATATTGCTCATGATTTTTTGTAAAAATAATTTTTAGGTTCACAATATGTTATTTCATCAGAGATCTAATGCAAGTTTAGTGAGACTCGTCCCCGAGCTAAGAATCATCATGCCCCTCGATTTAGGAAGTTTGATGATAGTTTAAAATAGGCATAAAAAATTAAAAAACTATCAAAACAATGCAAAACCTTCGCGTGGTGTCATATTATATGACATAGTTCCATGAAAAAATACCAGACTTGGTATATTCATTGAGTCTTAAAAAAACCTTCACAAAATGGCCTATCTCAATCGAGGTTTTCTGGATTTCAGGTCAAATGACCAATGTTATTGCTAGAATCGCGGTATAGTTTGCGATAATGTGTCCATATTGTGCATGCATGTGTATCATGGGATGGCGAACAATGTTGCAGGAGGAAGTTTTTCTTTTCGTCGCACCAAAAAGCCATTTTTCATTTTCCGAGTGCAAAAAACGGGGTGTTTGTGAAGCAACCACCAAAAGAAAGTTTCAAAATGATAATAACACATTTTTCAAAAATACTAGACCATATTGAATGGACAATTTCCCAAACTAGGAATCTCAAACCTTTTCATTCACCTCTCGTGAAAAAGACAAATTCCTGCTGAATCGGTAGGAAATGAGTTAGATTTGAACTACAGGTATATGATATATTGCTCATGATTTTTTGTAAAAATCATTTTTAGGTTCACAATATGCTATTTCATCAGATATCTAATGCAAGTTTAGTGAGACTCGTCCCCGATCTAAGAATCATCATGCCCCTCGATTTAGGAAGTTTGATGATAGTTTGAAATGGGCATAAAAAATTAAAAAACGATCGAAACAATGCAAAACCTTTGCTTGGTGTCATATTATATGACATAGTTCCATGGAAAAATATAAAACTTGATATATTGATCATGTCTCAAAAAAACCTTCACAAAATGACCTATCTCAATCGAGGTTTTCTGGATTTCAGGTCAAATGACCAATGTTATTGCTAGAATCGCGATATAGTTTGCGCTAATGTGCCCATATTATGCACTCGTGTATATCATGGGATGGCGAACAATGTTGCAGGAGGAAGTTTTCCTTTTCTTCGCACCAAAAAGCCATTTTTTATTTTTTGAGTGCCAAAAACGGGGTGTTTCATGAATCTTGACATAGTTTTAGTTGGTCTAATATTTAAAAGTTATGATATATAATTAAATAGATGATAGGGATGTCATATTTGGATTCCTCTCATTTTTCTAATCGATTTGGATATATTATTTGTCGAATTGTGATTTACGGATTTGTAGATATGAATTATTCAAATTTAAATAAAAAAGCAAAATAAATAAAATTTATTTTATTTTTATTTGAATTCAAGATTATTATTACTTATTTATTGTTGTTTACTCAAAAAATTGTATGGAATGTAAAAAAACAAATATGTCTAACATTATAGTGTAATGGTTAATAGGTTTGATATGATAATATTCACAAGTTCTAGTTTCTTTGTCGGAAGCTCATATGGAAGGAACGAAGAAGTTAAGCGTGCTGGGGGTGGAGTAGTATTAGGATGGGTGACCGGTTAGGAAGTTTGACTAATTGTGTAATTTGACTTGAGACTAAGTATATTTAGAATTAAAAATGTCCATGTGAGATTAATAATTTAAACAATACAAAAATGTTAAAAAAATTTGAAAAAATCTAGGCCGACGGTAAAACCGTTGGCGTAGCCAAACGGTCGTTAGTTATCTAGGTGGGCCCCATATGGTCTACGCCGACGGCAGCCGTCGGGTCAGCCTACGCTGACGGCATTTAGGGCCTACGCCGACGGGACCCAGCCGTCGGCGTATTCAGCTTCTCCTCTAGTGAGATCCCTTTGCACTTGCACGCAGGCAGCTTTAGTTCAGGTAGATAGCATGACCTCCGGCGTTGCTCGTGCCGTTGGACTTTGTGAGACGACAACATTGCCATCGAGTGCTAGGTTGGACTGTGTGAAGTCGGAGAAGACGAATTGGTTATCGCTGGAGGAAAAGGTTGTGACGGGGGCCAAATAGAAGGAGGAGAAGGGATGAAAGGAACATATCGTCCATCGCTGGAAGTTGTCCGTGGCTGGGAAATGGCAACTACTGAATTAATGTGACGGGAATGAGTTGTTCGGGTGATCGTGCAAGTTCGTCTTAAGGTTGCACGCAGGCAGCTTTAGTTCACACCTGATAGTGCCAAATCCAGAGGATCTAAATCAACCTTTGCACTAGTGACATACAGAGGAGGATGGAGACTAGAGAAGCCAATTAATATAGCGTGTCGTCACGGTCGATGAATGTCGTGCAGACGAAGCTTGTTAATTTCCTGTCTAAATTCGGTGTCGCCAGGTACCAGCGGTAAACCATTTTTTGAATTTGTTGAATTTCAAAGTTGAGAGCAGACCATGATCTCGACAATTATTGCAGAAGATTTTCCCAGGGGTGGAGGGAACGTGGCAATTCAAGTTTAAAGACAAGTCATCATAGTGACAGCTTCCTACCAACAATGTAAAATGCACCACTCAGCTCCAAAATACCATGCTGGACCTGGGTACACGTGAACCTGAATCTCGGAGCATCTCAAAAATCCTTTTTCAAAGTTTCAGAGAAACTTAAAACAAATTATGCACGAACATGTTGCCTTGATACTTACTCATGCAAAATTTCAAGGACAATGTGATTTTTATGAGGCACGATAAATAAAAAGGAGAAAATGGAACTTGATATGCTATCCCAACCAGCAAAGAAATCAGGTCACTGTAATGTTTCTTGGACACTTCGCTTTTCTATGCAAGTCACATAGTATTTCCGTATTTTAGTTTCAAACTGGGCGTGCACATAAATGCATAGATTCTCTACACTATATGATTTAGGCCGTATTTCTTGATTTGAATTAGTATTTCCTTTCCTGATTTTACTGTCCATCAGGGATCTCAAATTCTCGTCACAGCTCAGCTGGGATACATTTCATCTGACCGTCCAAAAAATGTTAGTAATCTGTTTTTTTAAAATATCACCTAACAGCCGAGGCGAATGCAACACCATCTGCTAACCACTCCCTGATCAAAACGGTGACGCCTACCACGAAGTGATCTCTTGTTGTGTTGCTGCGCGACTCCTTCGCTCCTCACCACCACGAAGCCGGCCGCCTCTGCATTTCCCCCACGATCGCTGACCTCGCTTACCCTCAGGCCGGCCTGCCGCCTTGCATCATCGGCACAACCTCCATCCTGAAGCTGGAGTCGCTGGATTGTGAGGGCTCCCGAACAATGTTGTCTTCCACCTGCGCCTAAATGGGTCCAAGGAAGGGACCTTTCCTCACTTATTACAGGCTCTAGCCTTGCACACTAGTGACAAGACCCTTTATTTCCATATTCTGACACATCGTCCACAATACCAATCTTAAAGCTATCTAATCTCGATCTGTTTATATATCACCTGGTAATAGAGGATGTTTCCAAACAAACACAAATATCATAAGCAGAAGAGAGACAACTAAATACTGACAGCTTTAGATCGACTGTCGCCCTTAGGCGTGAGAACCAGACGTCAATGCCCAAGTGGTCTCCGCCTCGGGCTGAGTCGGTCATGATCAATATTGATGCTGCCATGCCATCTTCTCAAAGAGTAATCGTATGGGCATGGGCATTGGTGTCTGTCATATGCAACCAGTTGAGTACGGTGCTAGCTGCAAGTAGGTGCTCCGTGGACCATGTCAACAATCCAGAGCTAGCTGAAGCCATTGCAATGCGCCATGCTTTAATTTTTGCTGAAGAAGCTGGTTTCCAGAAGATTGCTGTGGCATCTGATTGTTCTAGTCTCATAAGCAAAGTGAAAAACAAGGAGAGAGAGACAGATCTTACATAGGTGCCATAGTCTCTGATATTAAGAGTAGGACTCCAAAGCACCATTAACAAGAGTTCTCATTTTCCTCCTGAAATGCTTGATACTGTGCCAATAGTAGTTGATGAAAGGATATGACATGATGTATGAGTCGAACCCTTCACTCTGCATCAAGGCTAGTGCTTGGAAGCTCTGGTGTGCTGGTGTTACCTCTGGTGGTTCAGTATGCCCATATAGGTACTGGATCACTTGCCACATGCTAGACCTTGCAGATGCAAATGGGTGTGAGCACACTAGTCCTAGCTTTAACGGCAGATATTCCTCACCAACATCATAGAGCCCATTAAGCCTTGCATCGATTGCATCAGTAAGTGATCCTTATTGCACATGCTCAAGCACCCAATTGACAAGCATGACCTGCTTATCTTGTGTGCTTTGCGAGATAGGTCTTTGTCCACAAGCGACCTCTAGAATGAAATTACCAAAGGCAAATATGTCGGTAAGAAGAGTAGCCTTGCCAGTGCGTAGGGATGTAAACGGCGTCCCGTTTAGTGCCACATATTTTGCTGTTAGTTATAGGTTTGTGATTGTCAAAACTAACCGGAAAAAAATAAGCCTACAACAAACTTATGTGGCGCCGGCGGCTCCTCGTTTGACATCCCTACCAGTGCATGCTAGCTCTGGAGCAAGGTAACCGATGGTTGATGCAAATTTATAACTTGGATGGCGGAGAGTATGAGCTGAGCGCTATCTACATAATACAGCTGTTTGGCGGTGACTTGTGGAAGACTAATGGAAAACAGATGAGATCAGCAAACCGCTGTTAGCAGTTCCAAGTCACATTTTCTAGACAGTGAATGTACTAACATGGAATAGTTAGCTCACGATTATGTACCAGAGAAAACTCGGATCTCCATAACTCCAACATTCGATTCACAATCTTCAGCTGTTGAAAAAACAAGACAGTTAATCAGCACGAACAGCTCTCATACTTTGGATAAATATATTACTCCCTCCGACCCATATTAGTTGACTTGGATTTGTTAAAATTTGGATGAACCTAAATACTAAATAGTGTCCAGATTCATTCAAATTTAGACAAATCCACGTCAAGTAATATGGGTCGGAGGGAGTATTTGAATTTCTATAAGGTTAATGAAAAACAAGTAATGCCAATAACCACAAATAAATTCGATAAGCATTTAAGTACGATTCCCAAATAACTAGTCTGCAGTTGTTCTGCTTCCATCTGTTCAAATGTTACTGTTTGCATTATACTCTATCAGATTCCAATAATATTCAGTATTTTTTACCACTGTTGTGGGCATAATTTTCCAGTTTCTCATTTGGTTCCCCTAGAGGACTAAAATTATACTGATATACTTCACTTGAAACTTGTCCTGGCAGCAACGGCATATCATCTCATTTAACATATCTAGTTTTTAGTCAAGTAAATTTGGATTATAGGACTAAAAGTAAACCGTTGCGTTTAAAGGTGGACAAGGACTGGATGAAACTTAATGCAGACAGTTAATCCTGACAATTCAGACTTGAGAGAGCCATGTCCAGAGATAGTAATCCTGAAGAAACCTCTCTTCCTCCTTCAAATTATGTTTGCCCGTTCTACCTAGCATCAATCTCAGATAAAACCCTACGCTGTTTAGGTTCGAAAAAAAATACTTTCTTAGGTTGGAAAAAACGAAACCCGCGCTGAAGAGAAAAAGCTGCCTAGGATCATCGCAGGCACTTAAACAGAGAACCGACAGATAAAAACAGATGGAGACGAGACAGGCAGGAACAGGAGCCTCACACTCACCAACCGTACGGTACAAGTGAGAGACGATGACAGCCAAAACAAAATTTTCTGTAATGACCTAAAGCATTGTACCTAACGAGTCTTGTACGAGGTAGAATTTGCCACAAATCTTTACCTCCGTTGTCAAATCGGACACACCAAAGCAGGATTACAGCCAGCGACTCACTGCCTGCAGCAAGCCTAACAATTACAGACACATATATTAATGTTGTGTCGTTCCAGCAACCGCAGGGGATTTCAGTCTTCGTCCAGAATCCAGTCAATTTCCAGTTCTTCTACCAGAGCTCAAATATAGATTCTACGGGTGTGATTATTTTCTAACTGCAGAGCATCTCAGTTAACCTGTCTAGATACGGTGTCGTTAGTTAGTAGTGGTAAAGAGTAGCATTTTAAATATGGACAGGAACTGAAAATGACATTTGTTGAATTGAGCATCTCAATCAACTTGTCTAGCAGTAAACAGTGGCACTTTAATATGAACAGGAACTGAAAATGACATTTGTTTTTTGAATATCAAACTTGAAAGCAGCTCATAATCTCGACAATTATTGTGAAAGATTGCCAGATATGGAGGGAACGTGGCAATTCACACCTCAGGGTGCCAAGTCAAAGACAAGTCACCCTAATGACAGTTTCCGATCCTTTCTGTATATAGTTTATAAAAAAAAGTAGAATTAGGCTTTGTGATTATCTCTAATCATAGAATTAACACTAATTCATACTTGCTTATAATAATTAAGTAACCAATGAATGGTTTTTGTCAAATGCCGAATAGGTGGTTGTAGATCTAATGTAATGTAAAACTGACACAATTTGCATCTGTACAGTGGATATATACCCCAAACCTGGACAGATAATAGGCATCATTGCTTAACGCCTGCTTGAGCACTAGGCGATCTGTCAAAAAAATCACACGTCCGGTACCGGCTCCAAGATTGGGATAGCTGAAACTGAGCCACCCTAATCCGACCAGCAGCAGAAAAAACAGGGCTGCCGGCATGATCACTCGTGATAACGCACCAACCAAGGATCAATCAATATTTACTTTGATGAAACCATCAAGTGGTGGCTTCAAACGTTGGTTGTCATGGACAGCAGGTCGCTGCTCCTTCTTCAGGTAGAACTTAAACTCATCAGTGTGGCTTGGAATCAGGAAATGGAACTCCTCTACTGATAAGCGCCTCTCCTAACGTTCCATTTTATTTCTGTCAAGCCACCAACTCCACACCACAGCCATCGATTTCAGAGATACACTGGTCATGAGGCAAAGAGAGGAAAATTCCATCAAGTGCAGAGGGGTTCGGCACTCACACAGCTTAAACCTGATGTCGTCCAGTTGCAGTACATGCCACATTAGCATAAACCTGATGTGACCTACGAGATGTTAACTCTAAGAGTGACCAGGGCTTCCCCTTTTATTTTAAAAAACACACCTACGTGCAAAATATGATACTTTTAATTTTGTTCATTTTATTCAAACTTACTTGATTTATGTTATGGAAAAATAGCAACTAGTGGACCTACTAACAGTCCCGCCTTTTTTCTGGCCATCAAAATAAATAACATTTTAGCAGATTTTCTACGGAATTGTATCAAAATTGTATTCAATTGATACCGGTAAAATTATGGAAAGATAGATACTAATGTCTAACTGAATAGATAGATACTTTATATTTAGTGGAATCTAGATACAAACTATGAGAATCAGTGCAAAGATATGAAAATATCTAATTGATCATTTTCATATGTGAAGCTAGAACATGCAAACCAAGAGTACATGCTGGATGAGAAAAATCACTAAGACCGTGCATATCATCGTCCTCCAGAGAGGTCCGACATTGCACTGAAGCTTGGCATCAGTTGGGGATAAGACATGACAGATGTGTTGAATCCGTTATCTTGCATCAAACCTTGCATGTCCATGCTCAGCTGTGTCGTCCTCAGCTCAGGCAGCGGGATCTCACCATTGAAGTATTGCATAACATCTCGCATGCAAGGCCTTGAACAAGGAAATGGGTGTAGACATAGAAGTCCTATCTTCAGCACCAAACATGCTTCATCAGTGTTGTAGTCACCTCTGAGCCATATATCCACTGTTTTGCTAAGCGATCGATTGTTCCAATTCTCTATGACCCAATCAACCAGGAAAATTTGTTTCCCCTCCGAGTTCTGCTTGATGGGTTTTTGCCCACATGCAACCTCAAGAAGAAACATGTCAAGGCATACATATCCGTCTGAGGAGATGCCTTGCCTGTGCGTAAGCTCAGGGGCAAGGTATCCCATGCCGACCATATGTGTGCTTTGTGGATCGGTGCCATGATCATACAACCTTGCAAGTCCAAAGTCGCCGAGCCGCCCATTCATTTCAGTATCAAGAAGAACATTGCTCGCCTTGATGTCTCTGTGGATCACAACTTTCTCCCACTTTTCATGGAGGTAGAGCAAGCTGGTAGCGATACCTTTGATGACATGAAACCTCTGAGCCCAATTTAAGGTGGGCTTTCCCTCTTCACGGTGTATATACTTGTCAAGGCTACCATTTGACATGTAATCGTACACCAATATCAGTTCGCCTTTTCGCCTGCAATAACCAAGAAGTTGCACCAGGTTGCGATGTCGCAATTTACCAATGCTAACAATCTCAGTAACAAACTCCTTCATCCCTTGTGTTGACTCATGAGACATCCTCTTCACGGCAATCTCCTTCTTGGACAATTTAAGCACACCTTTATATACCATTCCAAAACCTCCTGCTCCAACTAGGTTCTTGCTCTTAAATCCTTCCGTAGCATGGAACAAATCCTTGAACGAGAACCGGTGTGGACCGAACTCGCTCTCCCAATCCTCGCGCACCTCCTGATACCTTTGTCTTCTTCGCACCATCAGAAAGATAACTGTGACGATAGAGATGATCAATGCTGCAGTGGCTATTGGTAGGATGATCGCCAAGAGCTTGGACTGGGGCTTTGATCCAACACGAGGCAACTTTGGAAGCTTGGATATGTCGATGGACGGAGCTTGCATATTTATGAAGCTCCATCCAAGAACATAATGACGGGCGTTCATCAGTTCAGCTGTGGATGAAAAACCAATATAAGTCTCTGTAAGAACCTTTGAGAGGTCATAGGTTGCAGACAAGAGTGGCTTCAAGGGTTTTCCACGTGAAGTGGAGCCAAGGTCACATTGATCCTTGTCAACTCCTGTTCATACTCCACCCACAATTGCATCTTCATGCCGTTGTTCAGGGTCAAGTTCTTGAAGTCACCACTAGAGTCTTCATAGAAGCCAGCCATGTAAGACTGAAAGGGGAAGACGCTGCTGATGTCGATACCGATGTGATTGTCATTGATGTCTTGCAACTCAGGGTTCTGGAAGGTGTCGATCTCGACGACCAGGAGGTTGTTATTATGTTCTTGTTTCAGGATCCCAAAGTACTGCGTCGGGCGCTTCTGAGAGATTCTTGCTTGGAGCGATGAAGAAGGCCATGCCGTTAGCATTCACGCCGGGGTACACGCCAACGATACAGAAAACGATGGTGGCCGAAAAAGATTGCACTTTACCACTAGATGAATTACGGAGGAGCACAGGTGTGGGATAGATAGCATGACCTTTGACGTTATTCGTGCCGTTGGACATATCAAGGAGGCCGCCTTGCGTGATGAAGGCGCTGCCATCGAGTGTTAGGCCGGAGTTTTTGAAGCCGGAGAAGACGAACTGGTCGTCGCCGGCAGAAAAGGTTGTGATGGCAAGGCCAAATAGTAGGAGGGATGGGAGGAACATTTTGGCCATCGCCAGAAGCGGTCTGTGGCTGGGATGTGGCAACTACTCAATTAGTATGCTGGAATGAGGTGTTTCATTGCTGGTGCAAGTTCATTTTGATGTAGCACACAGGCAGCTTTCATTCACAATTGAGTGCCAAATCCAGAGGGTCTCAATCAACCTTTCCAGCCTACTATCTTTGTTGTTGAAACTTATCATTTGCTAGAGCAACGGCAGAGGATCTCAATCAACCTTGCACAATGGCACAGTGAAGACGAAGAAGCCGTCCATGATCTTTGCAGCCACAGAAACAGGGTATGTGCATACCAACAGAGGAGAGTTGCGTGTCACGGTCGACAAATTTCCTGACTTCAACGGCCTGGCCGACATTCCGGTGAAACAAGTTTTCCACGAGGAGATATGATTTTGCAACAAATCTTTGCCTCCCTTACCAAATTGGGTGACTTTCGTGCCTGCCGCAGCAGCATGACGAAGACAGGCGACTCATGGCCAACAGGAAGGTTCGGTCTTGGGCCACTCATTTTTGCAGTTTTCTAAGTGTCTCTGGCCTATTCTCTCCCTAGGTCCTGTTTCTCCAGATGACTAGAACAGAGCACTGATTTAGATAGGTTCCAGTTTTTTCACCAGCGTGGTCATTTTCCAACAGTTTCACACCTCAGGGTGCCAAGTCATCCTAGTGACAATTTTCGTCCCTTGCGTTCGTTCGGCTTGTGAGTTGTGACGGTTGGCATGTGTGTGACTCCCGTTCCTGTCTGCCTCGTCTCCATCTGTTTTTATCCTCCTCTGTTTGCCAACACTGTTCGTGTGGCTGCGATGATCCTGAATGGCTCATTGGCTTCAGCAAGAGGTTGCACCTGAGGTCGATGCTAAATGGGAAACTTCAATAAGTTCTCCAAAAGTACGTGAGCTCGCGAATCGGGTTTCCTCGTCAGATGAATATTGCGGACGAATGCTGGAGCCAGTCGGTCCCACAACGGACGATTCAAGTTCTTCTCTGCTACATAATCAGCGAGGTAAGTATTTCCATGTAAGTACAGTATGTCAAGAAAAATGTGACCTGATAACAGTGGTTTGCTGATCTCACATCTTTGCCATTAGTCTTGGACAAGTCCCCGCCAAACAGCAAACACTATCTAGAATAACTTTAAGGTCATACATTACGGTCCGTATTAACAAATTATTGTTGCATCACATGTTAGAAATTTAGCATCAAGTGTCATTTTCTGTTATTGTCCATCTTTAAAATTCACCTTGACCGAAGACTAGGAAGGTTCACTGCGGTCCCCTGCCGTTGCTGCCATGGCACAAAATTTATACAGGAAAGAGACCTGTCTTGATGGAGCTATAATAACAAGACGGGTCAGTTCTCTGTATCATTCATGTGCAAATACTTGGTTCAGGTCTGGGGTAACTGATCTTTCAAGCAGCTGTGGAATACTAAATTTCCATTAAAAGTTGAGAATAATATCACTAAAACGTTTCGGGACAGGGGATAAGATTTGTAGTTTCTATCAGCAGGAAGAAATCATACCCTGAGGCAAAATATGTAGTGAACTGCGTCGGCCGCATATGCTACAAGGAGCTCTTAAACATCATTGCTGTGGGGGACTTCGGACGTCACAACAGGGGGCCAAGGGCTGGTGGTCAGACAACATATCTGTTAGTCGATGCAAGGACAACATTATGCTGAAAGATCAAGACCACCTATCATGACAACTAAAGATCAAGAGGAAGTTGGGACAACAGCTGAACTGAAGAACAAAGTTAGAGATCACAAGAACACAGGGGACGTGGTGAAGAAAAGAGGGTTGAAAAGCTAGCTCACCTAGTTAAAAACAGTAGTAACGATGGCAGTTAGACTGCAAAAGCTCCAAAAAGAATGCTATTTCGAATAGAATGTTGTAGTTTCAAAAAATCTTGAAAATTTGTGTCAAACTGTTTTTCTTTAGGTGTACCTGTTTATTTTAAGTTGGATGATCCAAATTAACTTCACATAAGGAGACTAGAAAGGTTTATTGAAATCTTCTGCCATTGCTGTAACGGCACAATAAATTTGAACATAAACATCAAAAGACTACAACGGTACCTCTGGGGTCTGGTTTGGCAGTCTGAAGTCAAGTGTGAGCTGCCATCATCCACATGACAGAAGACTAAAAAAGGTTGACCAGGATGCTGTGCCGTTGCTGTAACGGCACATCAATTCTCAAATTAGTCTATATCAGTACTGTATTACAGAGCAGGATCAAAGCTCTGTTCTAGAGGAAACCAAACAAAAAGGAAAGGCCGCCGCTCATGAAAAACTGCAAAACTGAGAGTCCTCTCACCAATAGACGGCCAAGTAGAGCAAACGTCTGGTGTTGCCCATGTATAAGAATTACATCCATACATGTGCCTTCTTATTCCATTTTTCATGCCCATCTCTGACATGAAACCTATATCCTTAGTGCTTCTCAAACTACTCTTTCTTGGCCTTAGCTTCGTTGCTGGCGATGACCACCGGTTTAGCTACTCTGGATTTTCCAACACTAACCTCACCCTCGATGGTACGGCTTCGGTCACACCCAACGGGTTACTTGAGCTTACCAATGGCACGATCCTGGGCAAAGGCCACGCCATCTACCCAACTCCTCTGCACTTCCACACCGTCCGATGGGACCGTGCAGTCCTTCTCCTTCCTGTTCGTCTTTGCCATCATCTCTCTCTACAACGACCTGAGCAGCAACGGCATGGCCATGTTCATCGCGCCAAGCAAGAACTTCACAACGGCGATGCCCGTGCAGTTCCTGGGTCTCCTCAACAGCCAGAACAATGGCAACCAGACAAACCACATCTTCGCGGTCGAGCTCGACACCTTCAAGAACATGGAGTTCCAGGACATCAACGACAACCATATTGGCATCGACATCAACACTCTCCACTCCATGCAGTCACACGATGCTGGTTTCTACCACGACGAGAACGGCACCTTCCAGGGATTGGGTCTTGATAGCCAAGAGGCGATGCAGGTCTGGGTGGACTACCACAGAGAGAAGACGCAGATCAACGTCACCATGGCTCCTCTCGGTATGGCCAAACCTACAAGACCAACAGTATCGGCAAACTCTGACCTATCAACTGTGCTCACAGACGTGGCATACATCGGCTTCACAGCTGCAATGGGAAAGATAAACACGAGGCACTATGTTCTCGGTTGGAGTTTCGGCATGAACCGTCCTGCTCCGGCCATCAATGTCACCATGCTGCCGAAGCTGCCTCCTCTTCCTCATCCCAAGGATCGTCGTCGTCTCCTTGCATTGGAGATCGTTTTACCGCTGGCAACGGCAGCACTCATCCTGTCTGTGGCTGCCGTTGTTTCCCTGCTCGTGCGGAGGAATTTGAGGTACGCAGAGTTACGTGATGACTGGGAGGTTGAATTCGGCCCACACCGGTTCTCATATAAGGATTTATTTCGTGCAACACAAGGATTTGATGACAGAAATCTCCTAGGGGCCGGAGGATTTGGAAGAGTATACAGAGGAGTGCTGCCAAGGAACAAATTAATGGTAGCTGTGAAGAGGGTGTCACATGACTCCAGGCAAGGCATGAAGGAATTCATTGCAGAAATTGTCAGCATCGGCCGCCTTCAGAATCCAAATCTCGTACAGCTACTTGGGTATTGCAGGCGGCATGGTGAGCTCTTGTTAGTGTACGACTATATGCCCAATGGAAGCCTTGATAAGTACTTGTATGGTGAAGTTGACAACACATTAAGGTGGGATCAAAGGTTTTGTATCATCAGGGGCATTGCGTCTGCACTGATATATCTCCATGAGGAGGAGAAAGTAGTCGTCCACCGAGACATCAAGGCAAGCAATGTGCTCCTTGACGATGAGCTGAATGGACGACTGGGTGATTTCGGTCTAGCGAGGTTGTATGATCATGGCGTTGAACATGAAACTACGCATGTCGTCGGCACCATCGGTTACCTTGCTCCAGAGCTAGCACGCACAGGCAAGGCCACCCCTCTTTCCGATGTATTTGCCTTTGGTATTTTCATTCTAGAGGTCACTTGTGGACAAAGACCTATCATGCAAAGGACACAGGATAAGCAGGTCATGTTGGTGGATTGGGTGCTTGAGCATGTGCAACAAGGATCGCTCGCGGATGTAATAGATACAAGGCTTAATGGTCGCTACAATGTTGGTGAAGCATATCTGATGTTAAAGCTAGGACTGCTGTGCTCACACCCATTTGCATCTGCAAGGCCTAGTATGCAGCAAGTGATCCAATACCTAGATGGCCATATTGAACCACCTGATCTAACAGCACACCAGAGCTTCCAAGCACTGTCCTTGATGCAAAATGAAGGGTTCGATTCATACATCATGGCATATCCTTCATCAACTACTATTGGGACAGTATCAAGCATTTCAGGAGGAAGATGAGCATTCTGCTTGATGGTGCTGAGTGCTTACTTGTCTATGCTCTACCTTGAAGAATATATTGCATGTGTAACAAGGAAAAGATATAAAAGCCTGTACTTTCTTACCTTTGATAGCTAGATTTGTTGCCTCGTGAACAAGATTGACAGGTCTGGTAGAATGATATGTACAAAAAAAAAGTACCATCCCAATAAACAGTTTATAATAGTAGGCTTAGCCTCAGGTGCTGAGCTATCAACTCTGCAATATAAATTTCAGAGTGCATATTAGTTTTTTATTCAAAAGTCAAGCAATATAAAGTTTGACCAAGTACGTAGAGAAATATAACATCTACAATCGTCAAATACGTATAAAATAGAGGTGGACGCCGCCCATGTCCAGACAACGTGCGGGTTGGGCATCAAGCGGCCAATGTGGCAAGATCTCGTTGCCCCAGCGCGGCGGCTCCTCTACAGCAGATCAAGCAGAGCATTGAAGGTTGGCAGCAGCCCTGGCCGGAGCAGTGGAGGGCGCCACCACCATGTCTGTGCATGGGGATTGGTTGATATCCAACCCGATGTGGCGGAGAGTGTCAGACACTACCATACACTTTAACGGCGGTGGGCTGCTAGCAACGTTGCCCAACTACTCTCCTGGGCCACTGGCGCATCACATAGCGAGTCTTCTTGATCTAGCGACGTTGGCCCACTCCCATGCGATTGGCCCAACCGACTCTGAAACGTGTTCTGACTTCTCGGTGACGGTGAACGGAGGCCTTTCGCGAATGGCGTCATCGGCTGGGTGGCGGGCTCCACTACTCCCTGGCGCAGAGTCACGGATAAGGGGGGTTTGTTGTAGGTATGGACTAATCAGGTAGGTACCTATACAAATTACTACGATGGCAACTAATTTCTTAAAAGTATAAACCACTACATGATTGATCAAGTCAAGTTAAATTGCATCTTGTGATATTCATCGGTAGAATTGGTAGGAAATGATGAGTAGGACAACAAAAACTCAATCATTTATTGAGCTAGGTCAGCGGAAACGTGTTTGGCCTAAAACTCATGCTCACATATTTGCAGATAAGGTTTGCGCGATTTGACTATGGCACCCTACGATGCACGCTGAATTGCTCACCAACAAACAAAATATCACTAAAAATATCCATTCCTCTAGTGTCATCAAGCTAAGCCTCTACTGCCTATGGTTATCCAAAAGGATCTCATATCTTCCTCCAAGCAGAAGCATGTGCAATTCAATTCCATCTGTTTGACATTCAAAATAAAGCTAAAAAATATCAGTTGATTTTGGTGCCTTTATGCGGTATGTGCATTTGGCAAGAGCAAGATGAGAGAGACAAGCTAGCATCGATCATGGACCACATGCATTTGGCAGGCTTTCAAAGACCAGCGTGGACTCAACATCAGGCATCGGATAACCATGGACTATCGCTGGCCTCACTGAGGAATATTGTCGAACACGTTGAGGGCCTGAAAGCACGCACAAAAGAGAGAACGAACCTGATGGAATATGAGACGACAACATTCGTGGCCTTGAAGAAGACGACACCGCGTCTCCTCCACCCCAACCCCATGACGGCAGATATGAGGCGGAGGGAGCAGGGGCTGTCGAGTGGCTGCGCAGGCATCTTGCGATACGCCGCACCTGGCGGCGACAGGAGCAGGACCGTGTCGAGACATCTCTCCAGCAGCAAGGGAAGCTCGAGATTCGGCGTCCTAGCCACCCCGAACTGTCGCGAGCTCGAGTGGCGGCGCGTGCAGCTGGAGATCGGCCGTGCCGGGCGACGTCTGGCGTTTCCTGATCTGATGTCAACTAACTACTTCCTCTGTTTTTCGTACACAAGCCTGTTAGAGCATCTCTGACGTATACTGTAAAAACGTGTATAAAGAAAACTGAACCAGTGCTATTCAGTTTGCGAATACGTTGGCTGCCCTTTTCAAAAAAAGCAAACAACCAAAATATGAACAAACCTATGCATTATTTTTTTTAAAGGTAAACATAGTATATATTAGACAAGCATGTCACCTCATTAAAAACCTTCCAGTCCCCTTAGGTATCCTGGTAAGGAAAAGAGTACGTCTGAAACTTGCTGTCGCAATCAAAGTTTGGTTACATCGTTTGCAACCTAGGCATTATTGGTTCTACTTAGCCCACGTTTCATTAGGACGGAACATTAGAGTTTGGGATTTATTTTTCATGAGCTTTCTAGTAATAAATTGTTGATTAGGTGAATCATATTAATGCATAGACCAGAAGATCAACAAAATTCTTTTTTTTCAAAATGAAAAAGATAATGAAATTCATGTCTAGAAGATGGATAAAGCTCTCACCGTTTCTGCCGTACCCGAGGACCAAGTTCATTAACAAGGATCTTTAGCTATATTTTTTTTTTTTTGAACTCAAGGGGTGCATTTTTGAACTCAAGGATCTTTAGCTATTAATCTACCCCCAAGACCAACTACACTTTTTTCGAAATGGGGGAAGATCGCGCCGGTCTCTGCATTCAAGAGATGCACACAGCCTATTTTATTAGATTATTCTCAAAAACCTTATAAATGAGATTACAAATATCGAACCAAAGCCCACCAGAACAAGCGACAATTCGCTAATCCTACAACCCTGATGAAGGGGTGTCTATGAGCAGGGCCAATATCGCTGACATCCCACCAACATCATCTAGAATCGAAGGCCTCGACAAGTCCCCTAGTGGCGAGCAAGTGGCACAACCGATATGGCAGATTCTCAACGCGTACCAGCATACACGCTCCGAAAAGTCCTAGCCGTCGCCTTCTTCCGCATACCCAACTTCTAGAGAGATCAATGCACTGACCTTGCAAGGCCTGCCATCGACGCCACCATGATGCCATACGACGCCACCGTCCTACGTGCATCCATTCAAGCACGCGTGATAGGATCCCCATGACTAAACAAGTTTAATCTCGTTACCGGTGAGTTATCTTTACCCGTTCCATAGTATAGGATTCCCATGACTAAACACATTAGTCACATGCAAGATTTAGGATGCTACAATACCGAGAGGGCCCAAATATATCTCTCCATCACATGGAGGAATAAATCCTAGTGTTGATTCATTCAAGTCAACAAGCACCATTAGAGATACTTGAAAGCCATCTTTATAATCACCTAGATACAAAGTACATTTGATGTCCACAAATTATTCCTCTAGTAACATGGAGTAACACAATCCCATGGTCTAAGGAAACGATAATTGACATTACAAAAGCGATAGCAATCAAACTAAGTGACACGATCAAAAGCTATGCTTATTATTAGATATATCCATCAAATTATTTTCCTAATGATATGATCCCGTTATGAAGTGACATTACATGTCCATGGTTAGAAAACCTTAACCACGTACCTGAGTAACGAACTAGTCAGAAGAGGCTTACTAGGGACATTGTGTAGCTTATTTATCCACACATGTATTTAATGTCCATATTTAATTTCTAATTCATACAATTGAAGCATAGAGAATAAACACTTATAATAAACATTCAATATAATAATAACAAATTTATTATTGCCTCTTGGGCATATTTTCAACAAACAATCCATGTCCTAAACTTTTAGTTTTCTTGTCGTGGGGGTTGGTGGTTTGCTGGGCCGTCGGGAGCGACCTTGCTAGGTTGCGCACTTGGTGCGGACTTCACCTAGGTTGTGGTCTTGTTGCAACTCCTTGTCCTTGATGCACTCGCAGGGAAGGCCTTATAGAGGTAAATATATTAGTGACTTACTCTCAAAATGTACGTCACATGTGTGTGAAAAAAATATACCACCAGTGAACGTGAGTCCTAAAAGCCACGCCACTACTAAGCAGACTAGTCTGCCAGAGAATAAAAATGATTAAACAAGTAGCCAGATAAATCTTGGTAAAAATGAATAAACTGGAGAGATTGTTTGTGGCGTGTCACTTTTTAGACATACCGCTAGAATTTGATTAGCACTAGGCGAACTCTTTGATGGAAGGAAGGGGGATGTGTTTGGTTAGCAGGGTGGTACCGTTTTGGCTGGCCACTAGGCGAGCTGTTCGATGAAACAAGGGGGTGCGTTTGGTTCTTTGACCACTAGCTATAGTTTACCTCTTTTTTTTGGGTAAGCTATAGCTTAGCTAGCCGCTAGTACTTATTAACCTTGCGGACAGTTAGATGTAATTAGGGCTCACTATCGTGCCACGTGCAAGTTTAAAAGAAAGTTTTGTTCGCGTATGTAAACGGTTTAGATTTTTTTTGTACAATTTTGCTTTTGGAGGCAACCGATTTGGCTCTCCTAGCTTTTTTTTTAGGGGAGGCTCTCCCAGCTAGCTTGGCAATATGTTGCTGGCCCCCAGACCCTGGCCATGGAAGCAAGTTGGAATTGTTTGGCCAGCACAAACAAGCACGGGGCTCCTATACACCGTTTTAAACGGCGCTGTGCAGTGGTCTGTTGGGCCGTGGCCCATCAGACGTTTCTTTTTTTTCTTTTTCTTCTTTTTTTGCAGCTTTTTTTATTCATTTTTGTTTTCCAAAATCGGATAAAAGTGTCCTAATATTATTTAAATTTTGAACAGATTTAACATGTGAATATTTTTACTTTATCTGTTTGAAACTTTAAAACTTTCCAAAATATAAAAAATTTTGAATCTAAAGAATTTTCAATTTGTTTTTTCTTAAATTTGAATTTCTTTAGATCTAAATATTTTCAACTTTGAACAATTTTCAAATTCAAACAATTTTCAAATCTAAACATTTTTCAAATCTAAACTAAATTCAAAATCAAAGAAATGTTGTAAAAAATCTGAAAAGAAAACTTAAAATAAAAAGAAAAAAGAAAACGAAAATAGAAAAAAAGAAACCAAGACATAAAAAATCGAGAACTGGACCACCCGGCGCGCGGTAACGGTTGACCTAGTCATGTATAGATTTTCCACGCCTAGTCGATGTATAGAATTTTCCACGCCGCATCGAGCTGCCGTTAGCATCAATCATGTGTAGTAGGTTTTACGAAAAACACCACGCATTGTGACCACCTTCATAAATTTCAGAGTGCATATTAGTTTTTTAATCAAAAGTCAAGCCATATAAAGTTTGACCAAGTATGTAAGAGAATATAACATCTACAACGTAAAATACATATGATATGAGTACTGTATTTTTCAATGATGATTCTGATAAGATTGATTTGAAGTTGTAGATGCTGATATAGTTGGTGAAACTCATCATTTGACTTCTGAAAAAACTAAGATGCACTACATTTTTTGTTCTTTGTTAATCATTTCGTCGTTTCATGCGTGCTTATTGTATTTGTGAGGAAACAAAATACAACCTGTCAAAACAGCCCCCACGTTGTCTGGACACTCACGGCACCAACGTCCATTGCTCATTTTTCCTCCTCCAGTCCGCAACCCCTGCAGCCGTCTCATGACGCCGCCGGTAAAAACCCATCACGGTTGATGGTAGCAGAGGGGATCTATTTCTTCGTCCTTAGATCGGTGACCTTGGGTGTGGCGGAATCCAAACCACAACGCACCATGTCGCGACATCCTCCATTTCGGCATGAGTAGAACGGATGGTGGTTGGGCACTTACCGAATGGAGGTGTATTGGAGTTCCTAGTGGTGGGCGGCGCAGGGCAAAGCCTGATGGCCGAAGGCGGCCTGTGGGGGCTGGGATCCATATTGTTGTCCTCACATCAGTGACCTTTGGCGTGTTGGACTCCAAATGGTGACGAGTGGTAGTGTGGCTTTCTTCACTACAACATGAGGGAAATGGAGAGTGTGACGAGGAGTTCCTAGTGGTGGACGGCGTGGGCTGCTAGCAACCAGGGGCGGAGGCAAGGGGGCAGCAGGGTCGACCCCCTCAATGTGTCGCCCCCCTCAATCTATTGTAGCACATGTAGTAGTGGATGTATAGTTCAGTATGTACTAATTGCAGTAGAAATGCTGCTTACTTGGTTAGTATTTGAGCCCAGAGCTACTCCCTCCGATCCATATTAGTTGTCATTAAAATGGATGTATCTAGCACTAAAACAAGTCTAGATATATCTATTTCAATGACAAGTAATATGGATCGGAGGGAGTAATGCTAATCTGTCTAGTATAAGTATGGAAGCCCAGCAGTCAACGAAAGCTCATGTTCTATAAGCCTTTTCACAGCTCGGTAGGTTTGTTTGCCTCCCAATAAGACCCGATCTCAATTCTCAATGTAGTTCCGTAAAAAAAGGTTGATCTCAATGAAGAATAGCTAGGCCGTCTGCCGCCGCTCACTGGGACGATGTATCCGACGCCGGCCGCCAGGCTAGGTAGCCGCTCGGATCAGGACACATGCGATTAAGTTGTTGATCTTGCTGGAGAGCTGTGCCACTATGAAGTCCGTCGAATTTGATCTACTCAATCCCTCAGTTTTTTAAAGGTACTCGCTAGTTCTTATTTGATGGATCAATTATGTCCTAGTAGTTCATAGTACTCTATATATACAATCGAGCATGCATCATGGCTGCGATTCAGTTTCTTAGGAAAAAACAAATGAGCTGCTAGCCCTATTTTTCCTATATTGTTTTGTTGTTGATTCGGTTAAAGTATTCATGAAAAAACTTTTCTTCAACAATTTAAATTTACAGAAAAAATTGCTGGTCTAAAATTCGAGTTAATTTGTATTCCCTCTAATTACTTTTCGCATATGTATTATAATGGTGAGTGGCAATTTACAGTTGGCCTCCCATGTATAGAAATGGAGAAAATTACTTAAAATTGATCTACTAGTTGATGTACAATGTGTAACATGCTATGAAAATTTTTAAGTTTTCGACCTCGGACTCGCCCCCCCTATGTCCAATTCCTGGCTCCGCCCCTGCTAGCAACACGGCCCAACTGCTCTTTCAGGCAGCGGACGTTGCACATCACAGAGCGAGTCTTCTTGAGCTAGCGACGTTAGCACACTCCCATGCAGCTCGGCCAACCGACTCTCAAACAACATGAATCAACCTACCATGGGGAGACAAGAGTTATTATCGGAATTATGTTTCCTTATGTTATCCTATTGATATTTCTTACGCTGCTAGTGCTATACCTAGAGTTTGATCGTAGGATTGAAAAAATACTATGCTGCTAGGCAAAGCGGTTGAGTGCCACACCCTAGATGGCCAAAGTCCAGTAGCAAATGTATCGTTTGGCCTGGAGGACCGCCAACTCCCAGCCGCAACCATGGCTGCACGCCCCTGGGATCGGAAAAATTCGACACAAATTAACCCAATTTTCATGCAGTAGCAAATATATGGTGCATTCTTATACTTTTCAGAAAAGATATATTCATGTGCGCACCAAACCAAAATAGCAACGAGGGTCCAATGGAAAATTCAGCCTCGAACAAATTTGTTTTGTTTTGTACAAATCACAGTAACTAAAGATATTCATGATACTTTATCAGTGTTTAAGCATTATGAGTGTGGATGAATCTTTCGCCCAAGCTAATATTGTTTGACATTTTTTTGCAAAACAAGGGACACATTAGTGATTTAGTGTACTATATGCACTAAGTACATATATATATTACCACAAACTTGTCGCCAACCCTTGTTGGTCCAGCTTGTAGAAGGTCTGAAACTATACTTTGTTTGCCTATTTGTACTCACTCAATTATTTGAGTTGTAAATAAAAGGAGTATTTTATTTTATGAAAATAGTTTAGTTAGCACTGAAATAAGAAATATCCTATTATAATCAAACACTTCTAGAAAACATCTGCCTGTAAAATATCGCTTTATGAATTCTACGATGACAACAAGGACTATCTGGTACAGACCAAAAGATTAGATCTGAACTTATTCTCTGCAGTCGATCGATCGATGCTGACGATGCTGACGATACAGAGAAGTAAAGGCATCGCCGCTGAAGCTGAAGGCCTCAGAAAGAGAGCACTTAATCTACTGCCATGCAGAATATATATACAGTTTGATAACATCGAGATAAAACATATATAGACTGAAGGACCTGAAATATGATGCATGAGAGAAAAATGACAGCAAAACAAACAAACAAACAAACGGGAGAACCCCTGAAATATATTATGCCTTCTTGAGTATTACAATGGCACATATCTGCATAAAGAGAGCGGCAGGGAGGACCATACAGTACAGATGATGACTCGATGATGATGATATGGAACCGACTGACCTGAAATAACCTAAGACTCGATGGACAGCAACAACTTTTATTCAAGCAACATAGATAAAGTAGCAGCCCAACACAGGTGCAGACGAGCTCGGCCCTGGCGTAGGAGGTTCTAGCTAGGGATGGAAGCTAGGGTAGTTGGGCAGCGGCGGGGAGAAAATCCCGGCCTGCAGGAAGACGGCATGTAGTTCGTCGGTGGTAGGTAGGGCGCTGCCGTTGAAGGCGTCGAGGACCTCGAAGAGGTAGCTCCCATGGCGTGGCTTGCCGTCCAAGGTCGTCATTGGAGTAGGACCGTCGTGCTGCTGCTGCTGCTGCGACGGTGCAGGTTCCAGCATCCACGGGGTCATCATCATCGTGACGTGCTGCTGCTGCGGCGGCTCCATGGTGGCCAGAGGTTGGACCATTTGCACGTCGTCGTCGTCGTCCGGACCGGGCGCAGCAGGAAGCAGCAGCGCCGGCGCGGACCGGATCTCCTGGAGGCGCTTGTTGACGGCGTGGAGTTTATCCTGCACCTTCATCCCCAGGGAGATGAAGAAGTCGGTAGGCAGGTCGTCGAAGCTGCCCCGGCGGCCGGCAAGGTAGTCAACGATGACGTTCTTGACCTCCGCGTCGTGGCGCTGCATCTGGACGTTGCACAGCTTCGCCCTGGCCTTGTCGTTCATCTGCTTGAGGAAGGCCGTGCTGTTGAGCTTGTTCCTGTACCCGGCCAACTTGGGCAGGCCTCTGTACCGGCGCACGACACGGCGGGCGGCCTGCGGCGAAGGCCAGACCACGGGCTCATCCTCGCCTGGCGGGTAGGCCACGAGGCATACTGGGACACCGCAGAGGATGCCCAGCTCCTTGGCCTTGTTCACCACGACGGGGAGGCGACCCTTCAGAGTCGTCTTGCGCTTGCGGCTGTCCATGATCCACTGGATCTTCAGGTCACCTCTCTCCCTCCCCCTACCACCCATATTGCTTTGGTGTGAGCGAGGAACAAAGGAACAGGGAGGGCCAGTTTATATAGGAGAAAAATATTTGAATAATAATGCTCTTAATTACTGTGTGCAAATATATTTTCCGAAGATCTAAATCTAAATATATATGCTCCAACGCAGAGGAGATCTTTGGAGAAGAAGGACATTAATTTTTAGATTGCTCATATATATCCCATGTGCTGTCATCCAAATATTGCATCGGTATCGTCCTCATCACAAAGATTCAGAAATAATTGACAAAGATTTTTCATCACGTGTGTCTTTTAACCACAATTTAGGAAACGTGCACACGAGTATGTTTTTTTTTCATATGTGGGAATAACAAATTCTCTCACATGCATGACGTTTAGTTGTATTTCTTGTTCTTTATACTTTTGACGAAATAGGCTTGCGCCCCGCTATATTAATATAGCAAACCACCGATACAAGGATACCACCGCTGGGGCAAAACAGCACAATTTAAGCCCAAGAGAAACAAAAAGGAAAAAAAGAGAAAACAATGCCGAGAACGGCGGTTCGATGAAAACGAAGGGGATTCTCCACCGCTGCGCCCTCCGACGATATGCCACCCCGCTACTATCGCTCCGAAGCGCCGTGCACCAAGCAACACCTCCAAGAAGGAAAGCGACGATGACGCCGCTGCTGCCCGGATCGTTCCAAGGGGGCTTCCCGGAACCAATCCTGGGGTTTCCCCCGGTCCACAACGGGGGGTGGGGAAGAGGGATCTCCGACGCCCTTCAAGAAGGAAGGTGACACCCGCAGGCGTCACCGCGCCGGTGCCGAGACAGGGATTTCTCCCGACCCCCAAAAAAACCACACCTCCGGGCCCTCCTAACGCCCACCAACCTTGCCGTCCACCAGTAGCGCCACCACAGCTTTGAAAACACCCGCCATCTCACCGAGGTCCACGTTGCAGGCCGATAGATACGGTAAGCAAGGAGCACCGGCGAGTGGTTAGCGCCGCCGGAGGGAAGCCCCACCACCTCCGCTGGCCGGGAGGCGGTAGCCGACCGGGTGTCGCAGCAGGACACACCAAGCCCGCGGCCCGCGAGCCCGAGAGGGCCCGTGAAGTCCCGCCAGAAACCGCAGCAGGGCACCGCGCGCCACCAACCCATGCCCAAGCTCGCTACCTCATCCACCGGAGAAGCCGCGGCTGCATGGCCCGCCTGTGCCAGATGGAGCCCTTTTGGGCCCAGACCGGCAGACGGGCCTCGCCGTCGGCGACCAGCCGCCACCGCAGCTAACGGCCGCGCGCTTAACGCCACCACCGGTCGCGGGTCTCACGCCGCCGAGCCGGACCGTCCACCGCCGAGGAGCACCGGGCGCCGGAGGCCCCGCCTCCGCTCGCTTCGTGGGAGAGGCGCGCCGCCGCCAGCCTGGGAGAGGCGGCGACTTATGCCGGCGGCGGGGAAGAGGGAGGAGGGGAGGGCGGAGGTTCGCCCGTCAGGCGAAGCGAGCGAACGGGGGAAGAGGTCGTCTCCAAGTCCTTGTTCTTTATACTAGTAGGTATAGGTTTTGTTTACTCGTGCACATGATGAAAATGTTAGGAACTGTTACTAAAAGTTTTAACTTGATGATATTCTTTGCTCTTGTTCAACCTTTGGCGTATTTCTACAAGATTCAAATAGTTCTTTGTCATGTCAATGTATTTGACTTTTTCCCTGCGGTCCAAACTGTCATGGTTCTTTTCCAATTGCCCCCTTCAGGGATGACTTGATACTCTGTGGTGTGCATGTGGTTATATATGCACATGCATGCTCTTTCTTATGTCCATATTTTCACATGCTGCCTAAATTTAAAAAATATTCGTAGAAAAGTGCTAAGCTACTTGCCATCTTATTTTTAGGAACACATTATTGTGATTTGTGAGCTTAAATGTTTCTTCGCAAGACTAGAACTTGTGCACTCAGCTTGTCATTGCTCCAGGGCACGCAGCCAACCCCTTATTTCCTAATACGGCCCTTTGAAAATGTGCGGAGCATTTTTTGTGCATGTATAGAATATAGTTAACAAGTTGATTGATGTAAGAAACTTTAGGTTCTGGTCTGTAGCATATTGTTGTTGTCGATCTATTCAGGTGTTTTGCGGTAGAAACTATTAGTTTGTGCCTCTCTGTTTTGCGACATTGTTTGTCTTGTGAATTTAGTGTACATGATGAAAGAAAAGAAAATTATGTATTATTTCAACTAGGAATGAGATCGACCCACGTTCATGGTATGTTATTAGTATTATTTCTGAGACATGGCTGCAGTTTCAATCATTTCAATTTCTTTCGATATGAATAATGGCTTTTATGAAGTTTCTAGAGTTTATTCAAATTCTGGAAGGGAAAGCACTCTAGAGGAAGTATGATGGCGTGGAAGGAAAAAAGGCCCACATGCTTTTCTTAGAGGCGAATTCACCCTAGGAATGGTGGATCTACATGTATGTGAATTGTTGGCCTATGAACCAAAAATTGACTGAAATATGGATTAACATATCTTTGGAAAGCAAAAGCTCCTACAAAAATTCATATTTGGTTGTGGTTGATGCGGCTTAACTCTACTGCTACCGAAGATAGTATGAACAAAAGGGGGTGGATATGTGATTTGAGATCTAAGCTCAGTGATGAGCTTGAAACTATTGACCATAATTTTTGGGTTTCCAACCATCAAATATATATGGAGTCTTGTTAGTGTGACCACTGAAGCTCTATATAGACCTAGAATTTTTTTATGTATTTTTTGATTTCTATTATATAAAATGGTTAACTAATGCACATGTAGTTAGTTCTTCCACACTTTGTTGGGCACTTCGGAAAATGCGAAATAGGTCTTGTTATGAGAATAAAGTTGATAAAATCATTGGCAAAAGTAGTTTTATGCATGTTCTTTCTTCAAATACCGGGCATGCTTACAAATAGAAGGAGAGAAAGGGATCACTTTAGCTGATTCTGCCAGGCTTCAAACAAAGGCTCTGATTCTGCATACAATGGCTTCCTCCAGCAATACCTAAGGCCGACGAATTCTCAGGAGATCTCCTCGGATGAAGACTAAGGCTTACGCCTTTTTGCCAAAGCTAAAGCTGGTGACGAGGAATCAGTTGTGTGTATCTCATGCTTAGCTATTAAACTTGCTTTTAGAGAGTGGCCCTTCGGTTTCCATAATAGTTCGGAATTATGTTTTTTTGGCTAGCACAAATAGCTTTGGTAACAAGACGGTAGTTAGCGACTAGGGAGATTTTTATTTGTGGATGTTTGTGAAACTGATCGCTGCTAGGTACGACGATTTTTGTCGCGTTTTGTTTGGCTACATGTTGGTGTTGCTGTGATAAACCATGCTTTCTATAGTTTCTTTTCTTTGTGTTGCCCCTAGCGTGGAATCTAAAAAACTTGGTTCCGTCATGTGATAATAGTGCAACCCCGAGCATATTTTGCTTCGTATGAAAAAATACAACCTTTAGCAACCATGAATCACTAAGATCGTTTACAATTAGTAAATGTGTTCATCTTAGTGAATGTCGTCTACAACATTTGTAATAACTATGTGAAGTGGAATTGTGTTTTCGTTCTAATAATGCATGGTAGAGAACATGTACGGTTTGGCAAAATATATGGAACAACTATGTTTGCTTGTTGTCTTCATGAAATCAAAGTCGAATGAAAGATAATTAAACTAATTTTGGTAAAATTACAATTTATTTCCTCATAAGACAAGATTACATGCCATATTTATGGAATGAATCGAAGTATCCAAACACTAATTTAGTAGTAACATGCTTATGTTTTATTATGCTAGCTACCAAAACACGCTGAACTAAAATTACTTTGTAATTAGTGAATTTCCATAAAATATATATACTTTATTTCTGAAGAAAAACTATTTCAAATGAAAATTTTGTTTTATCTATACTAAGAACTTTGAAGTTGTATTATATAAGATTATCGAGAAGGAACTAATATTAATTATTCAAGATGCATACATACCTTTGGTATAAACTAGTGTGAAAACCTTCGGTTAATTACAACTTTGTTATTTTAGTACATAGAATCGCATCATCAAGAGTCGTATTTGGATCACGTGGGTCAAATCGAACTCTCAATATATGCAGTATCATGTTACAATGGAACCAGGTGAATACAACATATTTTAAAGTAAAGGTAACTTTCTCAAAACTTTCCATTTAAACAATATAATTAATCCATTGTGCTTCAATCTTTCTCCCTCTGAACCCGTCGGCAGTCGCCTACCTGAACAAGTAAAGAAACTCTCTCTAATTACTGTAAAGTATACAAAAATTCAACATTGACTCTTGCAGGATGCTTAGCCAGAACTATCTCAGATTATGCTCTCTATGCACGTCAAGCCAAGCTCATGGAAACCAAGTCATATATGTAGTATTATGACATCATATGTCATCGTGAAACCAGTTAAATGATACATATTTCAGAGTAAGATAACTTCTCTCGAATCTTACTCTTTAAACAATATATTGGAGTGGGTGAGGTTCAAAAAAATATTGAAGTAGATTTGTGCTTAATTCCCCCCAAAAAAGTAAATTAACTATGTGAACTTACCACAAACTTTACAAAACCAAATAATGACTCATGTACGATGCATAGCTAGAACTATGAAAATCTCAGATCATAGAGATTGCTCAAACCAGGAAGAATTTTTGTGGTGACTAGGTGCATGTCGTATATTTGCGCTCCTCGAAGTGAATTTACATACCATAATAAGTACAATTAAACATGTTAAAAGGGCAAACTTTTAGGGAAGTTATTGAAAAAAAATCGATGGAGATAGTATAACCCATGATCTATGGACAAACAACAACCCAACATACCCTCACTTGTTTGAATATTAACATCTAGCATCGACATGGATGAACTACATTTATTTACAGACTCGTGTATTATGCGAGGATACCATTTAACAATCAATGGTTTAACATACAAACTATGCAAGTTACCCCAGAGAGCATAAGGGCCATCATTGTCTCGACTTAGAAACCCGCCTCGTTATTGTTTCTCGGCATGTCACATTCGATGAGGTTGTGTTTCCATATTTTTCTGCTAACCCCTCTGTTTCCTCCACAGAAGATCCGGAGCTGATCCAACCACCCCGCCTACCTCATACCTGTCGTCCGCTCAGCGCATCCCTGACACCCCGGTCGCATCCATCTCGCGCCCCGCTCATGCAGCCTATGCACCACCTGCTTGTCACGTCTCCCCTGGTGCCGCACTTCCGCTCCTACCACCCGCCACGTCTCCCCTCGACCACCACGCACTTGCCACACCACCCACCCCCGACACACGGAATCCATCTCGCAATCAGCGTTGTCCCCACTCGCCCATCGCATGGTCCCCTCTCTCCAACCACTCCTAGCACGCCACCTCGCCAGCCCCTTCCACCCAAAGCAGTCTCGATATGGCCACCCCAGAACCCAAAACAGATGGTCACACGCGATAAGGCTGGGTATTTTATGCCCAAACAAAAAATTCCTTGCAAGCCACCGCCTCTTTCGCTATCTCTCCCATTCCCCCTACCTATCGATCTGCCCTCAAAGACCCTAATTGGCAAATGCTATGCTCGATGAATCTAATGCTCTAATGCGGAATGACACGTGTTCTCTAGTTTCTCGTCCTGCGGGTGCGAACATGGTGACCGACAAATGGAACTTTCATCATAAGCTGCATCCAGATGGATCTCTCGCCAGATACAAGACTTGTTAGGTTGTGTGTGGGTTTAGGCGACAACATGGGGTGGGCTATGGAGAAACTTTCAGCCTCGTGGTCAAGCAAGCTACAACTCGCCTTGTTCTTGGGATTGCCACCATTCACTCCTGGCCTATTCATCAAATGGACGTCAAAAATGCCTTTCTCCATGGTCATCTTCAAGATACAATATACTGTGAGCAACCATCTGGCTTTATTGATCCCTCTCACCCCTCTCATGTGTGCCTCGTCCACAAATCACTCTATGGGCTCAAGGCTCAAGCAGGCTCCTCAGACTTGTTTTCCTCGATTTACCTCATTTATTACCTCCATTGGTTTTTCCATCTCTAAGAGTGATTCCTAACTATTCATCCTCAAAAATGGTCCATCCATTTTCTATCTTTTGTTATATATTGATGATATAATTCTTACAACAAACTCCACCACCTTCTCCACACCATTATCACCCCTAAACAATGAATTTTTCATGATTGATCTGGGTGACATACACCATTTTCTTGGGATCAATGTACACCGTACACATGTGGGGTTTTTTCTGTAGCAACAACAATATGCCTTGGAGATTTTGGAGTGTGCTAAAATGCTCAATTGCCATCCTGTATCCACACTGGTGGACACTCGGTCCATGACTTCGCCATGATGGCGTCCCATTTTACGATCCGAGTCGTAGATGAGCTTTTGGTGTGCTCCAATACTTGATGCTTACAAGACCTGATCTATGATATGCCATTCAGCAAGTCTTCTTGTTTATGCATGCTCCGCGAGATACACATTATCAACATATCAATAGGTTTCTCATGTATATAAAGGGTACATCTCATTTTGGTCTACAACTACACAAAAACTCGTCTTTGGATCTTATTGCTTACTCTGATGCTGATTGGGCGGGTTGTCCTCACACCCGCAAGTCCACTTTCGGGTTTTGTGTTTTTCTTGGCAACAATTTGGTCTCCTGGTCTTCTTGTTGCCAAAACACATTTTATCGTTCTAGTGCAGAAGTAGAGTATCGTGCAGTTTCAAACTGCATTGTTGAGTCATATTGGTTGCGCCAACTTCTTCAGAAGCTACATCGTTCTCCCACATGAGTTACAATAGTTTATTGTGATAATGTCAGTGCTATGTTCATGAGATCTAACCCGGTCCAACATCAACGGACAAAACATGTCGAGATTGATCTTTATTTTGTCTGTACCGCGTTGCACTCGGTGAGGCTCGGGTTCTTCATGTTCCCACCAGCTCTCATTATGCTGACATCTTCACCAAAGGGCTGCCAACTACATTGTTTGAAGAATTTCGATCCAGTCTGAACATCACGGCATCTCTTTGAATAATAATTCATGTGGTGTAAGTTTACATGTGTATGTAACAAACTCTGCTAGTCAGAGGTAACTCTCCTGATCGTCAGTATCTCATTCCCCTAAACGTGTGGCATCTCTCTGTCATATTTTTTGCCAAATCTATCTAAATCTGAAAACTTCAACCGAATCTCATCCCTTTTCAAAACTAATTTGGAATCTGACCACTGGGAACGGCGTCGTTTAAAATTGCGCCGAAGATATACAGATCGGTGCCAAGACGGAGCAGCTCGGAGGCAGCCTCGGGCGGTCGGCGCCATGTGATACGGTGCCGAGGTGAAATAATTAAACTAAGCATGTGCACTTCTGATGTTCGACAACATGTCTTGCAGTGTCGTGGTCCTTGTTTGAGTGCCAACGAATGGCTTCCCTCGACCAGAAAAAAAAAATGAATGGCGGTCGTTTGATGGATCACGCGCGGGGTTTGCGACAAGGATCTTTCGCCACAGTTATAGTACTGTACGTGTTATCAATGGAGATGGTCACGATGCTTTGACAAGGGGCTTCTATCTCCAATTGGTGTCACAATATATCACGGATGACGTGGTGTTTTCCATAAAACCTACTACACATGATCCTAGCCGGGGGATGCTAACGGCCGCTCGACACGGCGTGGAGAATCCTATACATCGATCATGTCGGATGTTACCGTGCGCCGTATGGGCTGGCCTATCGGCCTAGTTCGTGATTTTTTCTGTTTTGGTTTCTTTTTTTTTTTCTAATTTTGTTTCCTTTTTCTTTTTTAAGTTTTATTTTCAGATTGTTTACAACATTTTTTCGATTTTGATTTTTTTTAAATTTTTGAAACTTGTTCATATATTTTTTAAAATGTTTGGATTTAAAATTTGTTCAAGTTTAAAAAATAGTTTAGATTTGAAAATTGTTTGAAGTTGAAATATCTAGATTTAAAAGTTTTGAAATTGTTTGAATTTGAAAATACTTAGATTTAGAAGTTTTGAAATTCTTCGAATTTGAAAATATTTGAATATTTTATATTTTGAAAAGTTTTGAAATTTTCAAACAAATAAAGTAAAAAATATTAATATTTTAAAATTTGCTAAAAATTTGAATAATATTAGGACACTTCTATATGACTTAAAAAATCAAAAAATAGAAAAAAACAGAAAAAGAAAAAAAACGCCTGATGTGCCGCGGCCCAACAGATCATCGCCAAATGCTAATTGATGCCTGCTGCCGCGTGGGAGCCGCATAGGGGCGACCTCCCATGGGCCAAGCCCATTTAGCTTCTTCGCTCTGTTTTATCCTTTTTATTTTCTTTTTCTTTTTTTCTATTCTATTTTCGTTTCCTTTATTCTTTTCTCTTTCTTTGGCGGTTTTATTTTTCGGTTTTCATTTTGATTTTTGTTTTTGGCTTTTAAAAAATGTTTAGAATTTTGAAATTGTTCACTTTTTTAAAAAAAAATGGTTCATATTTTTTGGAAAATGTTTGTTGTTTTTAAATTTTGGTTCATCGTTTTTATTTTGGTTCATGATTTTTCGAAATTTGGTCCATGGTTTTTGAAATTGTTCATGATTTTTCTGAAAATTAGTTCATGGTTTTTGAAAATTTGGTTCACGATGTTGAATTTTGGTTCATAAATTTCGAATTTTGTTCATGAATTTCGAAATTATAGTCCATGAATTTCGAAAAGTGGTTCATGAATTTTAACAAAATGTTCATGATTTTAAAATTTTGTTCATGACTTTAAAAAAATGCTAACAGGTTTTTGGTTCACAAATTTTGGTTCAAAATTTCGAAATTCAGTTCATGATTTCCTTAAAGTCTTCATTATTGAAAAAAATAAACAAGAGAAGGAAATATTAATAAACGTAGAAGTACAATCCGAACACTAGAACTAGTGCACTCGAAAACGTCAAACGAACGAAGCATTCCATGATGCAAATGAATTCAGTAGTACAAATTTTTTTTGGCTGAGCCCATTAACGCATAGGGGTTACATGCTTCAAGCAGCGACTCGACGTCCTACCGCTTAAGCGGCCAATTGCACCTCCCATAGGAGCCCCTGTGCTTATTTGTGCATGGTCGATCCGGCAGCTACAACTGGCGATCAGTGAGAGGACTCGCTTGGTTTTTTAGGGGGAATCACCTTTTATTACTGATCAATCTTAAGAGGAATACATAAACCATGGGGTGGTTCTACTAGCCAAACTTGGCGACCAACAGCATCTAAGACAACACTTCTAGCAAATGCATGAGATTCTTTATTATGAATCCTTCTTTCATGGCAGAAGGACAGCTTTTCAAAATCGATCACTGAGTCTGAAATTTCTCTGATGTGTGCATAAACTCCCCTCGAGCCTTCCTATATACTCCGAACAACTGATAGACAGTCACTCACGATCATCACCCTATGGATATTGATGTCCCGTGCGAGTGCAATCGCTTCTCTGCAGGCAAGAGCCTCGAGTGTCCCAAGGTCGCAGAGCGTGTGCATCGGTCATCTTCTGTCATTCTATGATGATGGGGGACATCATTTGTTGGCAATGATTGTTATCTTGAGCTTGGAAGGAACATGTATCTTCCAAAGTGAGCTCCATTGTTTCTCTTCGACTGATGTGTTGGAGCTAGCTAGAGGCTCTCCCTTCTAACCACGCCTCCCTCCTTTTCTTTGTTTGGATCAGCATCCGATACACCGATCGCACGGAAAAATCCCCTTGCATTCGTAGTGCCATGCCCACATGTCGCTCTGTCGCCCGTGGCTTAAAGGAATCTGCAAGATGGTCTCCACATCCATAAGCAACACACAACGTCTCATCTTTTGTTCGTCCCACGCGTGAGGACTCGCTTGGTTAGGCCAACCAATTTGGTACCATACGTCCAGCTTGCTTCCATGGGCCGGGCCTGGGCCAGCAAAATATTGCCGTGAGCCAAATCGCTTGCCTCCAAAAGCAAAGTTCCACAAAAAATCTAAATCGTGCACATACGCAAACAAAACCTTCTTTTGAACTTGCACGTGGCACGATAGTGAGCCCTTGATGGCCCACAAGTATAGGGAATCGCAACAGTCTTCGGTAGTATTACACAATTTATTGATTCGACACAAGGGGAGCCAAAGAATACTTGCAAGCCTTAACAACTGAGTTGTCAATTCAGCCGCACCTGGAAATAGTTCTTGCTAACAGAAGTTTATCAGTAGCAACAGTTTTTAGTAGCAACAATGATAAAGAAAACAGAGCAATAGTAATGAGCAACATGAAGAGGATATGAGCGCGGTAGGCATAGGGATGGATGGACGGGCGTTGCATGGACGAGTCTAAACATGTAACTTCAAGATCTAGGACAATTGTAGATAAATAAGAATAAGCATCCAAGTACTAAACAATCATAGGCATGTGCTCTATATATAGTCATGCGTGCTCGCAATGAGAACTTGCACAACATCTTTTGTCCTTCCAGCCCGTGGCAGCGGGGCCTCAAGGGAACTACTGGTAATTAAGGTGCTCCTTTTAATAGAGCACCGGAGCAAAGCATTAACACTTTGTGAACACATGTGATCCTTACATCACAGCCATCCCCTCCGGTTGTCCCAATTTCTGTCACTTCGGGGCCTTTTGGATCCAGACAATGATATGTGTACACAACTTGTAGATAAGATCACAAACAATACTATCATAATGATTCAATAATAAGTTCAGATCTGAGATCATGGCACTCGGGTCCTAGTGACAAGCATTAACCACAACAAGTTGCAACAAAGTCAAATAGCACTAATAGATATACTAGGAATCATGCCCTAACAATCTTATTCGATTACATGATAGAAATCGTCCAATCCCTACCATCCCCATAGCCTACAGCGGGGGATTTCACACTCATGGATGAGGGAAACATGGATGATTGATGGAGAGGCGTTGGCGATTACGATGGCGATGATCCTTCCCAAATTCCCCGTCCCGGCAGGGTGCCAGAACGGAGTTTCTGGTTCCGAATTGCGGCTTCTGGTGGTGGCGGCGCAGAGGAACTCTTTCTGGAAAAACGTCGACACCCCCCCTTTTTTTAGGTCAAGAGGCATCTTATAGGCGAAGAGGGAGCCCGAGGGGGTGCCTAGGCTGGCCACACCCCCTCTAGGCGCGGGCTGGGCCCACCTGCACGGCAAGGGGTGTGGGCCCCCTAGGGCTCCACTCCGTCTCGTATTCTGGCTTCGTGGATTGATGGCTAACGTGAAGCCTGTTGGGAACCCCAAGAACAAGGTGTGAAGCAGCACAGCAGCAAGTTTTCTCTCAGTAAGAAACCGAGGTTATCGAACCAGTAGGAGAAAGGAAACGTCATACAGTACCAAGACAGAGCTTTGGTAACACGTGCTTGTGTTACTACATGTCCAAAAACGTGTTACTGGGTCACATAGTAACACATTTTGAGTTGTGTTACGTTAGGCCGTGTTACTAAGTGGTTTTCATTGTCACACATAACTATTGTTACTAAAAGTCAAAAATAGTGTTACAATTATGTTGGAATTACACCCATTTTATGTGTTACTCAGTACGTTGGTAACACCTTTTTATAGCTGTGGTAACATAGGTAGTAACATATTTCAAGATCGTCTTAAGAAGTTTTTTAATTTAGTAACACAATTGTTAACAATTATTTTGAGCTTTAGTAACACAAGTAGTGACATAATATTCCACATATTAACCACTATTTAATATATTCGTTTTCATTTTCATTTGTTAAACATGAAAGAATCCAATTTATAGAAATATATTTATGTTAATAAAAATAAGTGCATATGTTTACACAATTAATTTATTGTGGAATGTATTTATGCCTGAACCATTAAAATAGCATAGAGAAGTCAAGCATGACACATTCATGAATTAAAAAAAATGAGATATTGCGAATATAGATTGTGTGTAGGACACATGTATTACAATACTAATATTATTCATACAACATAACTTGTTAGTATAGATTTGACTATAGGAAAAACACCTTTGTGAAGTATATTACACCACGACATTTGCATCAATTATACTAAATAAAATATCTTTGTCGGTAATATTATATTTTCGAGTCCATCGATCTAAACTACAATTACAAGCAAGTGAAATCTTTGAAATGTAGTTGCTTTATCCAGCCCCTATGGTGAATTCAACTCCAAATCAATAATCTTCTTTCCAATCTGCAAAATAAAATTCGATGTATAGTTATGCACAAATTCAAACATTGTATCAATCTAGGGCCGAGGCTACTTTAGGAGCTTAAATATTTTTCAACTAACAAGAGATAATACATCAAGCTCTATGGATAAACGGACCAACAAATAGTGTTTCAAGAAAGTGCAAGGTTGTAAACGCTTTGCAATAAATAGACTGTAACAAGAAAACACATGATGATAACGATGTTCCAAGATAATATAGAATAGCAGCTAGCAGAAAGGCATGATTGCAGTCTTGTAGATCAATTTTGGTATACACGATTCAAAAAAGATTGTCGAAATGCTATAATAAGATAAGAGTCGTACGTCCAGATTGACTAGAATATTTTTCTTGGTCAGAAAGAAAATGAAGAAAGTCATGATACCTTATTTTATAAATTTGCATTTCCTAGTTAGATCTATAATGTGGATTCGAGTTGAGAGCTATATGGTTTAAATGAAGCATTGCTTGACATTAATAAGAAAGTTGTAAGCACCGTGGCACCCTAGGTTCTCAATGCTCACTATTCATTTTGACAAACCATGTCTTTCAATTGTTAAATAGTTACCTTGTATTGCCAGGTTGTCCATGCAAGCTCCAACTTTGGCAAAATCCTTACATACCCTCGTGTCCACTAGCAAGAATCATACGCTTAGAATAAATTTATAGATCATATGCAGAAGAATGGCAACCACGTTGATATCACACATCAATCAACGCATACCCCCTAGTCCTGATTAAGCATGTCAAGCATGTTGGTGTGGAAGATGTGTTTGATGGCCTCAACACTGACCCAGTTCCGCTATGCGACATGACATGGACATCCACTTTAAGAGTAAATGACTTATGGTTTTATATAGTTGTTCAATAATGAAAAAAAATGATGTTTCCTTCTTTAGCAGTAGCTTTCCATGCGACAACTCATGTCTCAACTCTGAAAAATTCCTGAATATAAAATAGAAGTGCTCAAAATGTTAACAAAAATACATAACTAGGAACTTGTAAAATAACCTGATAGACTTAGCTACTGAAAAGGTAGACAGAAAAGCCATTATGCAATTAAAAAGATAATGAATTACTAGACTAATGGAGGCTCGGCGAACTAGACCAGCAGTTACATTGTACCAACCAAGCAAAAAAGTGTTAGATATGATCCTACAGAAGAAAGGATGATTGACAAACCATTTTAGCCTTTGGATAGAGTATATAGTCTTATTTAAATAATGAACGAGCTCACTCATTATATAGACATACCCACGTTCATTTCAGCATTCATCGCACGCAGGCAGCGATGTTAATAGCATTGCTTCCTAAATTCAAAAATCTCACTAGAAAAGTGAGTTATAGAGCTGATTTTACAGACAATTATTGTCCTAGTATTATAGAAAAATACATTTCAAAGTTATCTAGAGTACATTATGGAGTATAGTCTAATTTAATTAACGAAATGAGCTCACTCATTATATAGGCGTACCAGCGTTCTTTCAGCATTCATCCCATGCAAGGAGCAGTGTAAATAACAACACTTTCTAAATTTAAGCATCTCACTAGAAAATGACTTACAATGATGATTTTACATTGAAATTCCCTGAGTGTTGATTAGTCAGGAAAATGTACTGTATTCATTAGCTATGGCTATCACACCAATCATAAATCAGTATATTCTCCAAAATAAGGATCACTGTAAACGAACAAGCCACATAACCCAATCTCCCGCATGGATATACATGGATCAAACACAAAAGTGGTCAGAAAAAAAAGTTGATGTCCAGGAGGATGAGAATGGCGTGCCTATCCTGCCATTAGTTCAGATCCCCGCGTACTTTCAACACTGTGTGCAAATCCAACATTTCCATCTCATTTGGGCTACCCAAATCCTTTCATGTCACAGCCTGAAGTGCACAGAAGTACATTATACTTGCTAATCTACTTTGCCGACAGAATTCAGAATAATTCCGTGCTTACAACTTCGTTATTTTTGCATATCAAGTGTGTTAGTGAATGTACTGGAATAAAAGAAGTTGAGATACTAAGATTCTACATCTGAGAAAAAATAGCAGCGATCTAACACCATATTTAGCACAGGAAAGTCTAGTTCATTTGGGGCAAAAAATTGTTCTAGAATTCTAAAAATTGTCTCCACTGCAGATCTACAGTGTGATTACCTTGCGGCAGTGCTTGGCGATGGCACTGTAGAGTTCTTTGACAATGACGTCACTGATCTTGAAGAGGTCGCCCGTGGCCTCTGCACCCCATCCAGGTTGACCTCCATATCGGTGACCTTCCGCTCGTGCTGGACGCCGCCCGCTTCAGAGGCATAGTCGAGCGGGGAGCTGCGGCGGCGGAGGTGCCAGCCCGGACATAGTTCTTTGACTAGGTTCGAACTCAAGGGTTGCAGTTTTCCAGTTTCTTCTAGGGTTAGGACTAGGTGATGCTCCGATCTGGTGGGATTGGGGTTGGTTCGGAGAAGACCATCTGGTTCGTGCCGAGGGCGGAAGACGAGCGGCGCCGGAGGGATGCAGAAAGGGCCGGAGCGGGAGCAATTCAGAAAGGCGACGAGTGGTGGGGGTTGAAAGGGCGGAAAGATCGAAGAGATGAGATGGGATGAGATTTGTTTGGTCCTGGATCGCGTATTTGTTAGTCCAGAGATCGAGATTCAGATATTTTGCCTTTGCGCCCACCGCTTTGCCGCCTTCCTCTCCCGCTTCTCTACATTATGTTTTTTCATTTTTATGTTTATTTCCTAGATATGACACGATAAAACATATTTATATTTCAGTAACTAATTGTTGGATTCTAAAATCATATAATATTGTTTTATAGATTAGTTATTGCAAACAGAAAAAAATTGTTGTTTGTCGCGCTGCCTGTGAAACAAACGATTGCTAATCATCGTGTTTAGTTATATTAAAAAATACTAATCCCTCCGATATATATTAGTTGACTTAGATTCATAGTGCTAGATACACATTTAGACAAATTTGAGTCAACTAATATGAGCCGGAGGGAGTAGTAAAATACATGTGCGTTGCTACTTCCTAAAACAGGCACGTGCATTGCTAGGGGACAACATCATAGGCGACGAACTTATGCATAATAGGGAGGAAAGTGATATCATGCATATCCTCCATGTTTGTGACGACCTCATATGCTCCGTCCACGTCCGTGGCAAGCACATTAGTGTCAATGTCCTAACTGAAGACGGTATTTTAGCTATACGGAATGTGTCATATCACAATCGAATGTACCATTCCTAATATTTGTCGGGTGATAAATAATGATTCACACTATTTAGATTACAACGGTTGGTCACTGGTTCGATCTCAATTGTGGATACACTTTTTATTACTTGGCTGGGTTAGCATGTTAGGTTGGTCCGCTGAATCATGAATTATGTGTCTGATTGAATAGTCTCATCCTTCCGGATTAATGATTTGTCATTTGGTTTTGTGGTGCGCTATGAATTTTCTAAATAAAAGGTAAAAAAATAGGTTGACATATGATGGATTTTCTCTTATGTTAATGGTGGTTGACGAATGTTATGCAAACTTCTCCGGTAGAAACTTGTAACACTATGTGTAACAGATGACTAGGTGTTACTATAATCATATACTGTAACACAGAGGAGGCAACACAAACTTATTTGTTACTACCGGAATGTTTTCGTAACATATTTTCAGATCTTACCCACTACGTGTGACTGTGTGCCCTTGCAACACAAATGATGTGTTACTGCAATATTACTTGTAGCACATTGTTTCATGTGTTACATAGTTGTGTTACCAAAGCTCTATCCTGTTGTGGTTGCAAGCAACGCGGAGACCTGCACAACATAAACTGAAGACTTTGCCCCAACGAATCAGTGAGGTTGTCAAGCTCACCGGTTTGGTGTAACAAAGGATTAAACGTATGTTGTGGAAGGTAATGGTTTGCAGCAAGTAAACAAGTAACAGTGGAAGATGTATCAATGGTAAAGATTGGACCGGGGTCCATAGTTCACTAGAGGTGCTCTCCTTCGATAAACAACATGGCATGAAGGGTAAACAGATTACAACAGGGAAATTGACAGGAACTGAGAAAGCCATTACAATGCAATACTAGACAAAAATATCCTATGAGATTCGATTGGGCAATACAACAATATACAAAGACCGCCATCCAACTGCATCTATGATTAGAAGTCCACCTTCAGGTTATCATCCGAACCCCCTCCAGTATTAAGTTGCAAGCAACAGACAACTGCTTTAACCAAAGTGTGTAAGGTAAACAATCCACTTGTTCCATGAACAAGAGACCGTTGTTTTCTCCCTAGTAGCAACAACACATCTACAACTGAAGAGATTTCTGTCACTTCCCTTGGAAACTAGAGGCATGAACCCACTATCGAGCATAAATACCCCCTCTTGGAGTCACTAGCAATTACTCGGTCAAGATAGCTACTAACAACGGAGAGCATGCAAGATCACAAACAACACAGACATGATAGTATGAAATAGACAAAACCATTAATCAATCTGACATAGTAATCTCAATATCCATCGGATCCCCGCAAACACAACATGCACGATTACAAATAGATTAGATCTTGATCATGAACGGAGCTCACAAGATCTATACATGAAAGCACAAGGAGTAGATACAACCATCTAGCTACTACATGGACCCATAGTCCAAGGTGGAACTACTCACGCTTCATACCGGAGAGAAGGCCTCCGGGATGATTTCCCCTCTGGCAGGGTGCCTGGAAGAACTTAAGATCCCCCAATCTAGGGACGATGGTGGAGGAGGCTACAGAAGGTTTCGTGGAGTTTTGATCGGGTACTTAGGGTTTCTGCATCGGGGACTTCTTATAGGCGAAGAGGCGGAGGCGACAGGGGGCCACACCAGCCTGTGGTCCACCCTAGCCCGCACTGGGTGTGTGGCCTCTGGGACCTCTGTCTCGTCTTCATTCGTGTCCCCACGGTAAAATATTGACTTGGCTTTGTCCGTCCAATTCGAGAATATTGATTTTACGCTTTACGAACCAAAAATAGAAGAAAATAGGCAACTGGCACTGCGGCAACTTGTTAATAGGTTAGTTCCAGAAAAGATATAAAAACACCTCAAAGTGTAGACAAAGCAAAGCAAAGTAGATACTAAACAAGCATGGAGCATCAAAAATTATAGATACGTTTCCGACGTATCAAGCATCCCCAAGCTTAACTCATGCTCGTCCTCGAGTAGGTAAGAGATAAAAATAATATTTTTTGAGGTGACGTGCACCATCAAAACCAAGATCAAACCATTTGCAAGCATTAAAAGCTGGGATCAAAGAACTCTAAACATGTGCATGAAAGATGAAGTTCAAACAATAAGACATAGTAACTATGCATGCAACATGAAAGGCTACAAACAAAGATCATGAATAACATGCATTGAAAAACGTTTGTTTGTTTCACATACAGAAACATGGCATAGTGGCAATCAGCTTGTCCCTCATAGAGTAGCAAATAGATGCATAGGACACCTTCAAAGTTCACAAGGGTGACTAGAAACAAGTAGCACAAGAGTAAGTAATATCACAATATGCATAAATCAATAAGTTTTGGATCACTGCACACAAAATGAAAACTATGCTCTCTTAATGGTGCCTAAAAGCAGAAGGTGGAGACTCAAATAATGGTGGAAGAAGAGCCTTTCATAAAGGAAGCAGGGATTTCAAGTTTCAAAAAGAGCTTCCAAAAATTATGGTACTTGTTAGCTTTCTGCCCTCATTGCCCCTATCATAAGCATCTTGAAGTGGTTAAGGTTAAAGTGAACAAAGATGGAGTATATGTTTGACAAAGTATAAGTTGGCAATCTCAAGTCCCTTGAATATGAGGGCCACACCTCATGCTACTCAACTTCAGTCACCTGCAAGTTCTTGTCATTGTAAGTACATGCGTATCATAGAGAACCGCCAACGGGGTAACCCTTGCACATGGGACAGGAGCTATCCCATAACAAAAATGACAAGCCAAGCAGATCATGAGCATCTCAACGATCTTTTTATTTACTATATGCATATCTTTTTATTGAGGATGCTTCATATATAGCTCACTATGGTGATGTTGCAAGTTTCCACCATGATTAGGCATGGATTAGGATAGCGGCCCAGGCGTTTCTCTAACACAAAATACATACTCCATGAACTTACAAGTTCCCTATTTATTTCACACCGATGACATCTATAGACAAAAGAGCATGATATCATCTTAGTACAAAGTACAAGTGCAATGTTGAAAACGTTCCTCGTGACAGCACGGTTCTGCTAATTCGAACGTATAAGTGCAAGCATAAACAACATAGAAGACACAATGGTTCAAGTTTATTAGGGGCAAAGAATATAAAGTGTGCCATCAAGTTTGTGAGGGATTTAATCACTAAGTTTTCACATAACAAAGAGACTTTTAACTGGAAGATAGGTGAAAACAAGAATATACTTGGAATGGTGTAACACACCATGCATAGGAATTTATAGTGGACACTTTGGAATAACTTGGTTTCTTGGGAGTTGAAAGCTTGAGTAGAGCTTACTCATACAAGTGGAGGCTAGAAAAATAATGGGAGCAACCAACTAAGAGAACAATAATGGCCATAATCATGCAGAGCAACAAAACATTACTAATCAAAGCATAGAGTGGTACTACAAGTCAAGGACTAAATGATCACAGAGGCTATGGTGACTTGTTCATAGTCATAACATGGTGTGAGAATGTGCCAAGTCAACCCAAGCAAAGCATCAAAGGATAATACCACAATATTATGCTTTTGCATGCTAAAACAACGCATAATTTCTTCAAGGCACACTAAGCAATCCCAATTGTTTAGAACAAGACATACTACAGCAATAATCACTAAGCATAAGGTCAAAAAAACACCTAGCATGTCATGCTAAAGTCTAAATCATAGTCAATGCAAGCTCCTCTTGCACTTATCAAGCAAGAACTTCCTACTCCTTTTCAACACCAATCAACTTATTTGCAAACAACACAGCGAGAACAGGGGTACAAACTACTTTATTAAAGCAAATTAAACAAACTAAGCAAACCAAACGAAAACTAAGACGCTCCAAGAACAACACAACAGTGCATGAAACAATAAAAACGAAGTGTCTAGAAAGACCTGAGTTTTTTTATTGATGAAGAAGGGGATGCCTTGGGCATCCCCAAGCTTTGACGCTTGTACCTCTTGGATATTTCTTGGGGTGACACCAGGGTGGCATCCCCAAGCTTGAGCTTTTGTCCATTCTTCATCTCATTACATCATTCTCTCTGTACACCTAAAAATATTTCTTCATACAAAACTTTACACAATCTTCATTAGCAACATTAGTGTATTCCAAAGATAATAGACATTTAGGCAAAGCTTTGGAACAGCAAGACTTCTCACTAAAAAACACAAGCTACTATAGCAACTCCTTCAAAAGGCTCAATTCACCTAAAGAGAACTCAAAAAGGAATCAATAAGAAGCAAATGCAAATAATGGCAGAAATCTGTCAAAATAGACCAGCGGGTAGAAACCGACTTTTTCGAACATCATCTGTTGCTCAAATCAAAAAGTGTTGAAATAACGAAAGTTAGATAACATACCGGGGGATTTATTTGTAAATTTTTAGCTCAATCCGAGTTACAGAGACTCCTCACGAATTTTTTTGGTGGAGGACAGAAATCTGTTTTGGGACAGCAACTCCCCAAATCTTACTTCCCTCTCATTAGAGGTCATTCTTGGCACAAAAAGAAAACAAAAAGGATAAGGAGAGGTCATTACTGAATTAATAACTTCCAAGACTCAAGGAAACTCTTGGGTTAGCTCCCAACAAGTACTTTTCTTTAACGCCTTTAAGTTAGGCACAAGAAGCAAGAAGAAGCAAGTATTTTCAAATGAGCAAGCATTAACATCAAACCTTGCTTTCAAAGGAGGAGCAAAAAGCAACTTCTCTCTCCTCATAGGGAAGTGTTCAATACATTTTTTGAATGGAAAATGATATTTAATGGTGCCTTCTTTCATATCAATGATGGCACCAACAGTTCTAAGAAAAGGTCTTCCCAAGGTAATAGGACAAGAAGCATTGTATTCAACATCCAAAACATAGAAGTCAACAGGGGCATAAGCATTGTTAACCATGATGAGAACATTATTAATAATCCCCATTAGTTTCTTCTTAGCATTATCATTGAGTGGTACATCCAAATAACAATCTTCCAAAGGTGCCAAATCAAGCATTTCATAAATCTTCCTAGGCATAATAGAGACACTGGAACCAAGATCACACGAAGATTTGAGATCAAAGTCATTCACATGCATATTAATAATGGGTTCCCAACTATCTTCTACTTTATTAGGAATAGAAGCTTTGTGTTTTAGCTTCTCTTCCTTAATTTTCATAAGAGCATCTGTAATATGTTTAGTGAAAGCAACATGCATATCACTAGCATCAGGACTTCTAGCAAGCTTTTGCAACAAAAGAATCACTTCAGAAATATTGCAACCATCTATATCAAATTCAAATTTAGAATCACTAGTAGTAGACTCAATAGGCTTAGGCATAGTAGGAGGAGGAACAGGGACTTCTTGTGGTTTAGTGGTATCCATTCTAGTGATGGTGCACACACTATTGTTTCTATCAATTTCAGCTTCCCTTTCCCACTTAGCATGAAGTTGAGCTAACAATATAACATTTTCATCAATAGTAACTTGTATGGCATGAGAAATAGCAAAGGTATTTTCCATAGTTTTAGGTTTAGCAGCCATTTTATTAATCAAGGAGGACTGTGCTTCAGACAAAGAGGATATATTCTTTTCAGCACTCAAAATTTTTGACTGTAAACTAGGAATTTCTCTATTCAGACTCTCAAGTGATGACTAATATTCTTCAAAATGATAGATTTTCCTCCATAGTTTTAGTGAAAATCTTATTTTGCTCATATTGCATTTGCATAAAATTCTTAGTGGATCTCTCTACTTCTAGAATCCTTTCTTCACTAGGCATTCCAGATCTACCATGATAAACACTTCCACTAGGAGGACAAGGCTTGTAATTACCATAAGTATTGTTGCCAAAATTGTTGTTTCTAATGAAATTCACATCAACTTGCTCTTCTTGAGCAACCAAAGAGGCTAAGGGAACACTATTAGGATCTAGAGGAGCTTTCCCATTAACAAGCATAGCCATAATAACATCAATCTTATCACTCAAAGAGGAGGTTTATTCAACATAATTTACCTTCTTACCATGTGGAGCTCTCTCAGTGTGCCATTCAGAGTAATTAACCATCATATTGTCAAGGAGCTTTGTTGCAGCACCCAAAGTGAGGCCCATGAAGGTACCTCCAGCAGCAGAATCCAACAGGTTTCTTGAGGAGAAGTTCAAACCTGCATAAAAAGTCTGGATAATCATCCAAGCAGTGAGTCCATGAGTGGGACATTTTTTAACCAAAGACTTCATTCTTTCCCAAGCTTGACCAACATGTTCATTATCAAGTTGTTTAAATTTCATAATGTCACTTCTCATAGATATAATCTTAGCAGGAAGATAGTACTTCCCAATAAAAGCATCTTTTGCACTTAGTCCAAGAATCAATACTATTTATAGGCAAGGATAGCAACCATTCTTTAGCTTTCCCTCTCAAGGAGAAAGGAAACAGCTTGAGCTTAATAATATCTCCGTCTAAATCCTTATATTTTTGCATCTTACAAATTTCAACAAAGTTATTGAGATGGGCAGCAGCAGCATCATCAGAACTAACACCAGAAAATTTCTCTCTCATCACAAGATTCAACAAAGCAGGCTTAATTTCATAAAATGTAGCATCAGGAGCAGGTGGAGCAATAGGAGTGCTTAGGAAATCATTGTTGTTGGTGCTAGTGAATTCACACAACTTGGTTCTCTCAGCGGAGTTCATTTTTGCAAACGTGGGCAAGCCAAATACAGCAGCAACAGCTAGAGCAGGAACTATTTTTTTGTGTTTTTGAATAAAGAAAGCAAACCAAACTAGACTATTTTTTTTGATTTTTTGAAAAGAGGCAAACAAAACCAAGCAAAAGAAACTAAGAAAATAAAAACAAAGTAAAGAGAAAGGAAATGGAGGACTCCCCTTGTGAAGACGACCACACCCTCCCAGGCAACGACGCTAGAAAAAGCTTGATGGCTAACATGAAGCCTGTTGGGAACCCCAAGACCAAGGTGTGAAGCAGCACAGCAGCAAGTTTTCCCTTAATAAGAAACCGAGGTTATTGAACCAGTAGAAGGAAGGAAACGTCATACAGGTGTTGCAAGCAACGCGGAGACCTGCATAACACAAACTCAAGACTTTGCCCCAATGAATCAGTGAGGTTGTCAAGATCACCGGTTTGTTGTAACAAAGGATCAAATGTATGGTGTGGAAGGTAATGGTTTGTAGCAAGTAAACAAGTAAAAGTGGAAGATGTATCAATGGTAAAGATTGGACCGGGGTCCATAGTTCACTAAAGGTGCTCTCCTTAGATAAACAACATGGCATGAAGGGTAAACAGATTACAACAGGGAAATTGACAGGAACTGAGAAAGGCATTACAATGCAATACTAGACAAAAATATCCTATGAGATTCGATTGGGCAATACAACAATATACAAAGACCGCCATCCAACTGCATCTATGACTAGAAGTCCACCTTCAGGTTATCATCCGAACCTCCTCCAGTATTAAGTTGCAAGCAACAGACAACTGCTTTAACCAAAGTGTGTAAGGTAAACAATCCACTTGTTCCATGAACAAGAGACCGTTGTTTTCTCCCTAGTAGCAACAACACATCTATAACCGAAGAGATTTCTGTCACTTCCCTTGGAAACTAGAGGCATGAACCCACTATCGAGCATAAATACCCCCTCTTGGAGTCACTAGCAATTACTCGGTCAAGATAGCTACTAACAACGGAGAGCATGCAAGATCACAAACAACATAGACATGATAGTATGAAATAGAAAAAACCATTAATCAATCTGACATAGTAATATCAATATCCATCGGATCCCCGCAAACACAACATGCACGATTACAAATAGATTAGATCTTGATCATGAACGGAGCTCACAAGATCTATACATGAAAGCACAAGGAGGATATACAACCATCTAGCTACTACATGGACCCATAGTCCAATGTGGAACTACTCACGCTTCATACCAGAGAGAAGGCCTCCGGGATTATTTCCCCTCCGGCAGGGTGCCGAGAAGAACTTCAGATCCCCCCGATCTAGGGACGACGATGGCGGTGGCTATAGAAGGTTTCGTGGAGTTTTGATCGGGTACTTAGGGTTTATGCATCGGGGGCTTCTTATAGGCGAAGAGGCGAGGTCGGGAGGCGACCAGGGGGGCACACCCTGCCTAGGCGCGGGTCCACCGTAGCTCGCGCCTGGGGGTGTGGTGGCCCTCTGGCACCTCTCTGTATCATCTTCTGGATTCGTGTCCCCCATGGTAAAATATTGACTTCGTCTTTTGTCCCGTCCAATTCCGAGAATATTGATTTTCTGCCTTTCTAGAACCAAAAGTAAGAAAACAGTAACCGGCAATTTGTGGCAACTTGTTAATAGGTTATTTTCAGAAAAGATATAAAAACACCTCAAAGTGTAGACAAAGCAAAGCAAAGTAGATACTAAACAAACATGGAGCATCAAAAATTATAGATATGTTTCTGATGTATCATGGATCTTCTGGTGAAATTGGATTTTTGGCATATTTTCCAGGATTTTTCCGGATAGTTGATTTTCTGCACAAAAACTAGACACCAAGGTAATTCTGCTGAAAATAGCGTCAGTTCGTGTTAGTTGTATCCAAATCACACAAGTATAGAGGAGAAACAATAGCAAAAGTGTTCAGGAAAGTAGATATGTTTTGGACATATCAACTCCCCCCAAGCTTAGCTTATTGCTTGTCTTCAAGCAATTCGGTTGAAAACTAAGTGCAATAAAAGAACTTTCACGAACACATTTGCTTCATATGATGTATAAGCAGACGAGTAGATAATTAAACCATTCATAATAAGAAGTATTCAACTAAGTCTACTCAATAGCCATTGCAAGCTATGAAGAGAAACCAACTCAATAATAATAAGTAGCATGAAACATAAACACAAGCAACATTGCAATGCTCATAATAAGGTATGATAGAGTGGTATCTCGCTTGCCTTTGTTTGTAGAGCACAATATAAATTTCAAGGCACCTCTGAAGTTCAAGTGAAGACTAGAAGTAAAGATATCATAGATACAAGCATCAAAGTCATGACATAATAAACCAAGTTTTGAGACAAACACAAGAATGACAACTATGCTCTCAAGAAGGTGCTCATAGAATAAGTGGTGACTCAACAAGGAAGTGAAAATGTTTTGAAAAGTTTGAAAGGCTTCCAAATGCTGAAAGTAAGGTACTCATTAGCTTTGAGCTCTCATTGCCCGTATCATAGGCATCTTTATATGGTTAAGGTGAAAGTGCGGTCCAATATGAGTTATCTGCTTGACAGACCATAAACTGGAAATCTCATGTCCCTCGAGTACGAGGGCTGCTCCTCGTGCTACTCAACTTTAGTTACCTGTAAGTTCTTGTCATCGTAAATACATGCATATCATAGAGAACCGCAAACGGGGTACCCCTTGCACATGATACAGGAGCTATACCATAATCAAAATGACAAGGCAAGCAGACAATGAGCATCTCAGCGATCTTTTTATTTTCTATTTTCATAGGTTTTTATTAAGGATGCTTCATAGATTTCTCATTATGGTTTGCTGCAAGTTTCCACCATGATTAGGCATGGCTTAGGCTAGTGTCCCAGGCGTTTCTCTAACACATATATATAACTCCATGAACTCACAAGCTCCCCTTTTATTTCACACTGACGACATCCGCAAACAAAATAGCATGATATCAACTGGATATGTATCCATAAGTGTTGAAAGCCTTCCCCGTGACAGCACGGTTCTGCTAATTATCATTCTATAATTTGCAAGCATATAACTTTCATGGACAGTCACGATGGTTCAGGTTTATTAAGTGCAAGGAATAGAGTGTTCCATCAAGTTTGTGAGAGCTTTACTAACTAACTTTCTCAAAACAATCAAACATTTTATTTGGAAGAAAACAAGGCATAATGAATATGCACTGAATTAGCAAATGATTCTAATAGGTAGGTATGGTGGACACTGTTGGCAATATTGGTTTTGGGGAGTTGGATGCACAAGTAGAGCACATACTCGGTGCAAGTGAAGGCTAGCAATAGAGAGGGAGCGACAAACGAGAGAGCAATAACTGTCATAAACATGCTTACAGCAAAACAGGACTAATTATGGCATGAAAGTGATACAAGAACTCCGAGGCAAAATAAATCATCGAGGCTTACTGACTATTGTTTAGTCATATGCATGCGTGAGCATGTGCCAAGTAGATTCACATGAAACATTTAGAGGAGGATACCACAATATCATACCAAGTTATGAATAGAACAATGCAAGCAAATATTCATATGACATGCTACAAACTATTAGCAAGCTGGAGCTAATCAAAGGAAAGCAAGAACTACTAAGCATCCATAAATAACATACACCTTACATGAACAGACTAAGGATGCTCACCATGATGAGTATATGTACAAAAATGAAAACGAATAGAGTTTGTTACCAGCCTCTTACCACACCTCAAGTTGTCTTAATCTTCATTATTGCCCTTTACTTGTGTGGCTTGAATAAAAAACATGGAACCAAACTCCACTGAGGACGGGTGAACCCTGCAAAGAACTCACAAAACCAAGAAGAAGAACAAATATTTTTGGTGTTTTTGATTTTTAAAACAAGCACACAAAGCAAAAAACAAACAAAGCAAAAACAAAGAAATCAAAATCTTTTTGGATTTTTCTCTAAGGAAAACCAAAGCTAGAAAACAAAAAAACAAAACCAAGAGAAACAATGAAAATATTTTTGGTCTTGTTGTGTTTTGGGAAAGCAGAAACAAAAACCAAAAAGAAAGCAAAATAATGGATATACAAAGAACCAACGAAACATGATATATAGATGAGTGTGATGTCAGTATACCTTCCCCCAAGCTTAGGCTTTTGGCTTAAGTGGGGCTCAACTCCATGGTGACCAAGAAGGTGCACCTTCATAGTACGACGAGAGGCCCCTTCGTCCTGGTACGAGCTCGAGGACTCCCCTGTGTAGTGTATGAAGGGGTCGTATGAGGTCACATCCCCCTGATAGTTTCCATGGAAGCCAAGAATGCACAGCTTCTCGTCCATCTCCTCCTTGGAGCGCGATAAAGGTCCCTGGGAAATACTGAACAAAGTGGTTTTGGGGAGAGGGATCTCTCTCTCTCTTCCCCGTCAATAAACAACATTCTATAAACTAGGCTCTCAAGGGTAGAGCCAGCAGTGACAAAGTGATGTGCTTTCATGGCAGCAAGATCAAGCCACTAAGGAGCCAAAACTGTATCATTTTGATCAAAAACAAGGTATAAGGCAGCAACAATATGTGCAGTAATAATTCTCCCATAAATGGGTCCCTTAGCAGCTAAGCAACGATCAATAAGAGAACCAAGATTGTACTTGGTTTCATTGTTGAGCGCAGCAGCTAAGAAGGCCAAATGATAGTTGGAAATATTGCTAGTGTTCTCCCTACCAAGAACACTAGTGCCAAGATAATAAGCAAAGTACCTTATAGCAGGGAGTTGAATATTTATTATCTTTCCCCGCTAGGCTCTATGGTCAGCATCATTCGTTATCCCGCGGTAGAGCTCCAAAAAATCAGTGGGTTGAGCTGGAATCTTATTCACCGTCCCAGCCGTACCAATACCCAGGATCTCACAAAATTTCTTCATTGTCATGGAGTAGGGCCTGTTATAAATTTTGAAAGACACATCTGGTTTGAACGGGCTGTTAGAAAAAGATAAACTCTCCACAAAGGTTTTAGTGAGCATAGCATACTGCACACTCTCATCCTGCATATAACTCGTTAGTCTAACCCTCTGAACCAAGGTTAGGAAATCATTGAGAATCCCAGCAGCCTGCAAAAAGGTAGGACAAGGAAAGGTGGAAGGGTGTGCATCCCCCTCATCTCCCTCATCGCCAAACCGCGGTGTAATGAGATCTTCATTGTATGAGGGCCTATCTCGGGAGGATGATCTCGAAGGCCTTGTCCTTCTAGGTGCATCACTCTCAAATATTTCACCATAGGTGTGGTTGTCCATGAACCATTTTTTCTGAAATTTTTAGACAAACATCAAACCAAGTGATTTCCAAGTTGATAAATGTTGAGAAACTATTATAGGAACTTGCTAGAGGGCTACACATGCATCAAAATGAAATCTCTAAGCATAGAACAAGCATGCAAGCTCACACAACTTGACACCTATAGCAGCAAACTACTCAAGATACAATCTACCAATCACAAATCTAATTGGACAAGCGGAGGAGGCACATACCAAGGAGCAATCCCTCCAAAAATCAGCAGCAAATATGGGCTAAGCAAGGATATCGAAAATCGGGAGCAAGAACTCGAGCTTGAGAAAGTTTTTTGGTGTTTTTTCGGGAGAGAGAAAGAAGGTGGCTGGAAGGAGGCATCTTGGAGGGCCACATGTGGGCCACACCCATATTAGGCGCACTGGCCGGGCCGCCACCGTGGTGTGTGGCTGGGGGCCCTGGGCCATTCCAGGTGTCCCTCTGCCCCTTTTTTCGAGGAAAAATTTATTATGAATTTTCTAGAATTTTTCAGGAAACTTTATTTTTGGCCAATTTTCAGGGTATGAAAATTGATTTTCTCGCAGAATAGATTATTTAGAAGAAGCAAAAGCAAACAAGAACCAAAACTATAGAAGTTCTAAGACACTCTAACAAGCAAACAACTAGCAAAACCAAAGCTAACAAGAGAAAAAGCAAAGACTATGAAGGAGAAGAGTAAAAGTGAGCAAGTATAACCATAGTGAAAACAATGTAAATCCTTTTGTTAACAAGGTTGATCAAGTATTGTTACCAAAACAATCTTATATGAAACAAAACTTTGCATTCCAAAAAGTGATTATGTTACCTCAAACTTGATAGCACTGGTCCCAATCATAATAGTCTCAAAACTTTCTTGTGGAATGGGACAATATATTTCTCCAACCTTGATGCTCTCAATATTTTCAATGGAATTCAGGCAATAGCTCTTAGCAAACTTCTTGGGGAAATAAACAGTATGCTCTTTGTCATTAATATTAAATGTTACTTTTCCTTGATTACAATTGATGACAACACCTATAGTATTAAGAAAATGTCTCCCAATAATAATGGACATATTACCATCTTCAGGCATTTCAAGCACAAAAAAACAGTTCAAACCAAGCAATTATGAGCCACTTGAACAGGAACATCCTCACATACACCAACAGGAATAGTAGTTGACTTATCAGCCATTTGTAAAGATATATCAGTTGGTATCAACTTTTCTAGCTGGAGTCTCTTATAGAGAGAGAAAGGCATAACACTAAATCCACCTCCCAAATCACATAAAGCAGTTCTAACATAATTATTCTTAATAGAGCAAAGAATAGTTGGTATACCTGGATCACCAAATTTCTTTGGAACCTTACCGTTGAAGGAATAATTAGCAAGAAGAGTAGAAATTTCCTCATTAGGAATCTTCCTTTTATTAGAGACAATATCCTTCATATACTTTTAATAAGGAGGCAATTTAATAGCATCAGTCAAAGGAATTTGCAAAAATAAAGGTTTCATCCACTCACAAAACTTGTTGTTGTGTTCTTCCTCCTTTGACTTGTGTTTCTTATTTGGAAAAGGCATAGGTTTCTGCACCCAAGGTTCTCTCTCACAACCATGTTTTTTATCAATAAAATCTTCCTTAGTGTACCTAGTGTTCTTAGTGTGCTTCTCAGGTTCTTCCTCAACATCCTCCTTATCAGGAGCATCATTTTTATCATTACCACTCTCAGTTTCAGCATCAGAGACAGATATACTATTAGGATCTACAGTAGGTTTAAGTGGTTCCTCAACTATTTTATGTTTCTTCTTCTTTATCTTACTAGGACTACCACTACTTTCACCTTGTTGAGAATCCTACTCAATTCTTTTAGGGAGTCCTTCAGGATATAAAGGATCTTGAGTAGCTATACCACTCCTAGTTCTAATTCCATAAGCATGTTTATCTCCTGAGGCATTAACTAGCATATCGTTTTGTACCTTAGCAAGTTGATCAATTTGGGTTTGAACCATTTGAAAGTGTTTACAAAGCATTTTAATATCATTAGCAGTTCTTTCCACAATATCTTTCAACTCATTAATAGCTCTAGAGTTTTCCAATAAATGATTCTGAACTTGTTTATAAAAATCACCTTGTTTAACAATAAATGTGTCAAGTTCCTCTAAGCATTGATCAAGAGGCTTACCATAGGGAATATCACCTTCATCAAAGTGGAGAGAGTGTACCTCAATAGTAGATGAGTGGGGAATTGTCTTACATAATTCTTCTATAGGAGGTAGATTCTTCACATCTTCGTCCCTAATACCTTTCTCCTTAAGACATTTCTTAGCTTCTTTCATCACTTCATCATTTAATGAAATCATTCTCCTCTTCTTTGGTGTTGGTGTTGGAACTGGTTCAGGCACAACTGGTTCAGGAGTAATTGGCTCAAGTGTATTTAGCTCAGTTGAAGTCCAATCATCATAATTCTTGCTTATTTTATCCATTAATTCTTCAGCATTTGTAGGAGTTCTTTTCCTGAAAACACAATCAGCAAAGCTATCTAGGTATGTCCTAGAATCATCAGTTAGTCCATTATAATAAATATCAAGAAGCTCATTTTTTAGGTAATGGACATCCAGGATGTGCATGAATCAAGGCACGGAACCTTGTCCATGACTCAGGTAATTTCTCTTCTTCTCCCTGTTTAAAATCAAAAAGTTTCTGCAAAGCAGCATGTCTAGCACTGGGAGGAAAATATTTCTGAAAGAAAGAAGCAATCAAACAATCAGGACTATCAATGGAACCAGGAGGCAATCTATTAAACCAAGCCTTAGCTTCTCCTTTTAGTGAAAAAGGGAAGATCTTTGTAACAAAGTACTTGCGCATCTTAAAATCATCAGAGAATAAAGCACTCATAGTGGGAAGCTCATTCATATGAGCTACAACACTCTCATTTTTAGTCCCACAAAAAGGTTCTTTCTCAACAATGTCTAAATAGGATAAATCAACCGAGAAATCATGATCTTTATCTTTAATATATATGGGAGAGGTGGCAAACTTAGGATCAGAGGACAGTTTAGGAATAATGGTACGTCTCTCAAGGAGACTCTTAATAGCACTAGCACCATGTGTGTTTCGGCACTCCTCAATAAATTTATCAGTAAACTCAATGTAACCATCATTAATATCATATCGCTCTCTATACTCAGGTGAGCTAACAGGTGTAACAGTGTCTTCACTAGGAGTTTCAGTATTTCCTAGACTAGCCATAGTAGCATCTAGTAAAGGACCTAATGAACCACTCGCATCAAGCATAGTAGAAGTAACATCATGAGTATCAGAAGCAGTTTCAGATCCAGCGGTAGTAGTAGTGTGTGTAGCATGAGTATGTGGTGGTGGTGTAACAAGCTTACTTATAACAGACGGTGAATCAAGAGCAGCAGAGGTGTTTAGGACTGCACCCCTTATTATAGTGGATGGTAAAATAGGAAACTTTCCATCACGAGACTTCCCCATGATGAATGGAGTAACAGTGAACAATAATAGATCCAAGTGAACTTACAAATAAAGCTATGCTCCTCGGCAACGGTGCAACAAAATTGTCTTGATGACCCACAAGTATAGGGGATCGCAACAGTCTTCAAGGGTAGTATTACCCAATTTATTGATTCGACACAAGGGGAGCCAAAGAATACTTGCAAGCCTTAACAACTGAGTTGTCAATTCAATTTACACAGGAAATAGTTCACTGCTCATAGAAGTTTATCAAGAGTAGCAACAATTTGTAGTAGCAACAAAATATGACAAAGATAAAACAAGAGCAATAGTAATGATGGCAAAAATAGGATATGGTATGGTAGGCATATGGATGGATGGACGGGCGTTTGATACATCGGAAACGTATCTATAATTTTTTATGCTCCATGCTTGTTTTGTAACTACTTTGTTTTGCTTTGTCTATCATTTGAGGTGTTTTCATATCTTTTCTGCAACTAACCTATTAACAAGTTGCCACGGTGCCAGTTGCATGTTTTCTTCTGTTTTAGGTTCTAGAAAGGCAGAAAATCAATATTCTCGAAATTGGACGGGACAAAAGCCAAAGTTATTATTTTTCCCGGAGCAACACGGAACCACGAAGCAGAGCCGGAGGGGGGGGCATAGGGTGGCCAAACCCCCCTAGGCACGGGCAAGCCCTGGAGGCGCCTGGAGGGGGTATGGGCCCCCCGCCGACCTTGATTCCTGCGCCTATAAGAAGCCTCCGACCCAAAAACCCTAGGAAATCCAGAAGAAATCCACGAAAACCTCTGCTGCGCCGCTGCCACCGAAGGGGAGATTCAGGGGACAGAAAGTCTCTATTTCGGCACCCTGCCAGGACGGGGAAGTGCCCCCGGAGCCATATCCATCGATCTCCACCACCAGATCCATCATCGTTGCTAATTCTCATGATGAGGAGGGAGTAGTTCTTCCTCGAGGCTAAGGGCTCTACCGGTAGCTATGTGTTCATCTCTCTCTATGCATGATCTTGTTGTGGTCATGAGCTTTGTAATCAAGTAGATCTATGTAACGCCCTCAGAATCGACCCTATGCAAGTTTCAGCGATCCCCGCCAAACTCGCATAGAAACGATTCAAAGGTGTTACAGAGTGGTATCAGAGCTCAGCAGTTGCGATACCCCACAAGTCCAGCCTGTAGGATAACCTTAGCTAACGGCCGCAGTAGAGTGTCAAAACTATTTTTGCAAAATCGGTTGGATAGTTCTGATTAGGTCTGATTTTATTCCTTACCCCTCTGCTATTCTCCTCTTACCTCTGCGTGTTTTGAATCCACTCTCTTACCTTTCTTCAAGTCCAGGATTTCTCGTGGTTGGGTTCCGTCGTACCTTCAGGGCTTCGCTTCCTCTTTTGGTAACGGTGTTTCTACATCCGGTCCTCCTGCTATCTGAGTGGTCCTTTATCTGTGGTACCATCCTTTGTTCTTTATGCATGCCTTCGGTGTTTCCGGCGACGACATCATCTCACGGATCCGATCTGATCGCATCACTCCTTTGTTTCTGAACCTCGTTTGTCGAGATCTTCAGTCTGATTCCGAGAGTTGGTTGCATAACCCGCCTATTCGTGTGCAGAGTAATGGTTTGGGTGCGCGATGGACTGCTCACCATCCGACTACTCTTACCATTCGCTCTTGTACATCAAATCAGTGGATCCAGCAGTTTTACTCCGTCCACGGAAGCTAGAGGTGGCTTTATTTGTTGATACCTCTATCTTCGACCTTTTGTTCCCGGAGTGTTCTCTCGACGATCACGGACAACGACCTCTTGTTAGTGGTGTCGCGAGGATCTACACGAAGCGAGAAGATGCAGACCGTCGGCTTTCTTCCCCGTACCATGAGGCGGATCTCAAGGGCGAGATCCATTGTTAGTGGTGTCGAATTGTGGCATCCCGCAAAAATCACTACTAGAAAATCGCGTTGTTTTTGTGCATTGCATCATCATGACCTCAGCATGCATCTGTTTGCCTAAAATAATTTGATAAAAGTCTAGTTTTGCTTTGTACAAATACCCCTCTTTATTTCAAATGCAAAGCCCCGATCGTATCGGATATTTTATTTACCTATAAACTAATTGCAAAGTAGCCTTGTTTTAAAATAAACAAAGTAAAACAAACAAATATTTACAAACTAATAAAAACCTAAACTCTAAATCCTATTCCTACCTAGTCCTAGTCTACCCACCAATCCCTACCCACCCGCCACCTCACCAATCCACAGCCCCACCTACCCCTCTCTCTCTCTCTCACCCAGCCCCCAACTACCCCCTCTCCCTTACAGCCTGGACCCACCCTGGGACCCTCACCCACTCCCTCTCTCTCTCTCTCCACCCCACCAACACACACACAAGACGCACGCCTGCCACACCCGATCCCCACGCCTGGCCCACCTGGCGCCCCCCCTCTCTCCTCTCCGGCCACCGCGCGTCCTCAACCGCGCCTCCACGCCGCCCGGGGGCCCGACCTCGCCATCCTCCGGGCCCGTCCTCGCCCCGCCCTTCTCCTCCACCCGCCGCCGCCCTGCTTGAGCCTCCTCCTGCTCCTTCCACCCCGCTCGAGCCTCCCTCATGGAGCTCCTCCTCGCTCCGCCGCCTCCGGCGCTCGCCTCGGAGCCGCCCGCCTCCCGTCGCGGGGCTCCACCCGACGCCCGTCTCGCCCTCCTCGGCGTCCGCGCCCTCACCTCTGCCCGCCGCCAGACCCCATCCGTGTGGCCTCTCCTCCTCCTTGGCCGGCCCGCCTCACCATGCCGCCGCCCGCCTCCTTCTCCCGAAGCTAGCCCGTCGCTCGGCGCCTCCCCTCTGCGCCTCCTCACCGTCAGTTCCCCTCCGCCGCGCCTCCCCTCTCCGCGTCTGCCTCCCCGTGAGCCTCCTCCCGCCCGGCCGCCTCCGTCCCCGCGCGTCTCCTCCTCGCCGGGCTCCGTGCGCGGCACCCTCGGCACCGGCCTCGCCTGCCTCGGCGTCCCCTGCTCGCCTCGCCTTCGCCTCCTCGGGCCGCCCGCCCGTGTCAGCCCGGCCTCCAGCCCGCCACTTCTGGGCTCGCCTCCACCACCTCGAGGCCGCCCCTCCCCGAGCCACCTCCTCGCCGTCCTCCGCTGTCCCCGAGCAGAGCCTGGCCGGCCGCGCCCTCCTCTGCCTCGCAGCGTGCCGCCAGCGCCGGCCTCCTCCCCTTCGGCTCGCCTCCAACCGCGGGTCCTGGGCGCCCCGTACTCGCAGCGGCTTCTCCTCGTGACCTCGCTTGCGCCTGGCCTCCGCCCACCTGCACGTCTGCCGGCCGCCCAACGCCATGATCGCCACCTCGACTGGTCGCCTCGCCCGACCTCGTCGCGGTGAGGGCCGTCCCTCTCTGTGATGCACCGTCTCGAGCTGCTCGTGGGCCCGCGACCGTTCACAGGACCACCTCGAAAGCTGCTGTTGGTACCATGTTCTATGAGATCAGGGTGTCACGTTGGTGATAAGAGCTCTTCAAGATCTACCCGATGTTGTACCAATGGGGTGGGTAATACATCGACTATGCGCCGCATAGCAAGATCTTCGGAACAACCCCAACTAGACCACCGGAGTGCGACAACAAGATAGAACCCCGACGGAACCCCGAAGACGGAATCCGAACCTGTCGAAACGACAAGTTCTTCTACCCGACACGCCAAGTTCTTCCTCTCGGAACCGAAGACCGTGGACGCCAAGTCCCCGGGTTCAAAGGCGTCAAGACCCCGATCCCGAAGACCGATCCCGGAGTTCAAAGACCGACTTCGAAGGTTGAACCTGGCCAAGTTCTTCGACCGAGGACCGACCCATAGATGTGTGTACTTCCTCGAGACGCCAAGTACTTCACCCCGTCACCGAGACCACAGACGACAAGCTCTCCTTCCGGACGCCGAGCTCATGAGAACCTGGATGCGACAAGATCTACCCGTTGCTCGAGAATGTTCTGCCGAGACCGATCTCATCGAACCTCGCCTGCCGAGCCACGATACCAACCCCGAACCCCTCCGGAACCCCAAGATCGCCGAGGCCTAATGTGTGACCCTGATCCGAGCCCCTATTTTTATAAATGCCATCTATATAAATTGTTGCATGTTTAATTGTTCATGCATGCATAATTGTCATGTGGTTTGGGGGCCTTATGCCGATTCACCTGAATTAAATATGGGGCCCATATGCGGGCAAATCTAGTCTTATATCGGCCTCATTTAAATTGATGTAGCGAACCGGTGCTATATTTTGGCCATGTTAATACAACATTTAAATTGCGGGGTAGCTAAACAACTTGAACCATATATTTAAATGTCGGGACCCCCGTTCCGCTTAATATGACCTAGTTGCATCGCATCTTTGCCATGTCATGCATCATACATGCATCATGCCCGATCTTTTGCCGTAGTATTAAATAGTGCATCCGGTGTTTATTCTAGTGTTTTGCTCCTTCGCGGATAAGGCCGTTGAGTTGATGCGAGTGTCGACCCGATCTTTGGTTGAACCTTCGGCAATGTTTCCAGGCGAGCATCTCCCCCTTTCTACCTATCTTACTTTTATAGTATTTATTCCCTCCTGTTGATCTATTGCTATCTGTGTTGCGTTGCTCTAGTTTTCGTACCCGTGATATCCCTTGCAGCCTTATATTGCCGTGGACACATCCTATTACCTGTTGTTTGGTAGATAGTTGGACTTGCGCGTCTTAGTCGCTTGCTCAAGTGTTGTTGTGTGTCGTCAAGTGCCACAGTTGTTGGGGTATTGCCGCATGTTTGATGTTGGAGATGATCATGGCTTTACTTATCGTTCACCTTAATTCCTGTTTAACAACTAAAATTGAAGTAGGTAAGCAGAGGCACAGGTGGGCAATAGATGTTATTTGGTTGTTAACCGTCCACTTGTGTCCCGTAGGACCCCGAGTACTTGATACCTGTTCCTTGAATATTCGCGTTATCCACATCCGGGAGGATTATGGGACCCCCAGCGAGCTTGATTCATTCTTATTTCTTGGGGCCACAAACTAGTTTGAGGTTTTATTTACGATCCTGTACTTATGCCATGCTTTACTGCTTTATTTACGATTGTGCGAGGAGCACACTGTACTGTTTAGGATCGGGACACGTTTTCGCGGTGTCGACAAGCCCAGTTTTGGGTTCCCAGTCGTTCACAGCCGTCCACCCAAACCTCGGGTCCGTCTCGGAGTCAGCTAACTTCGTTGCGTGTGTACTCCAAGGGGTGACCCCCTGAAATATTTCTGAATCATGTGATTGCTTTGTCGTGAAGGCCTCGTTGGGTTTTGATTTGGTTTTTCCGAGGTTGATCGAGTGTGTGTTGCTATTTGTGCACCCCGGCCGGGTAAAAACTTTCTGAAAGCCGTGTCCGCGGTTATAGACGACTTGGAGCACAGTATCTCGATCATAGACAACTATAACTAAAGTAGTGCTATAAATTTGACTTTATAATGACTAGTAATCAGCTTCACTATAATGGAATGGCTAAATAAAACTGCCAACAATTGCTTGTTTGGGTGTCGCTTGCGACCATTGTACCTGACTAGTAAATATCGCAACTACAACAGAATGGCTAAATAAAAGTACCAACAACTGCTGGGTTTTGGGATATCTCATGCTAATTGTATCTGACTAGTAAGTGTTGCAACTACAACGGAATGGTTAACTAAAATGGCCCACTGCTTATTTTATCAGGATGATTATCTACATCTGACTAGTAATTGCTGCAACGATAACTGAATAAATAAAACTGCCAACTGTGTGAGTTCCTCGGTTGACTTCCTCGTTTGGTCTCGAGGGGGAAACACCAGGATGGGTTTGATTGATGGTAGCATCAGGGTTGGTTCCGAATAGATCCTTCTTATCCCTCTCTGATAGTCGTCAGTTGTATCGAGTCTCTATAGGTTGTTTAGTGCATGCCGCGCTGCCGCTCAGTCCACCATACCTATGTAGGCGAGGACCGCCGAATTCTAGCCTCGCCGTGTCTCGGCCTCGATCGACGCCTCCTCTTTCCTTTGCCCTTTGTCGGCACCCCTTTGTTTAAGCAGGTTTTGAGATCGACGTTAAAGTGGTTACCCTTCCCCTTGGCTTGGGGGCAGGGGGACGCCATTGGTTATTCTTTTTTGGGGCTCTAGCCCCCCCATGCATCTTGTCCGTAGTCGGACGCTCTATCATTTTCAAGGTGATTTGGATCTTTGTATATTATATCTGTATTCTTGACTCATTGAGTCGTTGTTGTATATATATATCTGTCGTTGCGGGTCCCATCGAGGACTGTTGTGTAATGTTATTACTTCGTTTTCCACCTGCATGAAAGTGCCTGGTGGGCACCTTTGAATCGTTTCTATGCGAGTTTGGCGGGGATCGCTGAAACTTGCATAGGGTCGATCCTGAGGGTGTTACAATCTACCTTGCTACTCAAGTGCTTCATTAGATCTTTGCTCTCCCCATGTGTGTGAAAGTGACAGCGTGCACGCCATGGTGGCACTTAGGTTTGAGTCTACATAAATACTCTTTGTGCTTTAATAGATCTATGCTTTTCCCCACGTGTGTGAAAGTGACAGCGTGCATACCGTGTGTGGCACTTTGGCTAGATTGAATATTTGTTATGAGTTATATTTGGAGTTGGATGTCTCTATGAAATTGTGGTGTTTGTTGGAACCATCTAGCGCTCAAGGTGACAGTGTGGGGTTATCTAGATTGGGGAAGGCCCTACCATGGATTAGAGTGTCCAACCGGAGAGTAGTTAAGAGTAGTATCATGAAGAGAGGATATTTATATGAGAGAGTGTTCACTAGTGAAAGTATGATCCCTAGGCCTTGTTTCTAAACATTGAAACACCGTTTGCATCTAGATCTGTTGCATGTTTGCTTTATTTAGTCTTTACCTCACCATCAAGCTCTTTTCTGGCACTCACACACGTTACCCCACGTCAACAACAAGTTAGAAGCTATTTTCTAGCACCGTTACCACTTGTATTTCACTATCTCTTCGCCGAAATAGTGCACCTATACACCTGACAAGTGTATTGGGTGTGTTGGGGACACAAGAGACTTCTTGTATCTTGATTGCAAGGTTTCTTGAGAGGGAATACCTTTGACCACTTCCTCCCTGAGTTCGATAAACCTTGGGTAATCCACTTAAGGGAAACTTGCTGCTGTTCTACAAACCTCTGCACTTGGAGGCCCAACAACTGTCTACAAGAATAGAAGTGCATAGACATCAAGCTCTTTTCTGGCGCCGTTGTCGGTGAGGTAAGGTAAAAGGTACTCACATCCTCCGGTGTGAGTGCTCGAAGTTATTTCCTTTAGATTCTGCAATTTTGTCTTTTTGTTTCTTGTTTTCACTAGTTAGGCTTAATGGAAAACAACAACAAAATTAGAGATCTTTATACTGTTTATCTTTAGTTAGGACATGAAGTTTTTGAAGAGAAAATTAAAAAACCTATGGGACTTTATTTGCATGCTAATAGCAATGTTATTAGTATGAATTTTTTGAACACCATTGTTACTAATGGTATGGAAACGTCTAAGTTTGGGGAAGCTAGTTTTTATGAGAAAGATCTTTTTAGCTCCCCAGCTTTAGGGAAGAAAATTTGCTCCAATGATACTTTATCTCCCATATGTGGTAATTCTAATGATACTTGTGATATTTTAAATCCACATACTGAAAGTGTCCCTTTTAAAATACCTATTGAAACTGTTAAACGTGTTATGAATAACTGCTATTTTGGAGATGGAACTGTCCATCCTAGTGATCATTTACTCTTTATACATGAACTATGCGAGTTGTTCAAGTGTGCAGGTATTTCAATGGACCAAGTTAATAGGAAGCTATTCCCTTTCTCACTTAGGGACAAATCAAGGGAGTGGTATGAGCTACTAGATGATCCTCATCATTTGGAGTGGAAGGAACTTGAATCTCTCTTTTATTCTAAATTTTATCCTCCTCATGAAATTCATAAAGATAGGAATTATATTTATAATTTTCATCCTCATGAGGGAGAAATTATTGCCCAATCTTGGGGGAGATTGAAGTCACTAATGCTCGAATGTCCCATTCATGAGCTCCCCAGTAATGTTGTTATCAATAATTTTTATGCAAGGCTTTCAGGACATTACAAGGACTATCTGGATACCTGTTCAAAGGGATCCTTCACAAGTAAGAAGGTCAAAGCTAAGTGGGATCTTCTTGAAACAATTCAAAGGAATACCGAAGATTGGGATAACGACAAAGGTAAAGAACCAGGTATAAACTATGAGTATGATTGCATTAAGTCTTTCGCTGAAACTGCTGATTTTCAAGAGCTTAGTGCTAAATATGGTCTTGATCCTCAAATTCTTGTTAGATACTATAGAGCCTTTGCTTCCCATATTAATGCTCCTAAAGAAAAATGGGACATGTATCATGAACCTTTTAAAGACAATTGCATGGAAAATGAAAATGTTATTAATGATTGCAATAAACATGCTCAAACTTCTAAAAGTACTATTTCTTATAAGCATGTTAATTTTTGTGGAATGCATAGACCTTGTGATAAGAATCAAACAGAAGAAGGATATTGTATCACCCACTGGAATGAAAAAACTAGAAAGTGGTATAAGGCTCTAGATGATCTTGGTAAAAAAGTTTGTGCCCTCTATCCTTTTATTTGTGAACTTTGCTTTGAAGTGGGCCATTTTTCAATTTTTAATGCTCAGGCCATAATAATCTTGCAAGTTTGTATTGTGATAACGTGATCACTGATAATCAACATGATGAACTTACATTATTTTTGGGGTGTGACGAGTTATCAAGAAAAACCTCTTTGATAGACATGAGTACTTTTGATATGAATAGCGTCCTGCATGGTTGTCATCTTTATTGTGTTGAAAACTGCCACGCAAATACTTACATAAAAATCTTATAAAATATGATATTTTACCAAATTATGACAGGACTGATATGTGTTTTGATCTTATTAATGAAAAGGAGGAATCCTCCAAAGTTTCTTCTATTGTCTCTAACAATAAACCAGGGTATGTGGAGAAGCTTCCTTTCAAGCCTCTCCCTCCTAAAGAGGAGAAGGATAAGAAGAAGTGGAGTAAAGAGAGAGAGGAAACGGTATCTCCCCCTAAGCATGTTACTCCTATCATAGTTTTTGCTGATGAGTCTGAACTAGATGATGTTCCTATGCCTGTTACATATAGTAGTGATCATGATTGGGAAAAGCACACCACTTTTGATATTGAAAATCTCTTTGATCCATGTTCCTTCCAATGATGATATGTTTACAAATGAACACACTTGGGAAGATAGCTATTCTATTGCTTATGATGATACTATACCTCCAATCTATGATGATTACAATGATGAATATGATATTTTCAGTCCACCTACTATTGAGGAGAAAGTTAATTGTGATTACAATATGCCTCCTATATTTCATGATTATGGTGATGAGAATAGTAGTGATAGCTATTGTGTTGAATTTGCTCCCACTACAATTAATAAGAATGACTATGCTTATGTGGAGAGTAATTATCATTTCATGCATGTGGCTCATGATAAGAATGTTTTATGTGATAGATATATTGTTAATTTTATTCATGTTGCTACTGAAAGTTATTATGAGAGAGGGAAACAAGGTTTTATGCATCTAAAAAATATTAAGTTTCCCCTCTATGTGCTGAAAGTTTTGAAGCTGCACTTATTTTGCTTGCCTATGCTTGTTGCTTTGTGCTTTCATGACTTGTTTCTTTACAAGATTCCCATGCGTAGGAAGTGGGTTAGACTTAAATGTGTTTTGAATTTGCTTCTTGATGCTCTCTTTTACTTCAATTGATATTTCTTATGTGAGCATCTTCTCAAACTATCAAGCCTAACTTAAAGGCGTTAAAGAAAAGTACTTGTTGGGAGATAACCCAAGAGTTTTCTTGAATCTTAGAAGTTATTACTTCTGTAATGACCTCTCCTTATCCTTTTTGTTTGTTTTTTGTGCCAATAATGACCTCTAATGAGAGGGAAGTAAGATTTGGGGAGTTGTTGTCCCAAAACAGATTTCTGTCCTCCACAAAAAAATTTGTGAGGAGTCTCTGTAAGTCGGATTGAGCTGAAAATTTACGGATAAATCCCCCAGTATGTTAGCTAACTTTCGTTAGTTCAACACTTTTTTATTTGAGCAACATAAGATGTTCGAAAAAATCGGTTTCTACCTGTTGGTCTGTTTTGACAGATTTCTGCCATTATTTGCATTTGCTTCTTATTAATTCCTCTTTGAGTTCTCTTTTGGGGAATTGATCTTTTTGAAGGAGTTACTACAGTAGCTTGTGTTTTTAGTGAAAAGCCTTGCTGTTCCAAAGTTTTTCTAGAGGTCTAATATCTTTTGAATACACTAATGTTGCTAATGAAGATTGTGTGAAGTTTTGTATGAAGGAAAATTTGCAGGTATAGAGAAAGAATGATGTAATGAGATGAAGAATGGGAAAAATCTCAAGCTTGGGGATGCCACCGTGGAGTCACCCCAAGAAATATCCAAGAGGTACAAGCGTCAAAGCTTGGGGATGCCCAAGGCATCCCCTTCTTCATCAATAAAAATCTCAGGTCTTTCTAGACACTTCGTTTTTATTGTTTCATGCACTATTGTGTTGTTCTTGGAGCGTCTTTGTTTGTGTTTTTGGTTTTTGTTTGCTTAGTTTTCTTGAGTAAGTTGGTTGGTTACACCACACTTCTTCTGGAGAGAGACACACTCTGTTTCCATTGCCTAGAACACTCTAGTTTTCACTCTTATTGTTTTGTGAGTGTTCACTTTTGCTAGCACTGTGTTCAGCCTTAGTTTTATTGTGCTTTCAGCTTAGAACTTTTTAGTTCTTCTTTGTGGATTTGTGAGACAAGCTCACTGGTCTTTATTGATTATTATCTTTGTGAGTTGTTTCAAATAGGTTGTTTGGTGTTGGAAAAGAGTAGTAATTTCTTGCTTGTAAGTGCAAGAGGAGCTTGCATCGACTGTGACTTAGACTTTAGCATGAGATTCTACGCGTTGTTTTGACCTTATGCTTAGTGATTATTGCTATAGCATCTCTTGTTCCAAACAATTGGGATTGCTTAGTGTGCCTTGAAGAAATTATGCGTTGTTTTAGCATGCAAAAAGCATAGTATTATAGTATTCTCCTTTGATGCTTTGTTTGGGTTGACTTGGCACATGCTCACACCATGTTATGACTATGACAAGTCACCATTAGCCTCTATGATCATTTAGTCCTTGACTTGTAGTACCACTCTATGCTTTGATTAGTAATGCTTTGTTGCTCTGCATGATTATGGCCATTATGCTCTCTTAGTTGGTTGCTCTCAGTCCTTTGCTAGCCTCCACTTGTATGAGTAAGCTCTACTCATGCTTCCAACTCCCAAGAAACCAAGTTATTCCAAAGTGTCCACTATAAACTCCTATGCATGGTGTGTTACACCATTCCAAGTATATTCTTGTTTTCATCTATCTTCCAATTAAAAATTATTTTGTTATCTGAAAACTTAGTGATTAAAGCCCTCACAAACTTGACGGCACACTTTATATTCTTTGCCCCTAATAAACTTGAACCATTATGACAACTTTGCTGTATATGCTTGCACTTATAAGTTGGAATTAGCAGAACCGTGTTGTCATGGGGAACGTTTTCAACATTCCACTTGTACTTTGTACTCAGTTGATATCATGCTCTTTTGTCTATGGATGTCACCGGTGTGAAATAAAGAGGGAACTTGTAAGAGTCCATGGAGTTTGTATCCTGTGTTAGAGAAATGCCTGGGCCGCTAGCCTAAGCCATGCCTAATCATGGTGGAAACTTGCAGCATCACCATAGTGACATATATGAAGCATTATTCTTATAAAAAAGATACACATTGAGAAAAGAGGAAAGAGAGAGAAAAAGCACCATGTTACCATGGTAAATAAGAAGATTGCTGAGATGCTCATTGTCTGCTTGCCTTGTCATTTTGGTTATGGGAAAGCTCTTGTACCATGTGCAAGGGGTACCCTGTTGGCGGTTCTCAATGATATGCAAATACTTACAATGACAAGAACTTACTTGGACCCAAAGTTGAGTATGCATGAGGTGTGGCCCTCATATTCAAGGGACTTGAGATTGCCAACTTATACTTCGTCAAGCATATACTCCATCTTTGTTCACTTTAACCTTAATCACTTCAAGATGCTTATGATAGGGGCAATGAGGGCTGAAAGCTATTGAGTCTCCACCTTATACTTCGTCAAGCATATACTCCATTTTTGGAAGATCTTTTTGAAACTTCAAATCCTTGCTTACTTTATAAAAGGCTTTTCTTCCACCACTATTGAGTCTCCACCTTCTACTTTTAGACACCATTAAGAGAGCATAGTTGTCATTCTGTGTGTAGTGTTCCAAAGCTTATTGATTGATGCATATTGTGATATTACTTGTTCTTGTGCTATTTGTTTCTAGTCACCCTTGTGAACATTGAAGGTGTCATATGCATCTATACTGCTACTCTGTGAGGGACAAGTTGATTGCCACTATGCTATGTTTTCTGTATGTGAAACAAACAAATGTTTTTCAATGCATGTTATTCATGATCTTTGTTTGTAGCCTTTCATGTTGCATGCATAGTTACTATGTCCTATTGTTAGAACTCCATCTTTCATGCACATGTTTAGAGTTCTTTGATCCCAGCTTTCAATGCTTGTAAATGGTTTTATCTTGGTTTTGATGGTGCATGTCACCTAAAAAATTATTCTTTTTATCACTTACCTACTCGAGGACGAGCAGGAGTTAAGCTTGGGGATGCTTGATACGTCGAAAACGTATCTATAATTTTTGATGCTCCATGCTTGTTTTGTATCTACTTTGCTTTCCTTTGTCTATACTTTGATGTGTTTTTATATCTTTTCTGGAACTAACCTATTAACAAGTTGCCACAGTGCCAATTGCCTGTTTTCTTCTGTTTTTGGTTCTAGAAAGGCAGAAAATCAATATTCTCGGAATTAGAAGGGACAAAAGCCAAAGTTATTAGTTTCCCAGAGAAACACAGAACCACGAAGCAGAGCCGGAGGGGGGCCATAGGGTGGCCAAACCCTCCTAGGCGCGGGCAAGCCCTAGAGGCGCCTTGAGGGGGTGTGGGCCCCCTAGACCCCACCGACCTTGATTCCTGCGCCTATAAGAAGCCTCCAACCCAAAAACCCTAGGGAATCCAGAAGAAATCCACCAAAACCTCTGCTGCGCCGCTGCCACCGAAGGAGAGATTCAGGGGACAGAAAGTCTCTGTTCCGGCACCCTGCCGGGACGGGGAAGTGCCCTCAGAGCCATCTCCATCGATCTCCACCACCATCTCCATCATCATTGTTGATTCCCATGATGAGGAGGGAGTAGTTCTTCCTCGAGGCTAAGGGCTCTACCGGTAGCTATGTGTTCATCTCTCTCTCTATGCATGATCTTGTTGTGGTCATGAGCTTTGTAATCAAGTAGATCTACCTTGCTACTCAAGTGCTTCATTAGATCTCTGCTCTCCCCATGTGTGTGAAAGTGACAGCGTGCACACCATGGTGGCACTTAGGTTTGAGTCTACATAAATACTCTTTGTGGTTTAATAGATCTATGCTTTTCCCCATGTGTGTGAAAGTGACAGCGTGCATACCGTGTGTGGCACTTTGTCTAGATTGAATATTTGTTGTGAGTTATATTTGGAGTTGGATGTCTCTATGAGATTATGGTGTTTGTTGGAACCATCTAGCGCTCAAGGTGATAGTGTGGGGTTATCTAGATTGGGGAAGGCCCTACCGTGGATTAGAGTGTCCAACCAGAGGGTAGTTAAGAGTAGTATCATGAAGAGAGGATATTTATATGAGAGAGTGTTCACTAGTGAATGTATGATCCCTAGGCCTTGTTTCTAAATATTGAAACACTATTTGCATCTAGATCTGTTGAATGTTTGCTTGATTTAGTCTTTACCTCACCGTCAAGCTCTTTTCTGGCACTCACACACGTTACCCCACGTCAACAACAAGTCAGAAGCTATTTTCTAGCACCGTTACCACTTGTATTTCACTATCTCTTCGCCGAACTAGTGCACCTATACACCTGACAAGTGTATTGGGTGTGTTGGGGACACAAGAGACTTCTTGTATCTTGATTGCAGGGTTGCTTGAGAGGGAATACCTTTTACCACTTCCTCGATGAGTTGGATAAACCTTGGGTAATCCACTTAAGGGAAACTTGATGTTGTTCTACAAACCTCTGCACTTGGAGGCCCAACAACTGTCTATAAGAATAGAAGTGCGTAGACATCAGCGTTGCATGGACGAGTCTAAACATGTAACTTCAATATCCAGCGCAATTGCAGATAAATAAGAATAAGCATCCAAGTACTAAACAATCATAGGCATGTGCTCCATATATAGTCATGTGTGCTCGCAATGAGAACTTGCACAACATCTTTTGTCACCTTGCGTGGCCGGGCCTCAAGGAACTCGGCAATTAAGGTGCTCCTTTTAATAGAGCACCGGAGCAAAGCATTAACACTCCATGAACACATATGATCCTCACATCACGGCCATCCCCTCCGCTTGTTCCAATTTCTATCACTTCGGGGCCTTTGGATCCGGACAATGATATTTGTACACAACTTGCAGATAAGATCACAAACAATACTATCATAATTATTTAATAATAAGTTCAGATCTCAGATCATGCCACTCATGCCCTAGTGACAAGCATTAAGCACAACAAGTTGCAACAAAGTCAAATAGCACTAATAGAGATACTAGGCACCATGCCCTAACAATCTTATTCGATTACATGATAGAAATCGTCCAATCCCTACCATCCCCATAGCCTACAGCGGGGGATTTCTCACTCATGGATGAGGGAAACGTGGATGGTTGATGGAGAGGCGTTGGCGATGACGATGGCGATGATCCTTGATACGCCCAATTTGCATCACCATTCTATATCATAATTTACCTCTATTCATTGATATTTATATTATTATGAGGTATTGCTTATGTCTTTTCCACTGTTTATGCATGTTGGATGATTCTTGGAGGATGGACTGCCGGAGTCTGGATTCTGATGGAAAAGAGGGCGTTTTGATACAATTTCGCGAAGATCAGAAAAATATGAGAAAATATTATTTTTCCAGAAGATTGAGGAAGCCAGAAGGAGGGACGAAGAAGGGCCACAGGGGGCCCACACCCCCTAGGCGCGGGCCCACCTGACCCCGTGCCTAGGGCAGGTGTGGCCCACCTGCCTTGCTCCCGACTCCGCGCCCTCGCCTATATCTTCCCTACGAAATCCTAAGCCTCGGGGGTCGACCACAGATAGATTTCCGCGGCCTCGGGGCGGAAAACACCGAGAGAGAAAGGTCTCTCCGGTAGACAAATTTCTGTAGGGGGAATTCCTTCCCAGAGAGGGGAGATTGTCGCCATCAACACCGTCATCAAGCTAGGCTTCATCGGGATCATCATCATCGACACCATCATCACCACTCTGTCCTGCTGTAACAATTGTGTTGGATATTGCTTTAGTTCTTAGGAGAAACTTTCTTGAGGACATGGGAGAAGTCATTTTGTTATTAGCGGATCTGTGTTGAGTTATTATTCAATGGTTAATATTTAAGTTGTGGTACTATTCTTCTAGTGGTGTCATGTGAACGTCGACTACATGACACTTCACCATTTATGGGCCTAGGGGAATGCATTCTATATTTGGCTACTAATTGTGGGGTTGCCGGAGTGACAGAAACCTGAACCCCCGTTAGGCCACCATTGCATAAGGGAGCATAGGATCTCAGAGTTTAAGGCTGTGGTTAGATTTATATATTAATTACTTTCATGTAGTTACGGATGTTTGCAGGGGGTTTAATCACAAGTATGATTAGTCCAAGTAAGGTCGGTACATTAGCATAGGTTCACCCACACAACACTTGCAACACCAAAGAAGAGTACTCGGCTATTTGAAGCGAAAGCACTTGACAGGATTCCCATGTGTCCTCGAGAACGTTTGGTATTTATAAGTATTTCCACCGTCTTGTCCTTTGCTAAGAAAGGATTGAGCCACTTGCCGCGTTTGTTCTTTATTACTTGCTCTTTGTTTTGTTTCCTTATCAGAAAACCACTAAAAATCCGTTTGCTAAGTATTTACAGAGATTTCCTGCTCCATACCATTTTTCAGCGCCTTCTGCTCCTCGTTGGGATCGACACCCCTATTTTTCAAAAGTACTACGATACACCCCCTATACTTGTGGTTCATCAAGACTATTTTCTGGCGCCGTTGTCGGGGAGTGAAGCGCTATTGAAGAGTGGAACTAGTAAAGGAAACTTCTATTGTGAGTATTTCTTTTGTTACTGCTTGTTACTTTGTTTCCAATATGGATAACCCACTTGGTTTTCTGTTTGGGAAAACTACTACCGCTGCTAGGGTAGTAGATGAACCACCACCCGTTGAGATAGATCCTTTTAAGATACCTACAAGTATTGTTGATCGTGTTATGGATAATTATTATTTTGGGGATGAAACTGTCCATCCTGGTGATCACTTGTTTTTTATCCATGAATTATGCGGGTTGTTTAAGTGCGCAGGTATCACAACCGAACAGGTGAATAAGAAGTTACTCTCCATATCCTTGAAAGGGAGATCTGAAGAATGGTATAAGCTGCTAAAGAATGGACAATCCATGGAATGGGAGGAAATGACATATCTCTTTTATTCTAAATTTTATCCTCCTAGTGAGATTAATAAGGATAGAAATCTGATATATAACTTTTGGCCTCGTGATGGAAAGAGTACAACTCAAGCTTGGGGGAGATTGAAGTTACTAATGCTTAAATGTCCTATTCATGAACTCCCTAACAATATTATTATCAATAACTTTTATGCTAGGCTCTCTCTTCATGATAAAGATTAACTAGATGCTTGTTGTGTTGGATCATTCACACGTATGAAGGAAGAAGCTAAATGGGATCTACTAGACCGTATTCAAGAGAACTCTGAAGTTTGGGAGAATGACAAAGGAAGAAAGTTAGGTATAAACTATGATTATGAATGTATTAAATCTTTTATGGGAACTGATGACTTCCGTGATATTAGTAATGAGTTTGGTCTTGATCCCCAAAGTATTGCCAACTGTTTTAAGGCCTTTGGATCTTACATAGAAATTCCCCAAAAGAAGTGGAATAAGTACCATGCACCTTATAAAGATGTTGTTAGTCATGTTCCTGTTAGAAGTACTGAAGTTTGTACTACTACTACTACTACTCATATTGTGCCTAAATCACATGTCGAGAAAATACCTTTCCCAACTAAGGTAAATGAGTACTCTATGATTATTAGTGCAAATAATAAAGGTACAAAGAAAACCGTGCAGCCTGTTGATCAATTGAATATTGAACCTATGGTAGCTATGTGAAAGACCCTGTCACTAGAAATATAGAGGATGAGCATATTATCTTCTGTGAAGACGCTTCTAATGTTATTTCTCATCCTAGTAAAGCTAGAAAAGCTAGTGTTCATGTGCTTTCTGTTAAAATTGGTGATCATTGCTACAATGGTTTATGTGATATTGGTGCTAGTTCTAGTGCTATTCCTTATGAGCTTTACCGGGAAATTATGCATGAAATTGGTCCTTGTGAGATTGAGGACATTGATGTGCTTATTCACCTTGCAAATAAGGAAACCATTTGCCCTATTGGTATTGTAAGAGATGTGGAGGTACTTTGTGGTAAGATTATATATCCTGCTGATTTTCTAGTGCTTAATTCTGCAGCTAGCAAAACTTGTCCTATCATTTTTGGTAGACCGTTCTTGAACACTTGTGGTGCTATTATTGATTGTAAGAAGGAATTTTTTTTAAATAAGTTTGATGGAGATTCTTATGAGTTTAACTTTTCCAAATTTGCTAAAGCTCCTTGTGAAAACAACTTACCTAATAAAGATTTCAGGATGGAACAACTTGCTTCTATTGATCTGGTTTATGACCTTGGACCTCTTTTTGGTGACTGTAAGTATGCTTACTAAAATGATAAAGTTGTTGCCAGTGACAGTTATATTGTCAACTTTATTCAAAGTGCCACTGAAAGTTATTATGAGAGAGGGAAACATGGTTTTATGCACCTCAATAATGTTAAGTTTCCCTATTTTATGTTGAAAGATTTGAAGTTGCATTTGTTTTGTCTTCCTATGCTAGTGGCTTTTTGTTTCAACAATTCATTTTATCATGCTACTCCCATGCATAGGAAGTGGGTTAGACTCAAGTGTGTTGGTTATTTGCTTCTTGATGCTCTTTTTCACTCCAAATTTATATCTCCTTTGTGAGCATCTTTGAAACTCTCAGGCCTAACTTAAAGGCATAAAAGAAAAGTACTTGTTGGGAGATAACCCAAGAGTTTTGTCAAGTCTTGGAAGTTATTACCTCTGTAATAACCGCTCCTTATCCTTTTTGTTTTGGTTTTTGTGTAAAGTTCAACTGCTTTTGTGAAGTAGAGGAGTTGTGAAAAGTGGCTGTCATGGGACAGATTTTTGTGCTGCACCATAAAAATTCGTGAGGGAGCTCAGTACGTCAGATGGAGCTGTATTTTTCTGATATTGTTCTCCAAGTTGTTACCTAACTTTCATTAGTTCTGCACTTTTTTATTTGAGCAACAGAAGGTTTTCGAAGAAATCAATCTTTACCTGTTGGTCAGTTTTGACATATTTTTGTTATCATTTGCATTTGCCTCTTATAGAAGCCTTTGTTTTGATAGATTTCAGTTGAAGTGTGTACCCAAAGTTTAATTGTATTTTTTATGTTTTTAATATTCATAAGGGAAGTTACGAGACGAAACAGAGGAGGACATGGAGTCCGGGGTGGACAAACCCACCACAGGCGCGGGCCCCTGCCTGGCCGCGCCCGGAGGGGGTGTGCCACCCCCAAACTCCAACTCTGCCTCGTTTCCGTGTCAAAACCTTCTTTATGCTTTGAAACTTCGTAATATATAACCCCCCGGATCCCCCGAGGTTAGTCCATCGTGTTCTTGTTCTCGTTTTGTTTTTTTCTGCTTTTTCGCTTTTAATATTAATCTTATCAAGTTTACCATGGTCTCCACTCCAGGCAAAAAAAAAAAAGGAGGAGGGGGATGGAGGAAGAAGAACAAAAAAACAGGGGGAGGGGAAGGAAACCACTTTGGTAGGAGCAATTAACACTAGGGATGCTTTTTTCTCGTAACATGCAGGAATCATAGCCCTCGTCCGCATCAAGGTTTTTTGGGCATAGTAAATCAAAATTTTCACGGATGCGACAGAGGAAGCCAAGATCTAATCTAGGAGATGCAATCAAGAGAGAGATTGGATTAGATCTTCATACCCTTGAAGATTACGCGCGTTGGGCGTTCGTCGGGCGACAATGGGTGATGTAGTCGTAGTCGCTTATCCCTCCTCGCGATCCGATCCGATCTAGCACCACAAGTGGCGGTGCCTCGTGAGATGCACACGTGCAGCACCTCGACGTCTCCTCCTTCCTCGGACCAGCAAGTATGGTGGAGAGATAGATTGGATCTACAACACGACGGCGGTGTATATGGTGGAGAATTTCAGCAGGCTTCGCCTACAAGCGATGGGAGGAGAGAGGAAAGCTAGCAAGGCTAGGGTTTGGAGGAGGTGTTGGGGTTGGTGCGCCCCACCCTCTTTATATAGAGGGGGGCACAGCCTAGCCCTCCCCAAGCCCAAAGGATAAGGAGTGGGGGCATGGACTCTCCCTCTTCTAGAAACCCTATCTCTAGTTTAAACGATTTAAACTCTCTAGGATCGGGCCCAATGCGCCAGGACACTCCCTCATAGGCCCATGCCCTCCCGGAAGGTGGGGCCACGTTGGTCCCTTCCTAAGGTTTTAGAAGCTTCGGTACAATACCGATTAACCCGAACAATTCAACTCCAAAACTGCACCGCCTTATATGAATCTTATTTTCGGACCATTGAACCTCTCGTGATGTCCCGGATCCCATCCAAGACTACGAACAAAAATTCATAAACCAATTATCCAATCTATCCTAGCGCCGAGATACGTTATGTGTGACCTGGGTTCGAGAATATGCGATACATGATCTTCTATCAATAATCACCGGGTCTGTGCAGGCACCCATATTGACTCCCACACATTCATCGATGATCATATCGGATGAACCACGATGCCAGGATTCAATCAATCCCATATATATATTCCTTCGTCTCGCGATATTTTACTTGCCCGAGATTCGATCGTGCATGCGTCATACCTAGTTCAATCTGCTCACAAGTACTTTACTCGTTCCGTAATCCGATATCACTTTGTGATTAACTCCTTAACCACATGCTTGCAAGCGTGTTGATATCGACACCGAGTGGGCCCAAGTATATCTCTCCGACTTGGGAGGGACAAATTCCATCTCGATACATACAACCCAACAGATACTTTCCGATCACCGAGAGACACCTTTATGATCACCTCTCATAGGATGACGTTTGATGACCTCAAAGCTTTCTTCGACTGTGGAGTTGCATTATCTCATGGTCTAAGGGATACAATATTTGACATAGGAAAAGCTTCGCAAAGATGAACACGATGAAACGATCTAATTGCTTCGCTTAGTTTGGGTATGTCCATCATATCATTCTCCAATGAAATGATCTCATTATCAATTGACAACTCATGTCTATGGTTAGGAAACCTTAACCATCATTGATCAATGAGCTAGTCCTTAGAGGCGCATTTGGGACACGGTGTTGTTCACAAACCACACAAGTATTAAAGTTTCCGCTTAATACAATTCTAGCATGGAATATAAACTTTATCATGAACAAGAATTATAATAATAACATCTTTATTATTGCCTCTAGGGCATAATTCCAACAGTCTCCCACTTGCACTAGAGTCAATAATCTAGTTTACATCTGGCAACAATCTCACACCCATGGCACTGAGGTGTTGATCATGTTTTACACGTGGAAGAGGTTTAGTCAATGGATCCGCGACATTCAGATCCGTATGTACTTTGCTAATCTTCAGATCTCCATCTGCTATATAATCTCGGATTATATGAAACTTGCGGTTGATATGCTTGGTCTTTGGATGATATCTTGGTTCCTTAGCGAGTGCTATGGCGCCAGTGTTGTCACAATATCTCTAGTGGGTCCAATGCACTTGGAACCACGCCAAGCTCGATGATGAAGTTTCGATCCAAACTCCTTCACTTGACGCTTCGGCAGCCATGTATTCCGCTTCCTTCAGATCCCGCGATCACGCTTTGCTTGCAGCTTCTCCACTCACAGCTCCTCCATTCAAAATATAAACGTATCTCGTCTAAGATTTGGAATCATCCTTGTCGGTGTCGAAACTAGCATCGACGTAACCTTTACGACAAGTTGTTCATCACCCCATAGACTAAGAACATTTCTTTAGTTCTATTTAGGTACTTTAGGATGTTCTTCACGGTTGTCCAAAGGTTCCACGGATCACTTTGATATCTGCCGTCAAACTAAGAGCATCGGACACATCCGGTCTAGTACACAACATGGCATACATGATGGAACCTATGGCGAGGCATAAGGCACTTTGCTCATAGCTTCCTATCATTTACCGTAATGGACACCGAGCCTTGCTCAATATCTTACCGACAACATAGGCATCGAACCTTTCTTTGCCTTATCCATTCGAACCTTTTCGAACTTTGTCTAGGTATGTACTGCTTAAAGCTATCGGCGTCTTTTGTCTATCTCTATAGATTTTGATGCCCAATATATAAGCAACTTCACCTAGGTCTTTCATTGAAAACACTTGTTCAAATAACTCTTCACATCGTTAAGCATGTTGATGTCATTTCCGATAATCAATATGTCATCCACATACTGCAGCGTAAACGCCACCGAGCTCCCACTCACTTTCTTGTAGATACAAGCTTCATAGCAATTTGGAACAAATCCAAAGCTCTTGATCACTTGATCAAAACGAAGGTTCCAACTCCGAGATTCTTGCTTCAGTCCATAAATGGAACGCTGAAGTTTGCATACTTTACTAGCATCCTTAGGATCGACAAAACCTTCGGTTGCATCATATACAACTCTTCATCAATGTTCCCATTGAGGAAATCTCTTGACATCCATCCGCCATATTTCATAATCATGAAACGCAGCAATTGCTAATAAAATCCGAATGGACTTAAACATCGCTACGGAGAGAAAGTCTCATCGTAGTCAACACCTTGAACTTGTCGAAAACCTTTATGCGACAAGTGCTTTATAGACGGTAACATTACCATCCGCGTCGCTTTTCTTCTTGAATATCCATTTGCACTCAACGGCCTTTCTCGCTAGGAGGATCCACCAAAGTCCATACTTGGTTTTCGCTCATGGATCCCAATTGGATTTCATGGCTTCCACCATTTCTCGAGTCCGGGCTCATCATCGCTTCCTCATAGTTCGAGGTTCACCGCCTTCTACCAACAAGACATTCAAGACAGGGTTGCCGTACCACTCAGAGGAGGCACGCGACCTTGTCGACTGCGACGCTCAAGAGCGAGATCGTCCAAGCTTCATGATCCTTGTCATTAGCTTCCTCTATTGTTGGTGCAAAGGCACCGAACACTTTCAGGTCGCGCTACTCTCCAATTCAAGAGAAGGTTCAATAACCTCGTCTAGCTCTACTTTCCTCCCACTCACTTCTTTCGAGAGAAACTCCTTCTCAAGAAAGGAACCATTCTTGGACAAACACTTTGCCTTGTCGTGATAGAAGGTATACCCAATAGTTTCCTTAGGGTATTCTATGAAGACGCATTTCTCCGCTTTGGGTTCGAGCTTGTCCGCATCAACTTCTTGACGAAGCTTCGCATCCCCAAACTTTAAGAACGACAACTTAGGTTTAGCACCAAACCACAGTTCATACGGTGTCGTCTCAACGGATTTAGATGGAGCCCTATTTAAAGTGAATGCAGCGTTTCTAATGCATAACCCCAAAATGATAACGGAAAATCGAAGAGACATCATTGATCGGACCATATCTAATAGGGTTCGATTCCGGCTCGTACACACCATTCATACTGTGGTGTTCCGTATGGCGTGATTTGTGAAACGATTCCACTTGCTTTAAGATGCGTGAGAAAATCATAACTCAAATATTCACCTCCACGATCGGATCGTAGAAACTTAATCTTTACATTACGATGGTTCTCCACTTCATTCAAATTCCTTGAACTTTTCAAATGTTTCAGATTTATGTTTCATTAAATAGATATACCCATATCTACTTAAGTCATCGGTAAAAGTGAGGAAATAGCGATATCCACCGCGCGTCGAAACACTCATCGGTCCGCATACATCGGTATGTATGATTTCCAACAAGTCCGTTGCTCACTCCATCATACCGGAGAACGGAGTTTTGATCATCTTGCCCATGAGGCATGGTTCGCATGTGTCAAATGATTCAAAATCAAGAGACTCAAAAGTCCATCGAATGGAGTTTCTTCATGCGCTTTACACCAATATGACCTAGACAGTGCCACAAATAAGTAGTATTATCACTATCTACTTTGCATCTCTTAGCCTCAATGTTATGGATGTGTGTTTCATCCCTTCGAGATTTAGAAGAAATAAACCATTCACAAGAGGTGCATGACCATAAAATATGTTACTCATATAAATAGAACAACCATTATTCTCCGATTTAAATGAATAACCGTCTTGCAATAAACATGATCCAAATAATGTTCATGCTCAACGCAGTACATAATAACACTTATTAAGGTTTAAAACTAATCCCGAAGGTAAAACTAAGGAGAGCGTCGACGGCCATCACATCAACTCTTGATCCGTTGCCAACGCCGCATCGTCACCTCATCCCTCGCAAGCCGCCTCATTCCAGTAGCTCCTGCTTCGAGTTACAAATATTAGCAACCGAACCGGTATCAAATACCCGTGCACTACAACGAGGGCTAGTAAGGAAAACATCAATAACATGTATATCAAATATACCTTTGATGGTGCCAGCCTTCTTGTCCGCTAAGTACTTGACGATTGCGCCCAAAGGACCCTTGTCCTTGCAATAGAAGCACCAAAGGTCGGGCTTAGGACCGACTTGAGCTTCTTCTCAGGGCATTGCGCTTGCCGCCCTTCTTGAAGGGTTTCTTTGCTCCTTACCTTTCTTAAAGGAGGGCTTGTTGACCATCAACACATGATTATCCTTCTTGATGTCCACCTCTGCAGCCTTCACTGCGAAGAGCTCGGTGATCGATGGAACCAATCTGATTATGAGTCACTACAAAACTTTTGTAGCTGGGAGGAGTGATTGCAGAACCCTTTCAATCTTGAGCTCCTCCGAATTGTGCATTCCAGTTGCTCAATGCGTTGAGTGTAGCCCGACATCTTTATGGCGTGCTCACTAACGGAACTCCCTTCCTCCATCTTGCGCTTAAAGAACTTCTCGAGATCTCATATCTCTAACGGGCCTGAGTCGAAACATGGTTTTCGGCCTCGAGAATCTCGAAGGGCCGGGATACTCTTCAAAACGATTTTGAAGCTCCGGTTCCATAGCAAACAACATGGTGCTCTTAATCACACCATAATCATCTTTGCGCGACTGATAGACAGCTTTCTCATCAGCCGGCGCAGTTGCAGCAGGGGGGTCACCTAACGCTTTCCCAAGGACATAGTCCTTTTGTCCGCCAGACAGAATGATTCTTAGATTGCGGAACCAATTGGTGAAGTTAGACCCATTGTTTCTAAGATTTTCCTTCTCAGCAAAAACGTTGAAGTTGAAGTTGGACTTGTCCATGTGATCTACAGTATTGGCAAGTACAATTTAGACTATGTTCATGATAAATAGTTCAACTTAATCAAATTACTAGATGAACTCCCACTAAATTCAACATCCCTCAAGTTGTTTAGTGAACACGATCCAAATTCACCACACCTAATCCGATCATCACGAGAAGAGATGCGGTTTCAATGGTGGACAACAAAGTGTCGATCATATCACTCATATGACTCATGCTTAACCTTTCGGTTCTTGTGTTCCGAGGCCATGTCTGTACATGATAGGCTCGTCAAGCTAGACCCAAGTATTTCTGCGTGCAAACCGGCTTGCACTGTTGTATGTGAGCGAGAGTCTATAGCACCCGATCATCACGTGATGCTTGGACACCATTTAACTTTCGCAACGGTGCATACTTGGGAGAGAACAGCTTTTATCTTGATCTTTAAGTGAGGAATCATCTTATAATGCTACCACACGATCTAAGCATAATAAGATACATAAAGGATAAACATCACATGCATATAACTTTATGTGACATGGTATAGCCAATCCTCGCAAGAATGATCTCCATCTTGTGCGTTCAAGCATGATCTCCATCACTCCACCATGATTGCCTCCACCACGAATAGCAACTACAACTATTGCTAACTACTTAGCGATAAAGTAAAGCTATTGCATGGCGTATAAGAAGTTGACTCGCAGGGTCATACACAATTATAAAGACAACCGTATGGCTCTCCGGTTGTGTACTCATCGACATGCAAGTCGTGAAACATTACAAAACATGATCATCGCATACAATATACACATCACATCTTGGGCCATACCATATCACAGAACACTCCTGCAAAACAAGTTAGACGCCTACTTTGTTGTTGCATGTTTTACGTGGTTTATGGGAGTAGATGCTAAGAATGATTCTTACCTACGGAAAGCCACAACGGTGATATTATGGTTGCCAAACTCCGTGTTAATCCCATGACAACTATAGTGAGAGAACCGACATCCACCACCGCATGTGTGGAACTAGCCACACGTCAAGTGCGAGCCGGTCTCGCGAACGACGTCGCGTAAGGTTGGCCTGGACCGCTTCAATCTCACTATCCCGGCCATAAGAAGAACACAAACAAGAGGCTTGTAACATAAACATCAACGCCGCAACAACCATGTTGCGTTCTACTCGTGAAACACATCTACACATAGATCTAGCTCGATACCATCAAGGGTTTGGCGGCATAGTAAATCAAAATTTTCTACGGATGCGAGGGAAAGCCAAGATCTAATCTAGGAGATGCAATCAACGAGAGAGATTGTATTAGATCTTCATACCCTTGAAGATTCGCTGACATGAACGTTGCCGGAACGTGGGTGATGTAGTCGCATCGCCTCCTCCTCGCGATCCGATCCGATCTAGCACCACAAGTGGCGGTGCCTCCGTGAGATGCACACGCAGCAGCACCTCGACGCCTCCTCCTTCCTCGAACCAGCAAGTATGGTGGAGAGATAGATTGGATCTACAACACGACGGCGTGGTGTATATGGTGGAGAATTTCTCAGCAGGCTTCGCCTACAAACAGTCGGGAGAGAGGAAAGCTAAGGCGGCTAGGGTTTGGAGGAGAGGTGTTGGGGTTGGTGCGCCCACCCTCTTTATATAGAGGGGCGAGCCAGCCCCTCCCCCAAGCCCAAAGGATAAGGAGTGGGGGGCATGGACTCTCCCCTCTTCTAGAAACCCTATCTCTAGTTTAAACGATTTAAACTCTCTAGGATCGGCTGGGCCCTATGGGGCCTTGTGCCCCTGGCCCAATGCGTCCAGGACACTCCCTCATAGGCCCATGCCCCCTCCCGGAAGGTGGGGCCACGTTGTCCCCCTTCCGGAAGGTTCTAGAAGCTTCCAGTACAATACCGATTAACCTAACAATTCGAACTCCAAAACTGCCTGCCTTATATGAATCTTATTCTGGACCATTCCGAACCTCTCGTGATGTCCCGGATCCCATCCGAGACTACGAACAAAAATTCATAAACCAATTATCCAATCTATCCTAGCCGAGATACGTTAAGTGTGTGACCTGCGGGTTTGAGAATATGCGACATGATCTTCTATCAATAATCAACTGGGTGCGGGCACCCATATTGACTCCCACACATTCATCAATGATCATATCGGATGAACCACGATGCGAGGATTCAATCAATCCCATATATATATTCCCTTCGTCTCGCGATATTTTACTTGCCCGAGATTCGATCGTCGATCGCATCATACCTAGTTCAATCTCGCTCAAAGCAAGTACTTTACTGTCCGTAATCCGATATTACTTTGTGATTAACTCCTTAACCACATGCTTGCAAGCGTGTTGATATCGACACCGAGTGGGCCCAAGTATATCTCTCCGACTTGGGAGGGACAAATTCCATCTCGATACATACAACCCAAGATACTTTCCGATCACCGAGAGACACCTTTATGATCACCCTCTCATAGGATGACGTTTGATGACCTCAAAGCTTTCTTCCGGTACGTGGAGTTGCATTATCTCATGGTCTAAGGAATACAATATTTGACATAGGAAAAGCTTCGCAAAGATGAACACGATGAAACGATCTAATTGCTTCGCTTAGTTTGGGTCTGTCCATCATATCATTCTCCAATGAAATGATCTCATTATCAATTGACAACTCATGTCTATGGTTAGGAAACCTTAACCATCATTGATCAATGAGCTAGTCCTTAGAGGCGTACCAGGGACACGGTGTTGTTCACAAACCACACAAGTATTAATGTTTCCGCTTAATACAATTCTAGCATGGAATATAAACTTTATCATGAACAAGAATTATAATAATAACATATTTATTATTGCCTCTAGGGCATAATTCCAACACAGACTTTAGATCGCCTGAGGCAGCAGAGGCCCTTGAAGCAGCACGAAGTTTTGTGCTATCGTGCTTTGAGGATGAAGGTGGATATGCTTCAAGAGGAGAATAACAAGCTTCGTAAGATGCTGGAGGATTTTCTGATCCTTGACAAGAGAACACCACCACCACCGAAGGAGTAATTCGTCATCAGGTTTGGCATCCCCTTGGCTTGTTCCAAGCTTGGGGGAGTGTCGCGGTATCACCACCATTATCTTTTATCTTTTACCTTTTTAGTGGATTCATATATTTGGTAGAGGGGTTATCTTATAGTTTGGTTTGCATGTGGAATTATCTCTCCTTTAGTTGATTATCTATGTATCCCTTGGTGTGAGTACCTTTATTGGAATATTAATGAGAAGTTTCATCTTTTACCTTTTGCACTTCTTATTTTAGTTTGCAATCTCTATTATATGATGGATCTTGATGATTAGTATTGGTATCACTTTGGGATCATCAAGTGGATCTAAATTGGTTTTGGCAAACCGAGTTTTGGTCAGTAGCAATACTTTTTGAGATTTGAAAGAAAAAGAGAAAAAAAAGCTTACAAGTATTTTGTATCATTTACTTTCTTTCTTGTTGGCTCATAAGCTTAGTATTCTTTATTTAAGATCTTTTGTGTCTTTAAGGAAGATTGCATGTTTGGCTTTATTACTTGTATGTTTGCTTGTTTCTTTCAACTCTCTTGCTTGCTACCTAGCCTTGCTAGCCAAAAACCTGTTTTGAGAAGGCATACTTCTCATGTTTCCAAACCCTTTAACCAAAACCTTTGCCATTTGTGTCCACCATATCTACCTATTAGCTTTTGCTATTCCTAGCAAATTCTCAAGCTTCATATACCTTTTGAATTAAAAAAGTATTTTGTTATGTGAAAACTAGTTAGTAAAGCTCTCACAAACTTGATGGCACACCTTATTTTCTTGCCCATAATGGACTTGGACCATTGTGCCATTGAAGTTGTATATGCTTGCATCTATAAGTTGGAATTAGCAGAACCGTACTGTCACGGGGAACGTTTTCGACATTGCACTTGTACTCTATACACAATTGATATCGTGCTCTTTTGTCTATGGATGTCAACGGTGTGAAATAAAGAGGGAACTTGTAAGTCCATGGAGTCTGTATTTTGTGTTAGGGAAATGCCTGGGCCGCTAGCCTAAGCCATGCCTAATCATGGTGGAAACTTGCAGCATCACCATAGTGAGCTATCTATGAAGCATCCTCAATAAAAAGCTATGCACATAGTAAATAAAAAGATCGCTAAGATGCTCATTGTCTGCTTTCCTTGTCATTTTGGTTATGGGAAAGCTCCTGTACCATGTGCAAGGGGTATCTCGTTCGCGGTTCTCAATGATACACAAATACTTACAATGACAAGAACTTACCTAGGCCCGAAGTTGAGTAGCATGAGGAGTGGCCCTCATATTCAAGGGACATGAGATTACCAACTTATATTTTGTCAAGCATATACTCCATCTTTGTGTACTTTAACATTAATCATCGCATGATGCCTATGATAGGGGCAATGAGGTCTCAAAGCTAGTAAGTATCATAATCTTTTGGAAGCTCTTTATGACTTGTAATCCCTACTACCCTCTATAAAGGGACCTTTCTCCTACTACCAAGTTGAGTCAGTAAACCTACTTCCTCTCTATCTCCAGCAAGCATTTGAGTTGTTGTGTTTCAAACATTCATATGGTGATTTATTTAATCATTCTCTATCTTCCTTGTTTGCACAAGACTCTTATCTATTGAGTATTACTTTGAAAGCCTTCACTTGTGATAAACCTTTTTGAGCAAAGAGTGCTCCTGTTATAAAACTTCTACAAAAAGCTTTTTGTGAAACTGTTTGCCAGGTGTTCCCTGACCAAGAATAAGTTTGCCAATTCCAATTATGATTTATCTTTATGCATCTCTATTGTGACTGCTATACTTGGTTGCAAGCTAAGTTATATAATGGTGAATTGCTTTCTTCTATGAGTTATGTAATGGTAAGTGTGATGCTTCTTGTTTGTATTCTTTTATCGACACTTCACTCCATAAACCTATGTACATGTTTACTGAGCTTAGTTTTCGCTTGGGGACAAGCGAAGGTCTAAGCTTGGGGGAGTTGATACGCCCAATTTGCATAACCATTCTATATCATAATTTACCTCTATTCATTGATATGTATCTTATTATGAGGTATTTCTTATGTCTTTTCCACTATTTATGCATGTTGGATGATTCTTGGAGGATGGACTGCTGGAGTCTGGATTCTGATGGAAAAGAGGGCGTTTTGATGCAATTTCACGAAGATCAGAAAAATACCAGAAAAATATGGGAAAATATTATTTTTCCAGAAGATTGAGGAAGCCAGAAGGAGGGACGAAGAAGGGCCGCAGGGGCCCCATACCCCTAGGCGCGGGCCCACCTGACCCCGCGCCTAGGGCAGGTGTGGCCCACCTGACCGGCTCCCGACTTCGCCCCCTCGCCTATATCTTCCCTACGGAATCCTAAGCCTCGGGGGGCGACCATAGATAGATTTCCGCCGCCTCTAGGGGCAGAAAACACCGAGAGAGAAAGATCTCTCTGGCAGACAGATTTCTGCTGGGGGATTTCCTTCCCGGAGAGGGGAGATCGTCTCATAAACACTGTCATCAAGCTAGGCTTCATCGGGATCATCATCATCATCATCCACACCATCATCTCCATAGCACCATCATCACCACTCCGTCCCGTGATGACCCACAAGTATAGGGGGTGTATCGACTTCGATAACAGTGTCGATCCCAAGGAGGGAAGGTCTTTGAACAATGGTATGGAGCAGGAAATCCCGGTGAATACTTAGCAAACATATTTTTAGTGGTTTTCTGACAAGGCAACAAAACAAAGAGCAAGTGGTTTCCCCTAAGAGAGAGAAAGATCAGAAAATCCAACATAATTGTTACCGGGAAACTTTCCCGGTGTTTTGTTGCCTTATCAGAAAACCACTAAAAATCCGTTTGCTAAGTATTTATGAGATTTCTGCTCCATACTGCTCAAGACTTTCGCTTCGTTGGGATCGACCCTATTTATGGAAAGTACTACGATACCCCCCCTATACTTGTGGGTCATCAATCCTCCCCAAATTCCCCGGCCCAGCAGGGTGCCAGAACGGAGTTTCTGGTTCCGAATCGCGACTTTTGGTGGTGGCGTTAACGGAACTCTTTTCTCGAAAACGCCGAACCCCTTGGTTTTAGGTCAAGAGGCATCTTATAGGCGAAGAGGGCCCGAGGGTGCTGGCTGGCCACACCCTCCAGCGCGCTAGGCCCACCGCGACAGGGAGGTGTGGGCTAGGGCTCCACCGTCTCAGATTCGCCCGTGGATATTCTGGTGAAATAGAATTTTTGGCATATTTTTTGGGATTTTCCTGATATTTGATTTTCTGCATAAAAACTAGACACCAAGGTAATTCTGCTGAAAACATCATCAGCCCGTATTAGTTGTATCCAAATCACACAAATTTAAAGGAGAAATAATAGCAAAAGTGTTCGGAAAAGTAGATACGTTTTGGACGTATCAGCCCTAATTATATCTAATTGTCCGCTAGGTTAATCAACCAAATAGCGGCTAGCTAAGCTATATCTTACTCGAAAAAAAGCTAAACTATAGCTCACGTGGTCAAAGAACCAAACACACACCCGTCTTCCATCGAACATCTCGCCTAGTGGCCGACCGAAACGGTACTACCCTGCTAACCAAACACACCCCCTTCCTTCCATCAAAGAGCTCGCCAAGTGGCGGGCTGAAACTTTGAAAAGTGCCACGCCATAAACAATCTTGGGAAAAGATAAGGAGAGGCGCCGCACGCGTGCGCATCTTTGTGGTGGTGCTCCAAGATTTGTGACATGCAATCCAGCGACGACGCACCTTACTTCTGTCGAGCGGACAAAGTCATGCACAACTGTTACGTGTACAAGGCTATGGGCCCTACATGTCAGCAAACTGGGCATTTCCTTCCTCAGGCTCTCTCTTCTCATGGTTGGCGACACCATGGCGATTATAGGTGGAGGTTGATTCTCGTCGACAAGTAGCTTCTTCCTCGCCACAGACAGCCAGATCCGTTGCATCCCCGTACTCCGATGAGTCTCGACCTTCTCCCTAGTATTTTAATCGAACTTCTCACCGCTGATTTCTCCTCTGATGCGTGGTGTTGGGAAAACGTGGGAATAGACAAGATGTTGCTGGCGATGAGGGGCAACTGTTTTGGATTGATTCGTAGATAGGTTTGTTCGATCTGGCGTAGTAGGTGCTGGTATTTTGCTTTGGGGCAGAGGGAAATTTTGTGGTGGCATTTTTGTGCCGGATTTTTTGTCGGCGCGGTGCCCACGCACAGACAGGCTGTTGAGGATCCATGACATGGTTTCATATGTACGCAATTTAGATCTAATCTTACTTGTACACCTGTTGGTCTTAGTACGAGTAGATGTCATGATTTAAATCAATTCATGTGTTCAGAGACCACGTCTTCTATTCTGTATGTTTAGCAAAATAGGTGCTAATCACTGTTGCTCCTGTACATTGTCGATGCAACAATTGCAATAGCTGCTTGCAAAATGCCTATCCAAAGATGCAACATCTAAGGTGGTTATGATATGACTTCTTAGACTACATATCAAGTTGGATTATGCTTAAACCGTACCAAGCATCCTGTCAAATTCTACATTATATTCAGATCTTTTTTCATAGCAAACTGGTTGTTGCATTCAAATCATCTTTGTTGTGCTGATGTAGAATCCAAAATGAGTGTTTAGACCCGCGTAGCCCCGGGTCATTCAAATCATCTCCACCTATAGTAGCTTCTCTATGAGTTCTGATTTTTGCTTAGTGTGGTCGGCACAGTAGTAGTTCAGATGTGTTGTTAATATGAGTGAGAACATGGTTTATGACTCAAAGTGTTTACCCTCGAGATGTCGATGAGACTAGGAGTTTTTGCGATTCAAGTTGTGAGTTTGGGTTTTAGGGGATCGATCTCGACGATGAATGTGAGTTATGTTGGTGTTATTGGGGTAGGCGGAGATCATGTGATTTAACTTGGCGATTTGGTGCCCTCTCTTTTATGGCAAATAATGACTGTCATGTGATTTTTGTAGACTGTTAGCTTTCTGTTAGTGTAAAAAACCCTGGCAGTCCAGTAGCAAATAACCTGATAGTCATTAGTTAATAATCCGGCAATTATGAATTAATAGCCTTATAGTCATAAGTTAATAACCTGGCAATTCATTTTGTCTACAAACATGAAAAGTACTATCAAATATTCTAGCAATTCACTAGAGTAGAACCTGGCAACCACTATGGGATAATCTGGCAATCTAACCTTATTTTTAAATAGGTCATAACATATTAGCTAGATGTGCCTGTGGCCAAAGGTGATATGGTTGTGTGTGTGAGTTGTATTTACTGCAATTGTGTAATGGATGATGTTAGTTGCTATGGTAGCTTCTCTGTAAGTTTTTATGCGTGAGTACATGGTTTACGATTTAATGTGTTTAGCCCTGTGGGATGTCGATGAGACTAGGAGCTTATGCAATTCGGGTTTTAAACCTTGGTTTTAGTGGTTCGATCTCGACAGTGAATATGAGTTATTTTGTTGTTATTGGGGATATGTGGAAACCACGTGATACTTGACGATTTGGTGGCCTCCCATCCTACCAAACAATGGCCACCATTTGATTATTGTAGACTGTTAACTTTCTGTTGATGTTGAAATTTGAGCAAGTAAAGAACCTAGCAATACAATAGCAAAGAACCTGACAGTCATAAGTTAATAATATGGCAACCATAAACTAATAACCTGGCAGCCATAAGTTAATAACCTTGCAATTCATTTTTTCTACAAACATGGAAAGTACTATGAAAGATTCTGACAGTTTACTAGAGTAGAACATGGCAACCATTATGGGATAATTTGGCAATTTATCTCATTTTTCACAGATGGTAGTATATTTTTGCTTTTTAAAAGAAACTAGCATCTAATATGAAATAGTCTGGTAGCTCTTTATATTTAATCTGGCATTTTTTTGATATGTTAGTTGCTAATGTTTGACCATTTTGATCATGCATGAAGTAGGTGATAGGATACACATCTCGGAGAGTACAACGACAAGCATGACTGCCATCGAACATTTTCTATGTGGTCCAAAACTGTTGGCAGGCTCACGGTGAAGATTTGGTGTTACATGTTCCCTCGGACCAACAATGACTCTTCTTTGCGTGGAAAGTTGTTGTAGAACACCAGCACCATGGAGTTCTATGGTATAGAACCTACATCATGATCATCCATATCCTCCTTCTACAGCTCCGCCTTCCTGGTGACATGTGTGAGACGGATGCATCCTGCTGCATGCAGTATTCTTTCTAAATCTTCACCATGCCAATTTGTCCTTCCTGTAGTGTAGGGATGGAGGTAAATTGGTAGTTTTTGATGATCTACCTATTGAATCAACCTTGTTAATGGAAGAAGGTTTATATGGAGGCAGTTTGATGAGGTAAAAGAGGGGGCAAAGAGAGGATTTTGTGTATACCTGTCCTTTTTGTTGTTACTCTGTGTTTCTAGTTTTCTGAGTTCATAAACAGATCAACCATGGAGTTCTTCTCGTTTTCCCTCTACCGATCTCGTGTTCTTATTTGGTTCTTTGGCATCATACTTGCTTATTGTTTTGGCTTTTTTGAGGAGGAAAAGAAGGTGCAATGCTAGGGCGTCGAGGGATGCTTGTGTTTTTGCATAATGGATGATGGTGTTTAGGTGCTGGGTATCAAGGGTGGCAGCGTCAGGGTGGGCGTGGTGGGATGGCGTCAGATTGGTATGGTGTGACCAGCTGGAGGAAGTCAGGATTGATTACGAACCCTGTCACACACTCGACCCCGAGAAATTTCAATCCTTTTGTCAGCCGCTGCATGGGGGCTATATGGTGCGGCGCCACCGGGTAGCCCTATCCATGAATAATATACTACCTCCATTAATATACTACTTATATTGGTTGGATATAACTTTTTAAAAAGTCAAACTACCTAAAGTTTAACCAAGTTTTTTGAGAAAATATTAATATTTATAATACATAATCCATACCCTTTCATACATCATAAAATATACTTTCACACGATATCTATATAATATAATAATTCTTGATAGTTTTTTCTAAAAGTTTGATGCTTATAACTTTTTAAAAAAGTTATAAACCACACGAGCATTTTGGTAAGGTACAACGCTAAGATACAGAAAGGCCTCAAACTCCTCCCGACCAAACCCACTGTAAGCCCAGCCTAGTCTCCGAACAAGCTCTAAAACCCTAGACGAAAGTGCAGCCGCTCAGCCCAACAGCAGATTCGTCCCGCTGCCGCCACGCACCACGCTCTCCCCCTTCGCACGCCCACATTTCCGACGCAGCCAGATGGTCGCCGCCGCCGCCTTCGCTGCTCACCCCAGCACCGCCGCCGCCGCCGCGCTGCAGAGGCATTCAGTCCGCCCGGGCCAGCAGTTCTGCGCTCCAATCGGCACGGCCACGCCAAGGCAGCGGCGGTTGCCAGCGACGATGCTTTCGGTGACGAACACCGTCACCAGCAGGAGCCCTGTGAGCGCCCGCGCGGCGCCTCGCGAGCTCACTTTCCCGATACTGGTGCGTTTGCTTGGCTATAGGTCCATTGGTGTTCGTGGATTTTGGATTGAAGTCCTAATGAGTCCTATTTGTTACTAGTGTCTAATCTATCGCATCTAGGTTTATCGTGCATTGGAAAATTTCGAGTTATCTCGCATTGGAAAGTTAAAATTGGAGGGGAATGAGTAATGTTTGTTCAGACAAGGATTGTTTCGGTTTAATCCATATGCACATTAGGACACCGTCACCAGCAGGAGCCCTGTGAGCGCCCGCGCGGCGCCTCGCGAGCTCACTTTCCCGATACTGGTGCGTTTGCTTGGCTATAGGTCCATTGGTGTTCGTGGATTTTGGATTGAAGTCCTAATGAGTCCTATTTGTTACTAGTGTCTAATCTATCGCATCTAGGTTTATCGTGCATTGGAAAATTTCGAGTTATCTCGCATTGGAAAGTTAAAATTGGAGGGGAATGAGTAATGTTTGTTCAGACAAGGATTGTTTCGGTTTAATCCATATGCACCCGGTTCAGAAGTCCAAGCTTTTCTACATTACTACTTTTTTGAGTGATACCATGAGATAAAATTTAAATTGATTGGTTGTTATTTGGGTATGACGATACATGAACCTGACTAAATGTGAGGCCCCCCGAGTTGGGCATACAGCAGAATACATTTCGACGCAGTGTTGGCAATGATTTGACATGGACTAACTGAGCACCATGCAGTTTATTTACTAGTACTTGCAGGGCTGTTTGGTTCCATCCAAGCTTTTGTATAATTACTGTTTTTTTTTGTAGTGAAGTCTTGAGATACAAATTAAATTGATTGGTTGGTAATTGTGTATGGTCATACACCGAACCTGACTAATGTAAACCTCCCCGAGTTGCGCATAGAACAGAATACATTTTGATGCAATGTTGGCAATGAGCTGACATGGACTATATGTTATCCGTGGCTTATACTGTATAGTATACAATTAATATCTTATTAAACTAATTTCATAGTATAGCGCTATGTAAAGATGGACGAGTGGAACCATAAAACATATGTGACCTGATAGATGAAAAGTTTCCTTTCAGTTACTATGGCTAATCGACGGCATTACAGATCGTGTGGTCGCTGTTTTAACCTTTGTTTTTTGTTTCCATATTCAACATCCTAAATTCTGTTCGCCTACAATCTTGAATAGTGAATTCATGTTCTGCCATAACTGAATTTATCTATTCGTCATGTCCAACATAAGCACTACCTTTTTATATGAATTTGAGGTTAAACTTAAAATCATTAATTACTTCCAGTATTTCAGTAAAGCTCAGTTGAATTGCCAATACAATCTATGGGCACGATATATTTAACTCAGTACACCTATATTTATATTCTTAGGTGAATAGTTTAACCGGCAAAATGGGGAAGGCTGTTGCTGAAGCAGCTGTGTCTGCTGGTCTTCAGTTAGTCCCCGTGTCATTCAGTGCAATTGAGGTTCCTGATGGAAAGCTCAACATTTGTGACAGAGATATTCATATTCATGATCCATCTGAAAGTGAACGTATTCTTGGTTCCCTTGTTAAGGATTACCCGGATATGATAGTTGTTGACTACACTGTGCCCGATGCTGTTAATGGTAAGCATGTTAATAATTTCTACTCGACAGTGAAGTATTTTATCCCTTAGATACAAATACAATGCTTTAAAGACCAGGTTATATTCTGTCTGTACTACTGTGAGTTCTTATACTCAATCCCTTCCTATTGGACAAATTTCTTGTTACTTATATTGAACATTTCCTATCTCGTATGAAGGATGCATTTCTTTCTTATACATAAAATGGAACATATTCAAATCATCCCCAGATATTGTCAATAATTTCCAGAACATAGAGAATAATATCCAAATGTCTCATTAGTTCCTGGTTATGCCTTTATTCTATTTTCCACTGTATAAAGTAAAGCATGAAGACTGAGTTTAGAGTATGATTTTCTGCCTTAATGTATATGTAATATTATTCTATCAGAAATAGATTGGTCATGAACATGAGAACATCACTGATAGTCTGCTAGGTGTTGTCTGCTCCCTGTTTAAATGTACGACCTCTGTGGTAAAATAGTTAATAAGGTAGAAAGCGCACAATCTGTTATTGTTAGGTGTAAATGGTGTTCATTGGATGTCATGGTAAATATGTTCATCATATGCGTTTTTATTTGTATACTAACATATGCATACAAAAACTGACGGTAAAAGTTGCATGTAACCATGCCTGTATCTAAAACAGTGTCATTTACTAATGGCGGGATTATTTATCTATGATTAGGCAAGCATTTTGTCTGCAATTCTGCATAATGCTTCTATGTTCTTTGTTGCACATTATTTGCTCAATGTTCTTGCGGCTGTTGATGGTAACTTTGTGTGCAGCCAATGCTGAACTTTACTGCAAACTTGGCTTGCCATTTGTAATGGGCACAACGGGTGGCGATAGGCAACTGTTGAACAAAACTGTGCAGGATGCAAATGTTTATGCTGTGATATCCCCACAGATGGGGAAGCAGGTATGATTATTTTCATCTCTTGGTCATGATTGTTCCTTTTTGACACTGTAATTTCTCATTAGGTTGTTGCTTTTCTTGCTGCGATGGAAATCATGGCAGAGAAATTCCCTGGTGCATTTGCAGGTTACAAACTAGAGGTATCCTTTGATCTTTATGGTGGAAAATTTATTATTTCCTTTTGAATTATTTGTGTTAACACTTCGCTGCACTTGATTGCTATGGGTTACTGGTAATAGCATGCAGAGTTATTCTTCTAACTTCAAGAGTTGAGGTTAGTTATATTACTAAAGACCCATATGATGGTGCAGAGAGGTTAACTTGAAGTAGCAACTAGTAAAATATGTACAAGCCAATGCAGTGGAAAGGTTACGAAAAATCATTCCAATAAAAGTGGAGCTGATCATCTTACATGCCACATTAATAAGCATGAAAGGTAGCTACTGGTATAGATTGTCACTGCAAATTGAGAACGAGGAGCAGGGATATCTTCTATTAATGGAAGTTTTGATATCCAATATGCTAATGAATTTATCTTTTGAAGCAGAGTAAATATGTCACCACTGTAAGTTATAACACCTTTGGCACTTCATTCATCTTCATATATATGCTTAATACACAATATCCACACTTGGCTTCAGTTCTTGCTTCATCTAAAATGGTTAACTACATAGCTGGAGCCATAATAGTAACCTTGCGAGATGCAAATGTACGTAGGCATAACTTTAGAACTATTCTTCACATTTTTTACTAAATTTTCAACCACTTCTCTATATTAAGCACATATACAATTTCTGAAAGATCTGTGGGTTAGGTTCCCTTGACCTAGGAATTTGTCAAAGCCTGGGGCCTGGGCATGCCGCATGGTAAGTAAAAGTTTTCTCCGACAACTATAAGAATCACATGAAGTAAGTATAACTTGCACAACAATTCTAATGTAAAAATATAGATACAGTACAAGTGTACAACACTTTCACAATAACTCTGGTCCTCTGTTGACGCCGGGAGCTGGTACAAGGTCTCAGAACAAGGAGTTTGGCAAATCGGGGATAGTTCTTTTTGGGAATTGAGTCGGGAGTAAGGATGAGGGGATCCATTCGCGCCAAATTCTATTCACTGCCAGTGTTCTGGACTTGGCCCATTTTATTTTGCACACGGCACTTTTATCTAGTGCAAGGCTTCGCTAGTTTTATTCTCCAAAGTATGTTCAAGGTTTCAAAAATATTCATGGGGTTCAAACAGTGGTCTGAAGAAACGTTTATGTGTTTGAAAAAATCATGGATTAAAAAATGTCCATGTTTTCAAAATAAGATTAAAACATAAAAATTCACTATTTTTATTAATAATATTGATGAATTGTAAATTGATGAATTTTCTCATTCGGTACTATAGCTAGTCCAGTATTTGACTAGCGTTGACGGACAAAAAATACTTTTAAGAGAAAGCCAGTCTCTTTTGACGCATGACTAGCTTTTTGTTTAGGAGAAAGAACACACAGATCCTAGTGGCCAAGGAATGGTCCTGCTCTGTTTGTGACGCATGACCGTCCGATTCACTCGCTGCCTGGTCCAGATGTGTCATGGTGCCTGCCTTTAGGGACTACGTGTGGATACAGTCTAGCCTGATGAGCTCCTTCCACAACGTCTGAAGCCAATTGAAGACACCACATGTGGGCACACGCACACAACCAAAGAAAATCACGCCACCATGTGATATTTACCCATCGATTTGTCATTTGTTTCTTGCTGAAAGCAGTCTCGTCTCACGGGCACGGCAGCGAAGCCCAGGCAAGCGCCCGGGCAACAGGGAATCACGAAGACAACCAGAATCGGACGGATATCAATATGTGATAATGTGGATAGGCTGCATGTCTAGATAGACTTATCATAAATGGCTCCTTTTTTGGATTAATATCATAAATGACTCTTAGTGGGGGTTTGCTTTATAAGAAGAGATGGATGTTCTTAAACATGTTTTGATAGTATACTATAACGCACAGAAATGGTTTCTACGAACCAGAATATAGTATGTTTTTCTTTTAGTACAAAATGTCCTGCATGATGGTTTAATATGTTTAGCTAATAAGTGTAACTTAGGTGATGAGTTTTCCTTATTTGCCTCCATATATGAATACTGATGTTCTTTTTCTGAATGCCTATTCACATTTTTTTTGTTTCTATCATTGTCGTCACACATACCTCCTTTTAAATGTTGTATTAACACACTTCCATAGGTCATGGAGTCTCATCAAGCGACAAAATTGGATGTTTCTGGCACTGCCAAAGCTGTAATCTCTTGCTTTAACAAGTTGGGTGTTCCATTCGACTTGAACGAGGTACCGCCAAAAACTCTAAAGAGAACTTTACAAAGTCATCAAACTATCAAGGGTAGTCATTTGTGATTTATAAGATAGTTAAAATTTATATACGTATCTTGAAGTGCCATTTCAAGAGTCATCTGGTTGGACATGTGATCAGATTTACCAGTAATCTGTCCCAATGTCCCAGTTGGAACTTTACACCGAATAATGCAAATTTCAATCATGAATCATTCATATTTAGCAATCTGCCAAAGGATTTGGTGCTTTATGTAGGCCTCAGTCGCATTAATTTTCAAGTGGCAAACTTTGATTTGATTTAATTCTTTTTGTTAATGTATCAGCTTGAGGTTTACTATGATCCATCTCTTCCACTCCTGTAGTTTTCTTCCAGTAATCCTGAATCTGGGTGTTCACAAGAATGCTTGAGACTTTTCTTTCAAATGCAGCACAGCCATCTCAGCTTACGCGGAGAAAGGGCTGCTGTTTGGTATGGTTTTCTGACACTGCTTTGCTGTCATTCTCGTAGGTAAACTTGGTTCGGGATCCCGAAGAACAGGTTGCCATTGTTGGCGTCCCAGAAGAACATCTCTCAGGGCATGCATTTCACAATTATCATCTCACTTCACCTGATGAGACGTAAGTTTTCTTCCTTTCAGAAGATGCTAGATTCTGTTTTGACTTTGGGGGACCTTGCCTAGCGCGATGATATGACTTGATTGTTCATTTAATTACCTTTGTTATCATTGCAGAGTTTCCTTTGAGTTCCAGCACAATGTATGCGGCCGTTCAATATACGCAGAGGGGACTGTTGATGCTGTCTTGTTTCTCCATAAAAAGGTAAGGATCGTTTATACGTGATTGCTTGAAAAAATTGTGTTTAGTGCTTTGCTCGAAGGCCGATTGATGTTAAATGCTTTACTACTGCAGATACAGGACGGGGCGAACAAGAAATTATACGATATGATCGATGTGCTGAGAGAGGGCAGCATGAGATGAACAAGGGTATTGTAGGGTTAGATGGCTACTCATGTAGCCAAGTGATCACCTTCTGAGTTTTGCGTTATAACTGAATCTTAGGTTCGTTGAAGAACTAGTTAACTTCTTTATTTGTTGGCAAAACCGAAAGAGTCATTTGGACATGGTTAACCCCTAGGCTTCTGTTTGGGGCCAGAGTTAACTGTAATGTTATTGTGGCACCAATATTGAGTAACTGTTTTTGAAATAAATACATCCCCAGAGGTTGAGATAGCTTAATTATTGGTTGAATTCTATTAGCATGCCCTTCCGTCCTCCGTCCCATAATGTAGGCAACCCGTACGTTTTTTTTCCATCGACTACGAAAAAAGCGCCGACATTTGGGTCATGAGCTACACAAGCTCGTGTTCTGAACATTCCAAAAAAAATCCAAACACAAAAATTTAGATATAGAAAGTAATGTACTCTACCAACCTGAAAAAGCTCTCTAACTCAAAATACCCCGTAGTTGGGCTACACAAAAATGACAAAATTTGACATCTAAAGTAGTGAATGGAACAAAATTTTAATCACAAACTCGGTCAGATTTTTTCATTTTTGGTACGCCTAGAATATAAGTCATTTTGGGTTGAGATTTTGTATGTTAGTAGAGACATCATTATCTACCTCTAGATTTTTTTTCACATTTTTTGACACAGAGAAATTGTTGTTTTCAAATTTTGAAAAAATCGAGCTCCATGTAGCTCGTGCTTTAAAGTGAATTCCCGTGGTTTAGCATCACTATAGCGAATCTAGAGTCCATGCTATGACCTAATCACTAAATAGCATGATAAACCGCTACTAAACGACGAAAAATAGCGTATATAGCCTCTGGAGGAGGCCGGCGCTAAATTTGATAGCACATTACTTTTTTCTTGTTCACAATACTTGTACAACAGGGATACACTGGCTATGGGTGCATTGCAGCGATCTGTTAATTTGTTCTTTATAATATTGTTATAATTAATTTGTTTTCAGAGTTCCCTCTTATCGTTGGGGACGGTGGATGTTGGGCGCCGGCCCTAGGTAGTTGATGCTTGTGGCCCTGTAGTTACATCTTTCGAGTTGGCTTGATCCTTACTGTATTGGTTTTGTCCTGACTTTTTCTTTTTCGGAATTACACACCGAAAGGTGTATCACATATTATAGAAAGAGTGCCAGTGGCAGCTTTTAGAAGGCAAGGGACTTGAATACTATCAACAACGGGTAACAGCTCTCCCTCTTAAGTCTACACTCTTCCTCTAGCAACAAAAGGTTTTATCCTGACTTCTTGTTAACCAATTAATTAGGCAGTGTAGAACATAGAAAGCTCTTGTCTTGCTTGCATGTTTGCAAACATTTTAAAGGCTAAGAAATTCAATTATTTTTGTGAACAATCGTAGCTAGTTCTTAGAGCAACTCCAACAGCTTACTTATATATGGGTAAGAGGGCAAAAAACTGCTTTTTTAGATAAGATGGACAAAATAACAGCTCCAACAGCTTACCCATAAGTGTTAGGTGATTACCCATTTTTTGTCATCTCTTACCTATATATGGGTAGATGGGGTCAATTTTCGTGTAAGACACGATACTACCCAAAAGGCACGCGGGAACAGGAACCGCCTGCTCGAAGTTTCCGCCCACCCGCCGACGCCGTCGGTTTCGCCGCGGTTGCTCCAGACACCGATACGCCATGGCCAAGCCGCCCACTCCCGCAAGGCCTCGCCGCCCATCTTCCCGTGCATCCTTGCTCCCCGGCGCCCATGGAACAAGCCCAGCGCCGCCAGACGTCTCGACTCCGCCGCTGGCTCCGCCCGGCGAGGCTCCGCCGTCGACCCGGCGAGCCTAGAGGAGACCTTGGCCGTGCCTTCCGCCTGCCCCTTGTAAGGGTCTAGCTATTCCTTCCACAACACACGCGATTAACTGGAAATTGGGATTCTATTGCTCATACCACCCGTCCACCCCCGAGCAATTCGATTACAACACGGCTGCGCCGTTCCTGCCATTAGTCCTCGCCCCCCCGATCCTCTCCAGATCCTTCCGTTCTTAAGCTACCTGGAGACGTGACTTGGGCCTTAAGTCCGAGCGTAGTCCGCCAAACCTGGGTGGCCTTATCTTCCGAGGGCGGCCCGCCTCTTCCGGTCCGTCGCCACTGCCGGGCCCCGGTAGGTGGAGCCGGGTCGACATCCCTCTCCCTTGAATTCTTGCTTGTCCCAAGCAGAGCTCAAAGAAATTGTTGCGTGACTCCAGATCCTCCCAGTGGCGTCATCCTCCGGTGAACCACTCCATCGACAAGAACCTGGACCACCGTAGCTGTGCCTCGCGACGAACTTCGCCATGCAACACTCGAATCGAATCGGTAAGTAGCCAGGATGAGGAAGAGTTGAGAGTACCTTTTGCTCCGCCCAATGCACTTCTTCAGTTGGGAAACATGGAAACCGGATGCACTCGGCTAGTCTCCGGCAATGCGAGTTTATATGCGACGGCACCGATGCGTTGCACCACCGTATCTGGGCCAAAAACTTGAAGGACAACTTATGGTTTGCCGACGAACCACGAAGACTGAACATATGGCTGGAGCTTCAGAACACCTTGTCACCAGCGAACACCGCTCGATCTGGCTTATCACCGATGTTTCATACGCTCTGCATACGCAAGAGATGTGCTTGACCGATGACAGCACCAATTCACGCCAACAAGCCATTCCTGCACATCTCGAGAATCAATTTGGTCAGAAGCGGAAATGCCAAAGTAACGAGGTGGCCTGCCATACAACACCTCAAAAGGAGATTTGCCCAAGGATGAATGCCAATTGGTGTTGTACCAAAATTCACAAAGAGAAATCCATTTTGACCATCGGTGTGGTGCGCATCGATGAAACAGCGAAGGAAACACTCAATCGACTGATTAACACGTTCAGTCTGACCATCGGTCTCAGGATGATGCGCTGTGCTCATTCTCAATTGAGTGCCAGTCGCCTTGAACAACGCTTGCCAGAAGTGGCTAGTAAAGACGGGGTCCCTGTCAGATACCAGAGATTTCGGCATGCTATGTAGTTTGTACACATTGTCCACAAATAGCTCGGCTACCTTGCTCGCTGTATAAGGGTGGCGAAGAGGAATGAAGTGAGCATACTTGGTTAGCTTGTCAACCACCACCAACAAACAGTTGAAGTGACGAGATGGAGGTAATCCATCAATGAAGTCCATGGTGGCCATCTCCCACGGTTCTGATGGAACTGGCAATGGTTGCAATAACCCCGGAGGTAACACCCGCTCAGGTTTCGCCTGCTGACACGTGATGCAGTTGCGGACAAACTCCTTTACTGCTGCCTTCATTCCCCGCCAATAAAACAATGATACCAGGCGCCGGTAAGTGACCGGAAATCCGGAATGACCACCCACTGGACTGTCATGAAAAGCCGCGATGATTCGCTGTTGTAACTCTGGATCAGCGCCAAGCAAGATCCTGTTTTTATACCGAAGAACACCAGCACTCAGAGTGTACTCAGCAACTGCATGTGGATCAACTGAAAGTTTCTGGAACAATAACTGTGTAGTGGCATCTTTGTCGTAACTGTTGACCACCTTCTCCAACCAGGCGGGTTGCACCTCAGAAATAGGAAACAGTTGGTCCGCCTCAAACGGCTTCCTGGACAAGGCATCAGCAGCGCCATTGTGGACCCCTTTCTTGTAAACGACACGGTATTGCAGACCCATCATCTTGGTGAGCGCCTTCTGCTGCCAAGCCGTATGCAGCCGCTGGTCAGTGAGATGTGTGAGACTTTTGTGATCTGTGCGGATCAAGAATTCACCCAGCTGCAAGTATTGTCGCCACTGTTGAACTGCTAGAAGAATGGCTAGGTACTCCTTTTCATACACGGATAACCCCCTATTGCGCACACCCAACGACTTGCTCACATACGCCAGCGGATGACCTCGCTGAGAAAGAACTGCTCCTATACCAGTGTCCGAAGCATCCGTTTCGATAACAAATTGTGCTGCAAAATCTGGTAGTGCGAGAACAGGCGCCGAGACAAGAGCTGTTTTCAAGGTCTGGAATGCTTCCTGTTCGACTGCTGTCCACAGAAAAAACACACCCTTGCGGAGCAGCGCCGTCAAAGGTTGGCTAATGATCGCATAATGTTTGATGAACTTGCGATAGTAACCCGTAATGCCCAGGAATCCTCTTAATTCCCTCAAATTCTTAGGAACAGGCCAGTTGGTAATGGTAGTGATCTTAGAAGCGTCTGTGGCTACACCTTCTCCAGAGATAACATGCCCCAGGTACGCGATACGCTGCTGCGCAAACTCGCACTTTGAAGGCTTGACTTGCCACTGATCCCTCTGCATAATTTCCAGGATAGCTTCGATGTGGCGGAGATGCTCCTCATACGTTGGACTGTAAATGAGAATGTCGTCAAAGAATACCAAAGCAAACTTCCTGAGAACTGGTGCTAGCGACGCGTTCATGGCATGTCGAAGGTCGCCCGGCCTTGCACCAAACGCCATAACTTTGAATTCAAAGTGGCCGTTATGAGTCCGAAGGCAGTTTTGAATTCCTCCCGGGCCGATTTAACTGGTGATACCCAGCAAGTCCAATTTAGAAAACCAATGCGCCTCGCTAACTCATCCAAAAGTTCGTCAATGACGGGACAGATACTTTCCCTTGACGATCGCATTCAAAGCCGATAATCCACAACCAGACGCCAAGCTTTAGTTTCACTCCCTTTCTCCTCCTTCTTGACCAAGATCACAGGGATGCGAATCGTTGCTATGCGTGATAACCCCTTGCTCGAGCATCTCTTTTAACTGTCGTTCAATCTCAGTTTTCATCTCCGGGGCTACACGATAGGGCCGCATTGACACCGGACGCGCTCCAGGAATCAATGGAATCTGATGATCATATAGACGTCGTGGCGGAAGCCCGTGGGGCTCAGCAAAAACCGCGGCAAACTTACTTAAGATGCATTGAATGTCCTGACGTTGTTCCTTCTGCTTAGCTGGAGGTTCCGGTTGTAGAAGATGCAGCTCCAGCAATGAATGCCTGGTCGCTGGCATGCCCTCACCATGGAGCACTATCAATTCGTTGTCCCTCATGAACGCCAACCATCAAGTGCCCAATGCGTAATCATGGGGCTGTGTTTTGCCAACCAATCCAACCCCACAATACCATCATAGCTGTTGAGTTCTATGACACGGAAGGTATCCAGAATTGGTGCCCTTGGCAAGACCAGTCCAATGCAGAAAACTGTTGGGAACAGCCCAAGAACTTGCCCCTGCCATTTTGACACCGATCGCCGCCGCATATCACTAATCCTCGACAATGCCTCAGCTCGGCCGGTCAATAAAACAGGATGAACTGCCGAATCAATCAAAAACTGCATGTGTTGCCCTTGTATGTCAACTTGAACATGCATAGACTTGGACGGTTTGATGACAGTACCAGCGGATGAATCAGATAACATGTGCAATGAAACAGTTGTGTCCTCCTCTGCTGCACCATCGTCCTCCTGGGATGCTTCCTGGAAGCAATCAAGCAATTCCTGTACCACGTGCAATTGGATGGACTTACTGCAGACATGGTCCTTTGCCCACCGTTCCCCACACCTGAAACACAGCCCTTTAGAACGGCGATATGCCATCAAACTGCTCCATCTGTCATCAGACCTGCTACCCTCCGCTTGCTTCCGTTCCTCAACGGACTTTGAGACCCATCTAGCAGGTGGTGGAGGTGGCAGTGGTGCTTGTGCAGAAGGTGGCTGCACTTGCTGTGGAGGGAACACTGGCTGTCGCCGCCCACTGGAACTAGAGCTGAGGGTAAGTCTGTGTGGAATGGGGTCCATACCATCTGCGAGTTCCTCATAGAGCAGTGCCAACGAAAACGCAGTGTCCAAATCATCAGGTTGTTGGATAGCCACCAATACCCTGACAGCTGGTTTGAGCCCATCGAGAAACCGAGTCAAATAATGAAGAGGGTCAGAGTTCGAGTCATACGCTGAAATCCTGTCAATCAGATCTGAAAATCGCTGCACATAGTCCTCCACTGAGCCCGTCTGCTGAATATGATAAAGCCTCCGAAGCAAAACTTGGTGCTGATTCCGCATAAATCGAGCCTGGACTGCTTTCACAAATTCAGCCCACGGCGATCGGGGAAACTTGTTGAGGTAAGCTTCAACCATGTCGCCGCTCCCGTGAACTGATTTGAACCATAAGAAATCCAGAGTGACTCAGGAGTCCCCCATCGCTGAAAGTACTCCTCACAGCGACGCTGCCAGAGTCGGGGATTTGAGCCCTCGAACACCGGCAATTCCACACGCGGAGCCGAGAGAGAGGCATCAGAATTCAGAAACGAGGACGCTGGTTCGAAAGAAAAATTGGTGGTGCGATTCGTACCTCCTCCCGGAGGAGGCGTGTGAAGACCACAGGCCTGCCCCGGGTTAGCTGATGAAGAGCGGTGCCCAACTGGGCCGGCAGTCGCGCGCGTCGACTCCCCAACGGTGGCGCGCGGAATCGTCTGGAGAGCGCGGTCCAGGTTGGCGGCGAGTTCCGCGATCTCGGTGCTGAGTTGGTTCCTCGCAGCAGCCAACTCAGATCCGAGCCCCGACTTGACCTCCGCGAGCTCGGCGCTCATGTCCGCGTGGACGTCGGCGATGTGCTCGTTGACTTCACGGATCCTCTTCCGCGTGTCCTCCACCGAGTTACGGACGACATCCATGACCTGCTTCTTGTGTTCGAGGAACCGCAACTCGTACTCCTCCCGCGATTCCGCCTTGAGGATCTCGTAGATCGCGCGAGATTCCTCCGATAATTCCTCCATGGCTGCGGCGCGACAGTGGGTAGCGAAGCGAGTCCTAAATCGGTGGCTGGGCAATTCCAGATTGGGGATCGAGTGGCTCTGATACCACTTGTAAGGGTCTAGCTATTCCTTCCACAACACACGCGATTAACTGGAAATTGGGATTCTATTGCTCATACCACCCGGCCCACCCCGAGCAATTGATTACAACACGGCCGCGTTCCTCGCCATTAGTCTCGCCCCGATCCTCTCCAGATCCTTCCGTTAAGCTACCCGGAGACGTGACTTGGGCCTTAAGTCCGGCGTAGTCCGCCAGCCAACTGTGGCCTTATCTTCCGAGTGGGCGGCCCGCTTTTCCGTCCAACACACCGTCGTCGCCGCTGGTAGGTGGAGCCGGGTCGCTGACACCCCTGCAAAGAAATTGACCGGGAGCAAGCTACAATCGCTGTCCCCATTGATGCGCCGCCAGCTTCAATTCGCCGGGGCGGGGCCTCTTCCCGTCGATTGCCGGCCTCAATCCCGGCCACCGTGCACCAGCGGCGACACAGGCAAGGCCTAGGCACACAGCGACGCAAGCGAGGATCGGCAGGCAGCGGCTCCGGCGAGCAGCATGCGTGCAGTTTACCGCCGGCTGCTGTCTTTGATTGCTTTTTTTATTTTTTTTAGGTTCCTTAGTGTAAAAATATGTGCCATATTGTAATTTGTTTATTGTTTAGGTTCTAATTGTGTTTTGGCTAGACAAAAAATGGGTAAGCCGTTGGAGCAAATAAGATTTTCCTTACTCATATCTCCTCTCTCCTCTTACCCATACACTTTTAGCTTACCTATATATGGGTAAGCTGTTGGAGTTGCTCTTATAGCCTCAGACCTACCCAAGGACCAAGTTCATAAGAAAAAGTGATTCCTAGCTATTGACCTACAAGAGGACCAATGACTTCATTTCATTTCCTACCAACAAAGTCTTTTATAAGGAGCAAGGTTTCACTGAACATTTTACTTCTCTATCTTAGAACTTCCGAATCCTATTTCTATGCGTTATTATCTGATGTTCCTCTCACATTACAGACTTGAATTTGACATAGAAGGCATCCGGAATTATGGATGAACAACTAGAATTACACGTTTACAACATCCACTTTGCACATGGCACCCACCGGAGGGCCACAACCACCGTTGCAACACATTTCGGGGCAAAGCTTCAACGAAAAGTGCTGCGTATTCCGATTCAACGACACCATCTTCATCTCGATGAGGTGGGTGTAAAAGAATCAGAACTGCTGGGATTGGTCGCAGTCCAAGGAAATACTAACACAGTAACAATAGTCTGTAATCAGCCAGAGTACAGCCATGCATGCTCAGTTGTTGCTCCTCATACTAGTGCTATCAACCATGGGTTCAATGTAAATGGTGTTGAAAATTTATTGGAGAATATGTTAAATGTACCTAGAACTTTCTCGTAGAAAAAAAGGCCGAGAGAACTTTCTGATACCCGTTAAAAAAGAACTTCCTGAAATCTTCGTTTTGCTGCACGTGAACAGGATTCAGAAGCTCGTTGATAATGCGCTAAAATTTCTAGCTAGACGAGTGTTGGAGGGGGGAGCGGCTGCCGACTGGTATATTTTAAATGACGGCGATGTTCTTCGATGGGGGTAAATCCCATCAGAATTAGTTTGCGCCTGTAGTGGAAATATGACATCAGGGTATGATATACCAACTCCTTTTTTCTCCCTCCAAAACTGATGCTTTTGTTTAGAGTCATGTCCTTGTTGAAATATCTGATGAGAGAGTGGCTACGGCGGAGGAGTTGAAACCACGTGAAGTCAATCTAGACATAGAAGGAAAGAATAATTCTGTTCATTGCTCTCAAACAAGCATTACTAAACCGTATACTGACATCCAAGTATATACATTAATCCACTCGTGTCATAAACTCAGTTGTATTTCTATCGCAAATAGGCAAGAAAGTCGATATTACGCACTTTGCTTCTGAATGCAGAACACTGTGGTCCTTGAAACAACTCTAGTATAAAAGAAAAGCACAAGTGGTCATGAGGATTGAGGAATATGCATGAGGTCATATAAACCCTACTCAACATTCTAGCTCAGCAAGTGGAGTGAGTTGGCTACCAAAACAGGGATCCTCTCATCGGGGACTCGCCGGAGGTTGTTATGACAGTGAGGGGCAAGCACATGAAGCACACGTGGGCTCCTTCTCCGAAAAAAGTGTGATCTACAAATTATTGGGTCTCTGTCAATGCTACAAGCATTCTTCTCAAGCTTAGTTGCGTGTGTGCACATAGTTTCTTTGTTTGTAATATAAAAAATGTGTCAACCGGATCTACTACACCATGGCAGGAGTTATAGAGATATGAAGCACACGCCAAAGTTCAAATCAGCTCACCAATATTTACGCCATAATTAGTTCGGTAGGAATTAATTAAGTGATATCCTCATATATGCCATAATTACTTCGCAGGAATTAATTAAGAAAAAACTTCGGGGTCCCTCTCGCCTGAGCGGCTCCTGAGGCGACCCATGATCTCGCCCCTGGTCATCCTCCCCTCAGCGGCCCCTGGCTGGAGCCACCGTTCGTGCCTCCGGCGGTGGCAAAGTACGAGGGGAAGGAGAGGGGTTCATGACGGTTGATCCACGGGCGATGGTGGGGTGGTAGCGGTGATCCTTGACGGAGCAGCCTGATCTGGCTGAAGCCCGGAATCCAGGGCGGCGATTTCGCGGCGGACGACGTGATGCTTCCATCGGTGGCTTAGCAGTGCTATGGATCCTGGGCTTAGGGCGGATCCTGGGATTTCCAACCGTCATGGATGAACTTCGTTTGCGACTGCCTCCTCCTTTTCTGCTCCATCCGACAGCGTGGGGGCCTGCTTGTGTGCTCGAATAATGGAGGCGGTCCTAGAATTCTTATCGTGCCAAGATGAAGATCTGCCGGATGCCAGTTCCCATCAATCTGGTTGGAGTGTCGTGTTCAGAAGGCTTCTCCGGTGAACTCCCATGGGCGCCTATTTCCTAGAGATGACTGGATCTAATGGAATCTGGTCGTGCGCACCCATATTTTTTAATCTAATCATTTGGTTTTAGAGGGAGTGCTACGAAGCTCTCTTGGTTGTTACCATCATGGGCATGCTTTCTCGTTTCATGGTGAAGTTTACTGGCGGAGAAGGTCATGGAAGCCGAGATCCTAAGACTAGCAATGGTGATTCGACTTTTTGTTGCGATGGCGAATTAGCTTGAGATTTTTGACTTAGAGCAACGGCATTGGAAGTAGGGGCGACAACACGGGAGAAGTCCAAAGTCTTACCTTTCAGGGTGAAAATCCAATATCTGGCTTAATTGGTTGTGTCTGGCAATAGCCTTATTGAAGGCATTGTTTTTGGGAGTGAGAACTTTCTTCCGGGTGAAAACCTAAGATATATGATCGGGCGAGATGGCGCTTCTACATTGTTACCTTCTTGAACTCGTCGCTTTTAGAGAAGCTGGACTTCTGGTGATGTCTTAGTGGTGTTAGTACTGCTGTTATAAGGAATAAATCTCTATTGCGAGACTTTTATTTTTTGTTATTCTTTTTCTTTTTATGGGATGTGTGCATCCTTAATGCCACTAGGACAATGTGTTGTTGCAGAGGCTGAGTGTAATTGATATCTTCGCGATATTAATATATGCTTTTTGTCAAAAAAAAAGTCTAGTCTTCAACAATACTAGCAGTTGATTTGAGGTGACCCGTTTGAATGTGTTACTATGATGTCAATGGGTGTCACCATATTTCTTGTAATTAAAACATGTCAGAATAGTCTATAAGCTTGTATCTTCTATGACCGTGATTATGCAAATAAACAAGTAAAGTCTGTCTTTTCAAGAATTATCAAGTTGAAGTAGAGATGTCGTTTGCTCCAGTTAATTCGCTTTTGTGTTGAGGAAGGAACATTTTATCAGCCGGTGTCTTTTTGCTAGGGGCATCAAACTAATGCAAAGTTCGGGAGTCATTAATATTTTCACTTATAAAATAAAATGCTAAAAATCCAACGCCATCTAAAAAAATCGATATAGCTAGCCCTTATAGAATTTGACCTACGAAAGGACGACAAATAGATTCTTATCTATTAACCCACCAGAGGACCGATGACTTAATCTCACTATCTACCTACCAAGTCTATATAAGGAGCACGACTTCTCCATGTAAATGCGAATATATTATATGTCGTCTTTACTTATGTAACCTAGAACTATCATATGTATTATATATAGATTCTTATCTATATAGCTCATTCCTCAGTTTACTTATGTAACCTAGAACTATCATATTCCATATCAACAAAACTACGGATGAATCAACAAAACTATAGACATAGAAGGCACCAGGAACTACGGATGAATCAACAAAACTAGAACATGCACAATCGGGTTCCTATGGTCACCGTTCCTTTTCATCTCACTCTGCCGCCTCAACTAATCTCTCCTGCCTCGTCCTACCCCTGAACAATAGGCAATCCTGCACCAGCCGTCCTACACTCCATGGTCTTGTGGGATTTTGAGGACTAACAAAGCGGTGTTATGTCACTTGGCTGGGATGGAGCAATAGCGGGCGAGATTGGTTATTGTTTCTGAGCTAGTGTAAGGATCTGGATCATAAGTCAGACCGTACATGTTCCCTATCTATATGGTGAGACCACTACTCCCTGAAGAACCTCGACCGTTGTGCACCATGCATAACAAGAAAAACATTGGGAATGTGATGTTCCTAAGAGCTGTACCAAGCCTAAATATGGTGCAGGTGGCGTTGTCACATTCTATGGCAAGATTGGCACTTGGTACTTCATCAAAGAGGCTCTTGCTCTTAAAAAGAGGAGAAATAAAGAAAGAGGGACACTCAAACTGAAATTAGTGGAAGTTATCCTAGCTGTCAGGAGTATCTGTGTGAGAAACTTGTTCCTATTATCCAAGACATGTGGCCCGAAGATTGATGAAAGAAGAACAATCTTCATCCAATAAGATAACGCAAGACCTCATGTCCTGATCAGTTTTTTCAACATGCCATAGCACAACCCGATCTGTACATTAGGTTGATGCAGCAACCTCCAAACAGACCGGGCATGGATGTGTTCGACCTATGCTTCTTCATGTCACTTCCGCACCTCACCGATAACAGAGCACCTACAAGTATCAAGAAATTAATAAAGGATGTGGAGCAAGTATACATAACTATGAGGTCGATAAGCTGGATCGAAGCTTCTTGACACTCCATCTTGTAGGATTAAGGTTATGAAAGAAGGACGCATATGCCACTAGATCTCGCAGAAGATAAGGAACGTCTGTAGTAGAAGGAATTTTCCAGTCACTCTATCTATCTATCTATCTATCACGGCTGAGCTACTTGAACAGATCTTGTCTCTTATAGGAGAATGGTAATTGAGGAGAGGGAAGGAGGAAAAATGGAAGTACTTTGCAGACATTTGTCAACATCGTCAACATCAAAACCTGAGTAGCATTGTCAACACTATACTTAGCCAGAGTTATTGAGAAATAATAGAAAAAGGAATATAAAGAACGGTTTATTATGCAGGAATATTGCCATTTGAATCAGGTTTTAGAGTGATAAAACAATGTAATTCTTTGTTCACTGATCATGTCTCATACATTTCTTTACGGAGGTGTGTGTGCGGTTCGAGGATATGACACGGGACTGGTTTACCAATCATGATTGGACCATAATCTCCGGATAGATCTGCCCTCAGCATCTTAGGCCATATTACAATTTCTCATTTTGATATGTAATATGTCTGGAAGTTTTTATTTTATGTTGGATCTTGTGGACTGGTGTCGGCTGTGTGCATCCTAGTTATGAAGAGGCCGGGTATAATACTTACCTTGAGTAATAAAAGCGCCTTTTATCGAAAAAAAAGTCTCATACATTTAGTTCGAACGGAAAGCCCATCATATATTTCATCATAATTTTTGGGAGGAAGTGTTCTAATCTCATATACACTTGTTGTTGGCCATGAAATACAATCTTTTTTATCCACGTTTAAACCAGATATTAGTCAAGGACTTAATGAGATATCTTTCTAGACCCAACACTAATCACTAATTATTGCTCAGATGCGCAAATCTTCTCTTTAAATTTTCCCCTTGCATAAGTGGATACCTGTATGACGAAATATGGGCTAATTAATGAAGATTTGCGATTTGCCAATACTCCCAAAGCAAAGAGATCACATAGACAAGGCGCAAAATCTTTAACGACCGATGGTATAGGCGGGTGCCATTGTACCATGCACCACCGCCTTTGCTTAATCAAACACCGCAACTTTCGTAAAGTGACCTATATCAGATTCTCAACGGAGCCGCCCGAGAGCGCCGCAACATCTTCCATTCACACCAAAGAGGAGAGGACATCCACCATTGAGCAACTGCCATCTCCATAGCAACACCTCCATATTCAACATCATTCCACTTCGTAGCCATAGTTCCATACTTGTAATATTGATCTCATCGTGATTAGCGATATTGTAAGAATATTTGGTATTTCTATTAAAAATTTGTATATAATGTTTATTATTGTTGATCTCATCATGTGTGACTAGTCCTCACTGGTTGAGAGGTGAGGCAGAGCCTCACAGTGATATGTGCATGTTGTGCGATCGGTGTATCGGATGCTGATCCGAACAAATAAAAGGAGGGAGGCGTGGTTAGAAGGGAGAGCCTCTAGCTCCAACACAGCAGTCGAAGAGAAACAATGGAGCTCACTTTGGAAGATACATGTTCCTTCCAAGCTCAAGATCTTCTTGTGGAGATTATCAAAACAATCATTGCCAAAAAATGATGTCCCCCATCATCATAGAATAGCAGAAGATGACCGATGCACGCTCTGCGACCTTGAGACACTCAGAGGATCTTGCCTACAGAGAAGCGATTGCACTCGCACGCGACATCAACATCCACAGGGTGATGATCGCGAGTGACTGTCTATCAGTTGTTCGAAGTATAGAGGAAGGCTCGAGGGGAGTTTATGCACACATCGCCAGAGAAATTTCAGACTCAGTGACCGAGTTTGAGAAGCTATCCTTCTGCCATGAACGAAGGATTCATAATAAAGAAGTCCATCTAGAAGTGTTGTCTTAGATGCTGTTGGTCGCTAAGTTTGGCTAGTAGAACCACCCCATGATTTATGTATTCCTATAAGATTGATCAGTAATAAAAGGTGGTTCCCAAAAAGACCAAGCCAGTCCTCTCACCGATCGCTAATTGCAGTTGTTGGATCGACTGCGCACAAACAGGGCCGGCTCTATGTTTTTCAGGGCCCTAGGCAAAGTTGACGGGCATGGGCCCTTAAGGCTAATGTATATATAGACATATTAATTTTTATTATATATTTATCTACTAGCACTTTTAAAATAAAAGTTAACATTCAACCAAACATTTTAGTCTTAAAATATAATAAGTAGTATTAGTTGCTAGTTTGATTACTTCAAATAAGAAATAATTCCAATGATAATAAGTCAGGAGTGAGGATCAGGGCCTCCCGCTGGTGAATTGGTGATCCCCGATAGACGATAGACGACCTACGAATCTGCGATCGTCGATCGAGTCAGGAAGGCAGGGCCCTAGAGATCGAGGCACGGAGTCCGGCCGATTTCCGAAGAGTCGAGGAGAAGAGAAGAGAAGGGAGATCACAAGTTCGCGATGCGTTGTAACCCATGCGGCCAGCGTCATAACGTGTCGTAACTCGTAAGCCTCGTGCCTCGTGTCATAGTGAGCCTTTTTGATTTCCTGCTCGCATGATGTGTCCGGTTTTTAGGGCCCTGCTCGTTTCTCGCGTCGTGGGTAGCATATGTATACCCGTATATATATACTCCCTCCGGTTGCAAATAAGTGTATATCTAGCATTTGGCCAAGTTAAAATTTATTAAATTTGACCAACTTTATAGATAAATATAGCAACATATATTACATCAAATTAACATATTATAAAACTAAATTTAAAAACATATCTATTGTACTAATTTAGAGTCATAAGTATCACTACGTTTTTCTATAAAAATTAGTTAAACATTATTAACTTTGACTTAGAACAAGGCTAAAAGTACATTTATTTATGGACAGAGAGATACGTAGGTGAGTAGAATATAAATTTTTGGGCCCCCTCCAGCCGTGGGCCCCTGGCCGATGCCAGGGTCGCCATACCTCAGCGCCGGCCCTGCGCACAAACAAGCACGGGGGCTCCTATGGGAGGTGCTATTGGCCGCTTTAAGCAGCAGGACGTCCAGTCGCCGCTTGAAGTGCGCAACCCCTATGCGTTAATGGGCTTGGCCCAACCAAGTCTGTAGGGCTGAATTCATTTGCATCACGAAATGCTTCGTTCGTTTGACATTTCCGATCGCACTAGTTCTAGTGTTCGGATTATACTGCTCCTTTCTACGTTTATTAATACTTCCTTCTCTTGTTTATTTTTTTCAATAGTTAAGACCTTATAAAAATCATGAACCGAATTTCGAAATTTTGAACCAAAATTCAAAATTTCATGAACCAAAAACCGGTTAGCATTTTTCTAAAGTCATGAACAAAAATTTAAAAGCATGAACATTTTGTTGAAATTCATGAAACATTTTTTGAAAATCATGGACTATAATTTTGAAATTCATGAACAAAATTCAAAATTTAGGAACCAAAATTCAACACTCGTGAACCAAAATTCAACACTCGTGAACCAAAATTTCGAAAACGATGAACTAATTTTCAAAAAAAAATCATAAACAATTTCAAAAATCATGAACCAAATTTCGAAAAATCATGAACCAAAATAAAAAACGATGGACCAAAAATTCAAAAACAACAAACATTTTTCCAAAAAAATGAACCATTTTCTTAAAAAAACATGAACAATTTCAAAATTCCAAATAGTTTTTAAAAGCAAAAAAACTAAAAACGAAAATAAAAAAATAAAAAAGGAAATGAAAATAGAATAGGAAAAATAAAAATAAAATAAAAGGGATAAAACAGAGCGAAAAAGCTAAATGGGCCGACCCATAGGAGGTCGCGCCTGTATGGCGCCGCGCCGCAGCGGACGAGAATTAGCATTTGGCACCTCCTATAAACTCTGTTGGGCCACGGACCATCAGACTTTTCTTTTTTTCTTTTTCTGTTTTTTTGCTATTTTTTTGGATTAAGTGTTTTTCAAAATCAAATAAAAGTGTCCTAATATTATTCAAATTTTGAGCAGATTTAAAATATGAATATTTTTTACTTTATCTGTTTGAAAATTTCAAAACTTTTCAAAATATAATAAAATTTGAAATATTTTCAAATAACAATTTCAAAAATTTTATATCTAAGTATTTTCAAATTCAAACAATTTCAAAACTTTTAAATCTAAATATTTTCAACTTTGAATAATTTTCAAATCCAAACATTTTTTACTTCAAAAACATGAATAAGTTTCAAAATTAAAAAATATCAAAATCAAAAAAATATTGTAAACAATCTGAAAATAAAACTTAAAAAAGAAAACAAAAATAGAAAAAGAAAGAAATCAAAAGAGAAAAAACGCGAACTGAGCCGATAGGCCAGCCCATACTTCACGCGGTAACATCCGACCTAATCGATGTATAGGATTTTCCACGCCGTGTCGAGCGGCTGTTAGCATCCCCCGGCTAGGATTATGTGTAGTAGCTTTTATGGAAAAACCAAATAAAATCTGTGATATATTGTGACACCAATTGGAGATAGAAGCCCCTCGTCAAAGCATCGTGACCACCTCCATTGATAACCCGTACTCTCTCCATCCGCAAATTAGTCTACATCTAGCTTTTGCCTAAGTTAAATATAACCAAATTTGACCAATTGTCGTGGTGATGTCACAGCAGATGCCATGGGTAAGCTTAAGTTGGGGGCGAATGGACGCTAGTGGTAACCAGGGAGGGAATGCACGGTCTAGGCGCGCACGAAGAACAAGATGAACTCTCCACACTTAGGATTTTTATTGATCCAACCAGTTTACAAGTGCTCTTAGAGATGTTTGAGCACAGCCTCAGGGCACTAGTTTCTTACTTGGTCCAACCTCCTTAAACCCTAGCTATGCCCCTCCTTATATAGGCAATGGCCAGCTAAGTTTCCTTTTGGGTCCTAGGGTTACTGTTTGGATCTTGGTGCTTACTCTGCGGGCCTGGTCATGGGCTAGCCCTGAGCCCTTGACCCAGTCCACAAATCCATACTGCCAACGGTCTTCATGTACGTAGCCTCCAGCTCTTTTGACGTCATACGATGACTTTGTACGCCAGCCCTTGCTTTGGGCATCACCCGGCTGTTTTTATGTCACCCGGCGTCGCCCTTCTCTTTTGACCATGCTTTACATTGGTCCCTCCTGAATCTCACTCGGAAAGATTCCACGCGTCCTCTCTGACTCGGCCTTTCCTCGTGAGACCCGGCTCGTTGCTTCCTGTAAGGTAAATAAATTTGTCTTATGCGGGCCGACATAGTTTTATGTCGGCCACGCCTACGCTTCATACCCGGCCGTTGATACCCGGCCAGTGGATTCTTTGACTTGGCATATGCCAAGATGGGCAATGTATTACCCCTAATGACCCTACCGGGGGTTATCCCCCCGACATTAGTCCCCGAAGCTGGTGAGGCCTAGCAGTTTTTGCTATTAGGCGTCTCCAGGTTCCTTTAATATACTTGGAACTACTCTTTTCTTCCAGCATTTACTGCCCAGGGAGCACTGTTTGGCGCAACCTCGATCTTTGCCAAGTCTGTCTTGCCCTTTTAGATTCTCATCTTTGACTTTTTGGGCCACTTCCTGCCTCGTACCGAGTCATTTTCGATGTTGCCGAGTCATTTCAGGCTTGTCTTAGTCACTGACAGACTGTAATCATGATTGCTTGCCTCAAATTTTGTCTCAAATCCTGACTACACAGTGACGGCGGCGCAGTAACTCCCGTCACTGTGGCAGTCCCATCGCTCAGCGCCTCGTGTCCTGCACAACGTGAAATGGCTTTGGATTTTCTGTGTATCGCCTACACGTGGCGCTCGCTGATACGCTCACTCAGCCAAATACAAGGCCACATGGCGGTCACACGGCGCAAAGGGATCCCACGCCGTTTTTTTACTCTCCTTAAGTATGGGTGCGAGAAACTTAACTGCCTTTGCCTGTTCAGTTTCCCCTTGCCCTCTTCTTCCTCGCGCCTCCCAATCCTAAACCGCTCCCTTGCTGTTCCTCTCTCCTGCCGCTCCACCCCAGCGATTCTCTTCTTTTCCTTTCGATTCTCCAACAGGTCCTTGCATTTCCAGGCCTCTTCCAACAGCGGAAGAGCCCAAATCGCGTGATATTATGGACGCCCGTGATGCTGGTGAGGAGGTGCAGGAGCACGAGGCTGCCGGCGAGCACGACGGCTGGGAGGGCTCCTAAGTCACGGTGGAGGAGCTTGAGTGGCTGTGCTCCACCAGGTGCATTGCGCTCGAGGTCGATTGTCGCCTCCCCCTAGGTGAGATCGTTACCAAGCCTGAGCCCAATGAGAGGGTGGTTTTTCTTTCGCACTATGAGCGTGGCTTTGCTATTCCAGTCAACAATTTCTTCAAGTCTTTTCTTTCCACATTCCAACTGCAAACCCATCATCTGCCTGCCAATGCCATTGGCTCTCTCTCTTGTTTCATCTGTGCCTACGAAGGCTATCTTGGTATCTGGCCCACTGTCCTTCTTTGGGCCAAGTATTTTAATTTCCGAATCCAGGTTGTGACTGATCCCGGCGTTCCTCGCGCCGAGAAGAGGCCCACCAGTTGTGGTGCTGCCAACATCACGCCTAGGAGGGATTTTGTCTTTCCCCGGGTCACTGGCATTTACTCATGTAAGAAATGGCATAGAATATTTTTCTATGTCAAGAACAGCGGTTTCAGCTTCCTCCCTTGAAGGACGAGGTTCCCAACAAAGAGCTTTGGAAGCTTAACCCGCGCGACAAGAATCCGGCTGTGAACGAGGCTCACGGGATCATCGAGAGGCTGCTTTAGACGGATGAGAACTTTCACCTAACTGAGGAAGACCTCATGTGTGCCTTCATTGCTCGCCGAGTCAGCCCCATCCAGGCTAGAAGCCACAAGATGTGCTTAATGAGTGGTCCACGGGATCCTACCCGACATTCCACTCTAGAGCTTACCAAAGATTCAGTGGCCCGCCGAGTCAGCTCAATCTTTAAGCTGAACATAGCGGAAGACTGGGACTGGAGTTGCCCCCCTTTCAGCCTAGACAGGCCTGTCCCGTGGGTAAGAATCCGAGTCATTTAATCACCGTCGACATAGCATACCTGGCGTTTACTCGCCGCTATGTTCTTTTACTGACTTTATTTTGTGTGTCTTTCGCAGAATCTCGTTCACCAGGTTGATGACAACACCGTCCCTCCTGGTGGTTATTTTTATGATTGTTCCGATGTTGACGAGGTAGAGTATGACCTGGAGTGCTTCATGCCGATCCTGCACGCTGCCGCTGCTTCTGCTTCGGGTAAGACCTTTACTCGAAATCCCTTGCGAGATTGGTATGACGATGACGATGTGGATTGTTAAGTTCTGGAGGTACTTGTCCTTCGACCTAACTTTCTGACTTGTCCCATTGAGCATTTTATTTACTCGTGCAGCTGGCTAGGTACACGAGGATCCTCCTCTCGCTGTAGGCGGATTCGGCAAAATCCTTGCTGCCAAATCGAGTAAGCGGCGTGGGGCTTCCTCCAGTACTCAACCCTCGAAGAAGCGCCGACTCGATCCTGCCGCACCTCCTGTAGCCACGTCCTCCTAGACTCGCAAGACCACGGTGCGCCAGGTCATTCGTCGCACTCCGCGTGATCCGACCGTCTCCAGGTAACTTTAGCTGCCTGTCACCTTCTGTTTTCCTTTTCTTTTCTGTCTTTGTTTTCCACGGTATGTCAGCCCTTGCTTTGGGCGTCACCCGGCTGCTTTTATGTCAGCCGACATCGCTCTTTTCTTTTGACCATGTTTTACCTTGGTCCCTCTTGAATCTTACTCGGAAAGGTTCCACGCGTCCTTTGTGACTCGGCCTTCCCTCGTGAGACCCGGCTCGTTGATTCCTGTAAGGAAAACAAATTTGTCTTATGCGGGCCGACATAGTTTTATGTCGGCCACGCCTATGCTTCGTACCCGGCTGTTGATACCCGGCCAGTGTATTCTTTGACTCGACATATGCCAAGCTGGGCAATGTTTTACTTCTAATGACCCTACCGGGGCTATCCCCGACACCAATTTTATAGAGAAATATAGAAACATATATTACATCAAATTGATATATATATAAGAATATAATGTGGTGTACTTCGTTTACTTACTCTAAGTTGTTCTAGTGCGGTTTGGCCCGTCGCACATATCGTGTTGCGAATGAACTCGCAAACATAGTATCCACATAAGTTATTGCCGGGTTCCTGATGCGCGCATTTTATAGGAATAGAGAGTTCAATCAAAATAATAATTATTAAAGCATGATATAATGGAATTGGAAGCAGAATCAAAGAGATACACAGACCTAGCTGGCTAGTATTACTTACATTTTAATCTACAAATTTTAGTTCTTCTGACCATTTACCCACGGCCCTGCCCGTGAACCTTTTCCAAACCCTGTCCGGCAAAGAAAATGGATAAAGGAGTAATTAATTACCTGTTTTCACGAAAGTTACCGATCTAGTGCGATAATATGATTGTTATTACCTCTGGAGCATCTCTTTAAAGTCTGCCTATAGCTCTTGGTATTTTTGTAACGAGTCCATGACAAGGACTTTTCCTGCATCAGGTTGAATGGCTAGCAGAATAAAGTGGAACCTACGCACGCATAACTCATCATCAATTACACTTAACATCGAGTAAGCTGAAACAGAATGTGTAGAAGAGAGGGTAACAGTACTCACGAGAAGTTGTAAGGCAATAGTATTTCCCTTTTGGTTTGTTGCCTCAGTAAAGACCTTAGCAAGAAATCTCCTGTTTGCCTGGGTCTGTGTTTTACCTCTTGTTCATGAACTCTATTTGGGTCAGCGAACCCAATGTCAAAAGGGCCTCCTTTCATGCATTCCATAACCTTTTTCCTTCTTAATAGTATATACATATATGGTGAGGATATATATACATGCAATTAATGAATTGAATGAGATGAGATAGAAATTACAGAAATAGTACTTACACACAATAAAGGCTAATGGAAGCTTTATCGAGTTCCTTCTGATTGAATAGAAAATGCAAGTCTTGAATGTTGAAGGCGATCTCGTCGTCTCTGCACAAGAAAATCTCATCTCTTATATGCTCCATGATCCATTCTTCCTTTCTCGTCTTGCAGAAATCAAGGTACCACTTATGCAATCTTTGCATCTTTGTTGGTAGATTCTTGAGCTCCTCTTTCTTGACGAGATTCTTACCATACTTCCATGGCTGTATGGGGTTGACATCGCCTTTGGGAAAGTTGTCTCCCATGATGTTCAAGTATGCAATGTAAGTCATACCCATCTCATTGGCCTTTCTTTGTAGCTCTGCCTCGTAATCATTTACGGGAGGAGCTATCCGTGTGTCGAACACTTGGAGCGGGGCACACGATTGGTTTTCCTGCTCTCCGAGCATGGGAACTGTTTTCTGGGGTGCCGCACGACTACTACTTTCAGAATCCCTCCGCCTTGCATCCCCCTTCATAATCTGGCGCTCGTAGTCTGGCACAAGTGGGGTTTCAGGTTTCAAAAGATTATTGTAAAACTTCTCCACCACCGCCGGATCTATTTTCCCCTTTAGCTCGGCCCGTCTAGGTGCAAAGAATTTCTTGACCTCTTCTTCCGAGATCCTCTTGGTCTCCTCGTCACTGCGATTCCACGGTAATACCGGCAATGACTTGGTGGAAGGTTGCGGGACGTAGTTTCTTAAACTCTTCGGCATGCGGTTTCCTGCGGATTTCTTCGTGGCAGTGCTAGTGCTCTTCGTGGCAGTGCTCTTCCACTTACGTTGACGCACAGGAGATGGCTGGCGCGCCGGAGATGGCTGATGCGCAGGAGATGGCTGAAGCACCGGAGACGGCTGACGCGGCGGAGACAACAGGGGAGTATTCTGATGACCCGGAGACGGCTGAGGCGGCTCAGACTACTGACGCTGCGGAGACGGCGGGGGTGTCAGTGGCCTCCAATTTGGAAGCACGATGTGTTCCTTCTTCCAAAGAATGGTTGTTTTCACTGCAAATTTGAGTTGAGTTTCCCCTTCACCTGTAGCATGGTCAAGCTGTGATTCCTCATATTCCTTCACAACCTCATCCACCCCGACAATAGCATAGCCATCTGGAATCGGTCGACAGTGGTACGTTCCACCAGCTACAGGAGGTAATGCATAGCCGACCACCACCTTAATGGATAAGCTCATTAATCTCACACGAAGCTCAGCGTGTTCGCTCTCCGTGATCTCATCCACGGGGTATCGAGGACCCGCCATTTCAAGCGTGGGCTGCACGTTCTCCGTGGAAGCCACGCTGCTTTTCCGCGCAGAGTCTGGGCCGCCGGCAGCTTCCAATGCAGGCTCTTCGTGCCGCTGAGATGGGCCGGTAGCTTGCTGGCTCTTTTGTGCATTCACTTGCGCCTACAGCACCACAAGTGCACGTTCTATCTGTGTCATATGGTCTGTACGCTCTTTTTATTTTCTACCGCGCCATCTGTAAGAGTCGCCCCACTCGGCAAACACATCCTTCCACATCATACCCCCTGTGCCTCGTGCAAGTCCAGGGTGTTCTTTTTTACCGATGACGCATGTCAGCTGGTCATTATCTCTGTCGGGATGGAAGGTCCTGGCGGCTGTTTTCTCGTATGCCGTGATGAGTTCAGTGACGGGTTTGGCAAGAAGTGTTGGGAAGATACACAATCCCGTTTCTGGGTCCAACCTTGCCCCGATTGCGTAGAACCAAGTCTTTGCATATAGGTCCCACCCATGTGTCTGGGGTGTGATCCCTCTAGCGTGCAGGGCCTTCTCAACTTCCTCCCACTTAGGCCTCTAAGATATGTAGCCACCTGACCCCGTCCTCTGGTGATATTCCTTCTTCTGGACATTTAGCATATTGGTTTCTGACCTCTTTGTAGCTATAGCACCTTTCTTGTACGCCACAAATTCGGGCCAGTGAAGTCTTATCTTCGCATAATATGCGTCTTCGAAATCTGGAGTCTCGCGAGCTTTGACAAAAAATTTCAATTTTGTCTTCCAGTTGAGGAAAGCGTCAGCCATCTTCCTTAGAGTCCACTCTTTGACCTTTTCCTTTATAATCGGTTTATTTTCATCCTCCTCTGGCGGTAGGGTGAAATTTACCAATAGCGAAGTCCAAAGCATTTCTTTGGATCTTTCATCGACAAAGGTACCATCGCCCTTCTTTGGCTTATTCCAATATTCAATTATGATTGGGATTTGGTCCCTAACAAGAACTCCAGCCTGACGTATAAATTTGTTTGCGGCCTTCTTGGGCTCCATCGGCCTGCCATCAAAACGGACTGCTTCGATCGTGAACTTTGCACAATCTTTCAATCGATGGATCGCGCCTCCCTTGCTCTTTTTCGTAGAAAAAGATTGTTGCTGGATGGTCGATCCTGGGGCTAAAAGAAGAAAGAAGCGTTAATTAATACATGTACATATATATACAAATCAATCGATGCAAGTCAGTAGAGGCTTAATCCATGCATATACCTCGACGGAAATCGGTAATGGTTAGCTGCTCGGTTGGCTTGGGAGTAGCGATTAATCGGAATTCGGAAGATTAACTGATTTAATCGGTCGGCTATTAATCGGTGCAACCTACAAAAATTAGCACCTAAAACAAGTATGAATGCTCAGCCTTAAGCTCCCGGATGAGATCCTCAAGGCGCTCGAGCTCTTGTATTTGAGGTCTGGTCGGCAACTACGAGGAACTGGTCAACAACGACAAGGAACTAGTTGGTGATGGCTGAAATCAAGATCCTGGAGGCAGGGATCGAACGGGAGCTCCGCAAAAACTACTTCATTGGGGAGGGCTAGCGGATGGATGGGCGATATGTGTTGATAATTTTGCAACTTTTTTGACCAAGTGTAGTGATTAACCGGGAACATACCTAGTAATCGGAGTGTTAGACCTATTAATAGGGCTAAACGATTAACGCAAAGGATTAGTGGTAATCGACATGATCAGGTCCCTAGTAGCGATTAATCGGCCTATTAATCGCTGATTCGGCCTATTTTTTGAACAGTGGTAATCACTAAAGTGCGTTCACCGGAGTTGTCATCTTCTCCATGACTACTTGAGCTGTCATCATGTCCCTCCAAGTTTAGATATTGTGACGTGTCCTCGTGGATCATGTTCTCCATTATTTCTTCCTCTTCAAGGTTTCTAATGAGTGGATCCATAGTTTCTAAAACAATAATATATATACAACAATCAAATTATATACAACAATATATATACAACAATCAAATATATACAACAAATATATATATAAAATATATATACAACAATCAAATATATACAACAATATACATATATATATACAACAATGACAATCAAATATTCAACCAAATTTGGCTCCTCACCTGCGGCAAACGACAGGGTTGGCGTGGACGGTTGGCGGCGGCTCCGAGCGGCGCGGCACCGGGCGTGGATGGCGGTGGTGGACGGCGCGTGGCGGACGGCTCCGAGCGGCGCGGCGGCTCCGGGCGTCACGGCACCGGGCGTGCGTAGCGGTGGTACGGCGCGGGCGCAGTGGCAGACGGTGCTGGCGTGGCGGCAACGGCGGTGGACGGCGACAACGGCGGCGGACAGCGACAACGGCGGACGGCAACGGCGCATCGAGCAGCTTGTCGGCGTTGTCCTCTGCTAGCTCCTTTGCTCCTCGATCTGCTTGATCCCACAATATGGCTGGGAGGAAGAGGAAGAGGACGCGCTCCTTTATACCCCCCCTTAACACCGGTTCCAGCCACGAACCGGTGTTAAAGGGGGGATTCGTTTCGCGCGCGCACCCCCCTTTAACACCTGTTCTAGCCATGAACCGGTGTTAAAGGGGGAGAATTCGTTTCGCGCACGCACCCCCCTTTAACATAGGTTCGTGGCTAGAACCGATGTTAAAGGGGGGCATTTATTTCGTACATTACAGGGGTGGTTGCATTTTTAATTCAAAAAATAGGATAGAATTTAGAAAATTCATATCTTTTTCATTTCAACTCGGAAAATATGAATAATATATCATAATTTTCAGAAAAATAAGATCTATCCATTCATATAAAAACATTTTATAATTACTGTAGATGAAAATTTTCAAAATGATTAAAACACTTACATATGAATTTTGATTATTCAATTAAGACAAAAATAAAATAGTCAAACCCTAAAACTTTGAACTTAAGAAATATTAAGCATCTGAAAAGGAATCTAACCCTATTTTATTAGAGCAAATCATATTTTATTTTGTATTAAAATTTTGAATTGTTTGGATATTTAAATTTAGCATGTTTTGTATACCTTGGAATCTGAAAAAACTTTCAGCAAGAAAATTGTTTGCATTTGAATAATTAATCCTAAAACATTTTTTGTTTAAAAAAAATAAAATTCTAACTATTCAAACTAGTAACAAATGGGAATGGGCGGGCAGAATGCGTGGGAGGAAAAGGGCGGGAAGAAAATTTTATTACGATAGAATTGAAATTAAAGTACATAACACAACTAACAAAGCACGAAGGAAAATTAAGATACATAGAAGAACTAAAAATTAAGATACATGGCCAGATGAAGTCACAATCGGCCGAACTTGTTTTGAAATGTTGGAGTGATTCAGTCATGCTCCTGCCTACACCTGTAATACATATAGTCAATCTTATGATCGCATCGGCCATAACCATGGAGTATCAACACTGTTTAACAGGAAGGTTGGGTCAGTCTTCACTTTGAATGGAGGAATTTCATCAAGCTTATTATAATATTCTAACATGTTTGTCTTGTCCTCCACTCCCACGATGTTTCTTTTCCCTGAAAGAACTATGTGACGCTTTGGCTCATTGTGTGATGTATCTGTTTGCTTATTTTTTCATTTTTCGGTTTGATAGACATGTCCTTCACATAGAAAACCTGAGCCACATCATTGGCTAAGACGAATGGTTCGTCTAAGTACCCAAGATTGTTGAGATCCACTGTTGTCATTCCGTACTTGTCTACCTCAACCCCTCCTCCTGTTAGCTTGACCAATTTGCACCGAAACAAGGGGACCTTAAAATTAGGTCCATGGTTAAGTTCCCATATATCCTCTATGAACCTATAATACGTGGTCTTTTGCCCATTGTCTTCTGCTGCATCGAAGCGAACACCACTGTTTTGGTTGGTGCTCTTATTATCTTGTCCTATCGTGTAAAATTTATTCCCATTTATCTCATACCCTTGGAAAGTACATACAGTCGAAGCTGGTGTCCTGGCCAACAAGTATGGCTGATCTCCAACAGTGGTGTTATTTGTGAGAAGTCTTTGCAGCCAGCCGCCAAAACTCTCCATGTGTTCACTTATAATCCATTCATTAGACTGCCCCGGGTATTTGAGGCATATAAAATTCTTGTGTTCATTGATATACGGGGCAACCAAGATAGATCTTTGAAAAACTGTGTAGTGTGCTTGATTGAGAGAATGCCCGTCCCTACATATCATTGCTTTACATCCTAGGGTGCCTTTTCCACGCAGTCTCCCCTCATGTCGTGATTCTAGAACACCAATCGCCTTAAGGTTAGGAATAAAATCAACACAAAACTCAATGACCTCCTCTGTTACATAGCCCTTGGAGATGCTTCCTTCTGGCCTAGCATGGTTATGAACATATTTCTTTAAGACTCCCATGTACCTCTCAAAGGGGAACATATTGTGTAGAAATACAGGACCGAGAATGGCAATCTCTTCTACTAGGTGAACCAGGAGATGCGTCATAATATTGAAGAAGGATGGTGGGAACACCAACTCGAAGTTGACAAGACATTGGGACACATCCGCGTTCAGAACCCCGTAGGCTTCGGATTGATTACCTTCTGAGATATTGCATTGAGGAATGGACATAGCTTCACAATGGGTACTCGAACATTTTCAGGTAGAAGCCCCCTCAATGCAATCGGAAGCAATTGCGTCATAATCACTTGGCAGTCATGAGACTACAGGTTTTGGAATTTTTTTCTGCCATATTTATTATTCCCTTTATATTCGACGAGAAGCCAGACAGGACCTTGATACTGCTCAAGCATTCAAAAAATATTTCCTTCTCTGATTTGGTAAGAGCGTAGCTGGCAGGAGTTAAGTGGCGTCCTTTACCCTTCTCGTTCTCAGGATGCATAGGCTCTTCAGGGTCTTTCATACGTTGCTGGTCCTGCTGTGATTCCGGTGTATCTTTTGTCCTCCCATACACTCCCATGAAGCGTAGCAGGTTCACACAAAAATTCTTCGTCACGTGCATCACGTCGATTGAAGAGCGGACCTCTAGGACTTTCCAATAGGGTAGGTCCCAAAATATAGATTGCTTCTTCCACATGGGCGTGTGTCCGGCATCGTCATTCGGAACATATAGACCGCCAGGACCTTTTCCAAAGATTACTTCTAGGTCTTTGACCATACCGAATACCTCCTCACCAGTACGGAGGACATGCTTCCTCCGGGGTTCTGCCAGACGTTTGAAATGCTTGCCTTTCTTTCTTACGGGATGCAGGTTCGGAATAAATCGAAGATACCCTAGGTACACAAACTTCTTACATTTATCCAATTATACACTTTCAGTCTCATCTAAACAGTGTGTGCATGCTTTGAATCCCTTGTTTGTCTGCCCTCAAATGTTACTAAGAGAAGGCCAATCATTCATGGTTACGAAAAGCAACGCTCGTAGGTCAAATGGCTCCCCTTTGTGCTCATCCCGCATACGTACACCTGGTTTGGCCCACAGTTGTAAAAGTTCTTCAACTAATGGCCTTAGGTACACATCAATGTCGTTGTCGGGTTGCCTCGGGCCTTGGATGAGCACTGGCATCATAATGAACTTTATCTTCATGTACAACCAAGGAGGAAGGTTATAGATACATAGAGTCACGTGCCGTGTCGTGGCTGCAGCTCTGCTCACCAAAAGGATTCATGCCATCGTACTTAGACCAAACCTTAAGTTCCTTGCGCCACGTCGAAGTCCGGGTATTCTCGCCGACTTTTTCCACTGTGACCCATCGGCGGGTGTCTCAACATCGTGTCTTTCTTACGGTCTTCCATGTGCCATCGCAACAACTTGTCATGCTCTTTATTTCAAGAGACGCTTAACCGGTATTATAGGAGCATACCACATAACCTTGGCGGAACCTTCTTCCTAGGGGCCTCGCCCTCAACATCGCTGTGGTCGTCTCGCTGGTCTTATACCGATCAGCGGTGCATACCGGGCATGCATCCAAATTCTCGTACTTCTCACCGCGGTAGAGGATGCAGTCATTAATGCAGGCATATATCTTCTGCACGTCTAATCCTAGAGGGCAGACAACCTTATTTGCTTGGTATGTACTATCGGGCAATTCATTATTTCTTGGAAGAAGATTCTTCATTTTTACCAACAACTTTGAAAATGCGTTGTCAGTGATGCCGTTCTCTGCCTTCCATTGCAGCAAATCCAGTGTCGTACCTAGCTTTCTGTGGCCATCTTCGCAAGTTGGGTACAACAATGTTTTGTGATCCTTTAACATCTACTCCAGCTTATCTTTCTCCTTTTCAGTTTCACATTCTTGCTTTGCATCAGTAATGGCCCGACCAAGATCGTCATCAACGGGCCCATCTGCTTCCTCTTGATATTTATTATCTACCCCCGTTGCAGTATCATCGTATTCAGGATACATATTATGATAGTTGTCATCATCCTCTTCTTCTTCGTTGTCCTCCATCACAACCCCTCTTTCTCCATGCTTGGTCCAACAATTATAGCTAGGCATGAAACCGGATCGAAGCAGGTGGGCGTGAATGGTTCTGGTATTTGAGTAGTCTTTCTTGTTCTGACAGTGAACACACGGACATCACATAAAACCATTGTGACCACGGTTTGCATTAGCCACAACAATGAAATTTTGGAGGCCCGTAATGTACTCGGAAGTGCGTCGGTCACCGTACATCCATTGCCGGTTCATCTGCATTATATAGTATATCAAAAATTAATAGGTAGATGACCACTTATACAGTACATCAATGACACATGAAAGTATAAAGTTGCCGACCTCGACCGAGAAGGAAAGAGCAATGATAAAACTTAATTAGAGCTCTCGGGCATTTCACCGAACACCTCTTGTGCATAGGAAAAAACACAAACTAGCACACCTCTCACCCTCTTGCTAAGATCCAAAATGAGAGAGTGAAAAAATGAGAGAGAGGGGTGTGGGCTGCGGTGTGTTATATAGGCGTACCCCCTTTAACACCGGTTCAAGCCACAAACCGGTGTTAAAGGGGGGGTTGCGCGGGGCGGTGGTATAGGGCCTTTAACACCGGTTCAAGCCACAAACGATGTTAAAGGGGGCTGCGCGGGGCGGTGGTGCAGGGCCTTTAATATCGGTTCGTAGAAGAACTGGTGTTAAAGCCCATTTCCGACCTCAACCAAAGGCCTCGTTTCCACTAGTGGCATTTGGAAACTGCACGATACTCTACTTCCGCACTAGAACGAGAAAATGTGTATTGACAACGAGAAGACCAGGAGACCAAAATATTGCCAAGAAAAACACAAAACCCAGAAATGGACTTGCGGGTATCATGACAACCGGCCCAATCAGCATCAAAGTAAGCAATAAGATCCAAAGAGGATTTTTTGTGGAGCTGCATACCAAAATGAGATGTACCCCTTTATATACATGAGAATCCTCTTGATAAGCTGATAATGTGTATCTAGCGGAGCGTGCATAAACAAGAAGACTTGTTGAATGGCATATCATAGATCAGGTCTTGTAGGCATCAAGTATTGGATCACACCAGCCAAGTTCATGTACAGACTCGGATCAGAAAATGGGACGCCATCGCAAGCAGAAGTCATGGACCAAGTGTCCACCAGTGTGGATACAGGAAGGCAATTGAGCATTTTAGCATGCTCCAAAATCTTCAAGGCATACTATTGTTGCGACAGAAACAACCCCACACATGTACAGTGTACATTGATCCCAAGAAAATGGTGTATGTCACCCAGATCAGTCATGAAAAATTCATTGTTTAGGGATGTGATAATGGTGTGGAGAAGGTGGGTGGAGTTTTCTGTAAGAATTATGTCATCAACATATAACAAAAGATAGGAAATGGATGGACCATTTTTGAGGATGAATAATGAGGAATCACTCTTAGAGATGGAAAACCAATGGAGGTAATAAATGAGGTAAATCGAGGAAACCAAGTTCGAGGAGCCTGCTTGAGACCATAGAGTGATTTGTGCAGGAGGAACACATAAGAGGGGTGAGAGGGATCAATAAAGCCGGAGGGTTGCTCACAGTATACTGTCTTTTGAATATGACCATGAAGAAAGGCATTTTTGACGTCCATTTGATGAATAGGCCAAGAGTGAATGGTGGCAATCCCAAGAACAAGGAGAGTTGTAGCTGGCTTGACCACGAGGCTGAAAGTTTCTCCATAGTACACCCCATGTTGCCGCCTAAACCCATGAACAACCTAACAAGGCTTGTATCTGGCGAGAGATCCATCTGGATGCAGCTTATGATGAAAGATCCATTTGCCGGTCACGCCTGCATGACGATAAACTAGAGAACATGTGTCATTCCGCCTTAGAGCATTAAATTCATCGAGCATAGCACTATGCCAATTAGGGTATGTGAGGGCAGATCGATAGGCAGGGGAATGTGAGAGATAGCGAAAGAGACGGTGGCTTGCAAGGATTTTTTTGTTTGGGCATAAAATACCCAGCCTTGCCGCGCGTGACCATCTGTTTTGGGTTCTGGGGTGGCCGTATCGAGACTGCTTTGAGTGGCAGGGGCTGGCGAGGTGGCGCGCTAGGAGTGGTTGGAGAGAGTGGGGACCAGGCGATGGGCGAGTGGGGACAACACCGATTGCGAGATGGATTCCAAGGGCCAGGGGTGGGTGGTGTGGCACGTGCATGGTGGTCGAGGGCAGACGTGACGGGTGGTGGGAGTGGAAGTGCGGCATCAGTGGAGACGTGGAAAGCAGTTGGCACATGTGCTGCATAGGCTATGGGCACGGTCGAGATGCGATCGGGCGAGGCGGATCTGGCCGCGGACGGCAGTCTGAGGTAGGTGGAGTGGTTGGATCAGCTCTGGATCTTTTGTGGATGAAACAGAGGGGTTAGTAGAAAAATATGGAAACACAACCTCATCGAATATGACATGCCGAGAAACAATAACGTGACGGGTTTCTAAGTCGAGACAACGATGGCCCTTATGCTCTTGGGGATAGCCTTACATAGTTTGTATATTAAACCATTGATTGTTAAATGATATCCTCGCATAATACACGAGTTTGTAAATAAATGTACTTCATCCATGTCGATGATAGGTGTTAATATTCAAACAAGTGAGGGTATGTTGGGTTGTTGTTTGGCCATAGATCATGGGTTATACTATCTCCAGCGAATCTTTTTCAATAACTTCCCTAAAAGTTTGCCCTTTTGACATGTTTAATTGTACTTATTATGGTATGTAAATTCACTTCGAGGAGCACAAATATATGACATGCACCTAGTCACCACAAAAATTCTTCATGGTTTGAGAAATCTCTATGGTCTGAGATTGTCATAGTTCTAGCTATGCATCGTACATGAGTCATTATTTGGTTTTGTAAAGTTTGTGGTAAGTTCACATAGTTACTTTACTTGGGGGGATTAAGCACAAATCTACTTCAATATTTTTCCGAACCTCACCCACTCCAATATATTGTTTAAAGAGTAAGATTCGAGAGAAGTTATCTTACTCTGAAATATGTAGCATTTAACTAGTTTCACTATGACATATGATGTCATAATACTACATATATGACTTGGTTTCCATGAGCTTTGCTTGACGTGCATAGTCAGCATAATCTGATATATTTATAGTTCTGGCTAAGCATCCTGCAAGAGTCAATGTTGAATTTTTGTATACTTTACAGTAATTAGAGAGAGTTTCTTTACTTCTTCGAGTAGGCGACGGGTTCAGAGGGAGAAATATTGAAGCACAATGGCTTAATTATATTGTTTAAATGGAAAGTTTTGAGAGAAGTTACCTTTACTTTAAAATATGTTGTATTCAACTGGTTCCATTGTAACATGATACTTCATATATTTCCTAGTCCTGGAGAGTTTGATTTGACCTGCATGATCCAAATACGACTCTTGATGATGTGATTCTATGTACTAAAATAACAAAGTTGTAATTAACTGAAGGTGTTCACACTAGTTTATACCTAAGGTATGTATGCATTTTGAATAATTAATATTAGTTCCTTCTCGATAATCTTATATAATACAACTTCAAAGTTCTTAGTATAGATAATTTTTTTTGCATTTGAAATAGTTTCTTCAGAAATAAAGTATATATATTATGAAAATCACTAATTACAAAGTAATTTTAGTTCAACGTGTTTGGTAGCTAGCATAATAAAACATAAGCATGTTACTACTAAATTAGTGTTTGGATACTTCGATTCATTCCATAAATATGGCATGTAATCTTGTCTTATGAGAAAATAAATTGTAATTTTACCAAAATTAGTTTAATTATCTTTCATTCGACTTTGATTTCATGACGACAACAAGCAAACATAGTTGTTCCATATATTTTGCCAAACCGGACATGTGCTCTACCATGCATTATCTATTATATACTAAAAGCAATATAAGGGGTTGTTTCGAGGCACCACATTGATCCACATCATCTAAATTAATTGTAGCTGTTAGATCTGTAATTTACGGTTAAGATTTAGCGAGCTATTACGTACCTTTTGTGTTCAGCTGAACAAACCTATTCAGACTTTTACGTGCCAAAAAAGGAACCAGATACAGACTTCTTTTTGAGAGATATACTCAGACTTCTATTTACATGTCAAGGGAAATTTTACCAATATGACCTATTCAGACGTATCTTTACGTGTCAAAAAAAACAGATGTACTCAGACTTTTATTATGTGTCAAAGAAAAATTTACCAACATATGTACAATATTTAATGAAACAGGAGAAGTACACGTCTGGTCTGACGTACGGATATATTTAAACAGACTTTTTCTTCTATCGTGCGTCTCAGAGACCCTGCACTTGCATGGGAGATCTGTCATGTAAAGCTTTTTCCTTTTCCACGGGAGGTCGAGATAAAAAAAACAATCTGTGTCATGTAAAGCTTTTTTCTTTTCCTTTTTAGATGACTGGGACACGTAAAGCTAGCACTACATGCATGCACAATACAAAGTTTGCCGATCAGCCTAATCTAGAATCATATGTTTTGAGATGGTCAGAAGCGTAGTGCTACCCAGCCCATCAAGAATAAAACCCTAGGTTTGACGCTTAGATGGTTTATAAAGTTGGAATATTTATAAAACCCTAAACGAGGTGTCTTTGGTGAATTCCAAGACCTTCCAGCTTAGTGTTTATAGGGGTAGGGTAGGGTGTGCATACGTTTATATATGGTTGAGTGTATGTATGCATTTGTGAGCGTCTCCTACTGTTTGAGTATTTTGTTTTAAAAAATCTAAAAAGTTAATATTAATTAGACTGCATAGCACAAACTCACGTAAAGCATTTTGAAAACTAATTGATAAACCATTTTCTCTATTTTCATTAAGCTTTGTTTAACTATCCAACTTTATCGATTCATGAAATAGAGTATTCTCATACGATAAGTCGTGCTTCAACATAGCTTGAAAGGGCGAACGATGTATGCAACCATTTATCTTATTCTCAATAGGAGAAATTTCAAAGGAAAACATTCAGATGATCAAGCATGTTGGAATCAATGGATGATGATCAAGAAATTATTCCTTTGCATAACCTTACGATTTCATGTCAAAACCTGAACTCAATTATTTTTTATAATATTATATGAGCTTCACCATCACTCATAAGGTATTGGAACAAGTTGGGAGAGAGAGAGAGAGAGAGAGAGAGAGAGAGAGAGAGAGAGAGAGAGAGAGAGAGAGAGCTATTTGGGCATGTAAAACTTGAGGAACTGGTTTGTATCATTGAAGGAGGGACTTTTGGTATCATTAAGGAAGAACAATGTTCGTATCAATGGCTTATGAGTTTCTACAATTTCCTATGACATCATAGAAAACATATACCTTTTGTCAAAATATATGGTTCATAGTCCCTTTACAATTTTAAAATTGACATTCATTCAAATCCGATGACTTATTAGGATGTTAAAACTATATTGCTCATTATAAGTCATGATACCTTTAAAAAATATAATGTGAGCCAGAGCTTAGAATAACTGTTTTAAATATAGGGCATGTGTAGGCAAAGTGTCGAAGAAAACATAAAAGTGCTATGCTATGTCGGTTTCCCAACAAATGACTATCTAGAAAAGTTAAAGTTAAACTTCTCTAACTTTGTATAGATATATCCATACATAAAAGTATAGTTAAATTTGCATCCTAGAGAATGTCTATGTCCTATATATGATGTGTACCGGAACAAATTGAGAACTTCATACTCTCATACGATAAGTCATAATTCAGCAAATTTTTAAAGGCTGAATAATATAACCATCCATTTGTATTATTATCACTAGAAGAGATTCAAAGGAAAACAATGACATGAGCAAGCATCTAGGAATTAATGGATGACGAGCAGGAAATTCGTTGCTCTATATAACATTATAATTTAATGTCAAAAGCTGAAATCAATTGTATTTTTAAATGAATTCCTAGAAAATCCTTGACTCCTCGATTACGACAGGGTTTCACACCCGGCGAATATTCACTCTACCTCCTCTGTCAATTATGAGCTTCACAGTCACCCATAAGTTATTTGAAGAATTAGCACCAAATGCCTACGGGAAAGATAGACACATAGAGAGATAGAGAGGCAACATTGGTACCATTAAAAATATCAATATTAGTGGCTTATGAGTTTCTATGTTTTTCTTATTTTGTAATAAAAGATACTTATGTTTGTGTTAACTTTGATGATTCATAATCCGCTTCAATTTAAAAGGACATTCACAACGACAACTAATTAGGATGTTTAAACTACTTTGTTAATTTTATCATTAATCATGTCACATTACACGAAAAATATAAACCGAGAGAGAGCTTGGAATAACTGTTTTGACTAGAGAGGATATCGAGGCAGATAGTTAATGAAAATATTACAATAATGGTGCTACCTTGGTTTAAACAAAATGAGCTTCTAGAAAATTACACTAAAAATTCTCTAACTTATTAAAAAAAATATGCATACATTTTTTTCAAGTTTGCATCCTAAAGAATGTCCATGTCTAATATGTGACGTATAATGGATCAAATGGAGAACTACGCATATTTTAAAACAAAATAAGGCGTTCGTGCATTTTAGAGTGGGGGGAATAAATGATATTTGATTTTTGCACAAAGTATGATGATAAATCTTGCATTTTATATGACATTTGAGGATAAGTTATTTTCATTCCATTTATTTTTCACCCATTAGAAAGGTCATCTATAAATCATATGGGAAATTCATAGGTAGACCCTAATTGTTATCTGCAATTTGATATACATATAAATACAATAGATCACCAATTTGAATGTTAACCTATAAAATATAATCTACCATTAGATAAACTACTTTATTTCATGGTATAATTCTTTGTAATTTTATACGAGGATGTAATATCATGTCGAATGACACATATGATCTATAGCATGGCATTTTTTAGAAATAAAAAATCACCATAAGTACACTCATTAAATATGATTCAATAAATATGATTTTTATTTAGCATTACATCTATGGTGACTATAATAATGTATTTTCATATAATGTGAATATTTGTGGGTCACTAATTTTATTTTTTAGATCCTTGCAAATACTATCCTCTAACTTTCAAAGAAAGATACATAAAGTATTATCATGTTTTACCAAGTAGACTAGGTACACTTCTTAGGATTATAGTGTTTATGTCTTCGATCCTTCCTTACCTAAGTATTGATATTTTTAAATATGATTGATGTAAGGATACTAATATAAAGAATAAAGTAGACTATGTGTTATCGATCATGTAGATATTATTACGGTAACATGTGGAGAAACTATATTGAAAAAACTTCGCATGTACTAAGTGTCCATATGAGGTCATATGCTGCTCCCAAATATTATTAAATATTCCTTAAAATTATTAAATATTGTCATGCACTGGGCGGGCCACACCACAAATTCCCAAGAAAAAACAAAATATCTGATCTTTGTTCCGATAGAGCATCTTTATGTTAGTAGATAAAAGTTGCTAGACCTATTAATAATACCTAAACAGGTCGTATTAGTTCATACCTAAAACTAACATCTGTCTAATCTTCGAAATTGTAACACACATTTCATCTATATGATCTTCATGATATAATAATTAAACAGATAATAACCCGACAATTAGATTTACATATCATATCAAAATAGATCGCATCCTTTGCATCTACATGACCTAACCTAAATAAATCATAAGTTTCATTTGTAGGTCTTCATGATACATAAATAGGTAGAGCCTAAATAGGTGGACCCTATTAGGTCTTGGTAAACAATCCTAAATTGGTCATAACTAGCTAGCCTAAAGAAGTGTGCCTAGCTCACTTGGTTAGGGAAGCGGATGTATAGTCCAGCCACCCAGGTTCAAGTCCTCAGACTTGCATGCATTTGCGTTCGAGTTTTAACCATACAATTAGCATAAAAGTTAGTGTGCCCCTTTCCCATGTAATTAGTACATATATGTGGAGTACATTTCTCCAAAATCCTGCAAAAGCCACCCGTAGTGCACCTAGGTTAGTTCCGGTCTAGCTCCGCTCCGGAAATGCATGCCACCAAATTGGTATCCATCGCTCAGTGATTGACGAATTAAGGAAATACACTAAATAATGATCCATGTGAAATAACATCTCATGGAGAAGATTGTGCCTAACATGTCAGTGTAGTAAATTTGTGAGAAAATATTCTTTAAGTTATGAGTAATCAGAGGTTGTGTAATGATGTGATTGCACACAACATATACATGTGGTTTAGGTTGTAAATAACCTGAATTGAAGGGTAGAAACTAAACCAAAACACCACTCTTCTAGGTTACAAAATGGTGACATGCCATTTTTGGAAATATCGCAGTAATATTAGATAAAAATTAGAATTGTTCTATATATTTTTCAAATAGGTATTATTTTACTTAATAGAAAAATGGTGGTCATAAAACAATTTAATTTAGAATTCAATAATTTAAGTATCTCTGAACCATAAGTTAATTTCACGGACATGTCAAATATGTTAAGATGATGCCCTCGCATTGCGAGGTCCCCCTTGCTAGTTAGAATGAAAACACAATTCCACTTCACATAATTATTACAAATGTTGTAGACGACATACACTAAGATAAACACATTTACTAATTGTAAACGATCTTAGTGATTGATGGTTGCTAAAGGTCTTATTTTTTCATACGACGCAAAATATGCTCGGGGTTGCACTATAATCACATGATGGAACCAAGTTTTTTTTAGATTCCACGGTAGGGACAACACAAAGAAAAGAAACTATAGAAAGCATGGTTTATCGCAGCAACACCAACATGTAGCCAAACAAAACGCGACAAAAATCATCGTACCTAGCAGCGATCAGTGTCACAAACATCCACAAACAAAAATCTCCTTGGTCGCTAACTACCGTCTTGTTACCAAAGCTATTTGTGCTAGCCAAAAAAACATTATTCCGAACTGTTATGGAAACCGAAGGGCCACTCTCTAAAATCAAGTTTAATAGCTAAACACGAGATACACACAACTGATTCCTCATCACCAGCTTCAGCTTTGGCAAAAAGGCGTAAGCCTTAGTCTTCATACAAGGAGATCTCCTGAGAATTCGTCAGCCTTAGGTATTGCTGGAGGAAGCCATTGTATGCAGAATCAGGGCCTTTGTTTGAAGCGTGGCAGAATCAGTTAAAGTGATCCATTTCTCTCCTTCTATTTGTAAGCATGCCCGGTATTTGAAGAAAGAACATGCATAAAACTACTTTTGCCGATGATTTTATTAAACTTTATTCTCAAAACAAGACCTATTTCGCATTTTCCGAAGTTCCCAACAAAGCATAGAAGAACTAACTACATGTGCATTAGTTAACCATTTTATATAATAGAAATCAAAAAATACATAAAAATTTATAGGTCTATTATAGAGCTTGAGTGGTCACACTAACAAGACTCCATATATACTTGATTGTTGGAAACCCAAAAATTATGGTCAATAGTTTCAAGCTCATCACTGAGCTTACATCTCAAATCACATATCCACCCCCATTTGTTCATACTATCTTCGGTAGCAGTAGAGTTAAGCCACATCAACCACAACCAAATATGAATTTTTGCACGAGATTTTGCTTTCCAAAGATATGTGAATCCATATTTCAGTCAAATTTCGGTTCATAGCCCAACAATTCACATACATGTAGCTCCACCATTCCTAGGGTGAGTTCGCCTCTAAGAAAAGCATGTGGGAATTTTTTTCCTTCCACGCCATCATACTTCATCTAGAGTGCTTTCCCTACCAGAATTTGAATAAACTCTAGAAACTTCATAAAAGCCATTATTCATATCGAAAGAAATTGAAATGATTGAAACTGCAGCCATGTCTCAGAAGTAATAGTAATAACATACCATGAACGTGGGTCGATCTCATTCCTAGTTGAAATAATACATAATTTTATTTTCTTTCATCATGTACACTAAATTCACAAGACGAACCATGTCGCAAAAAAGAGAGGCACAAACTAATAGTTTCTACCGCAAAACACCTGAATAGATCGACAACAACAATATGCTACAGATCAGAACCTAAAGTTTCTTACATCAATCAACTTGTTAACTATATTCTATACATGCACAAAAAATGCTCCGCACATTTTCAAAGGGTCGTATTAGGAAAGGGGAATGAGATACTAACGATCAGGAGAGCTACATCTGACTAGCAGAGTTTGTTACATACACATGTAAACTTACAACACATGAATTATTATTCAAAGAGATGCCGTGATGTTCAGACTGGATCGAAATTCTTCAAACAATGTAGTTGACATCCCTTTGGTGAAGATGTCAGCATAATGAGAGCTGGTGGGACCATGAAGAACCCGAGCCTCACCGAGTGCAACGCGGTATAGACAAAATGAAGATCAATCTCGACATGTTTTGTCCGTTGATGCTGGACCGGGTTAGATCTCATGAACATAGCACTGACATTATCACAATAAACTATTGTAGCTCATGTGGGGGAATGATGTAGCTTCTGAAGAAGTTGGCATAGCCAATATGACTCAACAATGCAGTTGGGAATTGCACGATACTCTACTTCTGCACTAGAACGATAAAATGTGTTTTGGCAACAAGAATACCAAGAGACCAAACTGTTGCCAAGAAAAACACAAAACCCGAAAGTGGACTTGCGGGTGTTAGGACAACCCGCCCAATCAGCATCAGAGTAAGCAATAAGATCCAAAGACGAGTTTTTGTGGAGTTGCAGACCAAAATGATATGTACCCTTTATATACATGAGAATCCTCTTGATATGTTGATAATGTGTATCTCGCGGAGCATGCATAAACAAGAAGACTTGCTGAATGGCATATCATAGATCAGGTCTTGTAAGCATCAAGTATTGGAGGACACCAGCCAAGCTCATGTATAGACTCGGATCAGAAAATGGGACGCCATCGCAAGCAGAAGTCATGGACCGAGTGTCCATCAGTGTGGATACAGGATGGCAATTGAGCATTTTGCGATAGAAAAACCCCCACATGTGTACGGTGTACATTGATCCCAAGAAAATGGTGTATGTCACCCAGATCAGTCATGAAAAATTCATTGTTTAGGGATGTGATAATGGTGTGGAGAAGGTGGTGGAGTTTGCTGTAAGAATTATATCATCAATATATGAAAAAAGATAGGAAATGGATGGACCATTTTTGAGGATGAATAACGAGGAATCACTCTTAGAGATGGAAAAACCAATGGAGGTAATAAATGAGGTAAATCGAGGAAAACAAGTCCGAGGAGCCTGCTTGAGCCTTGAGCCCATAGAGTGATTTGTGCACGAGGCACACATGACAGGGGTGAGAGGGATCAATAAAGCCAGAGGGTTGCTCACAGTATATTGTCTCTTGAAGATGACCATGCAGAAAGACATTTTTGACGTCCATTTGATGAATAGGCCAGGAGTGAATGGTGGCAATCCCAAGAACAAGGCGAGTTGTAGCTTGCTTGACCACGAGGCTGAAAGTTTTTCCATAGCCCACCCCATGTTGTCGCCTAAACCCACGAACAACCTAACAAGTCTTGTATCTGGCGAGAGATCCATCTGGATGCAGCTTATGACGAAAGTTCCATTTGTCGGTCACCACGTTCGCACCTGTAGGACGAGAAACTAGAGAACACGTGTCATTCCACATTAGAGCATTAAATTCATCGAGCATAGCATTGTGCCAATTAGGGTCTTTGAGGGCAGATCGATAGGTAGGGGGAATGGGAGAGATAGCGAAAGAGGCGGTGGCTTGCAAATAATTTTTTGTTTGGGCATAAAATACCCAGCCTTATCGTGTGTAACCATCTGTTTTGGGTTCTGGGGTGGCCATATCGAGACTGCTTTGGGTGGAAGGGGCTGGCGAGGTGGCGCGCTAGGAGTGGTTGGAGAGAGGGGACCAGGCGATGGGCGAGTGGGGACAATGCTGATTGCGAGATGGATTCCGTGTGCCGGGGGTGGGTGGTGTGGCAAGTGCGTGGTGGTCGAGGGGAGACATGACGGGTGGTAGGAGTGGAAGTGCGTCACCAGGGGAGACGTGACAAGCAGGTGGTGCATAGGCTGCAGGCGCGGGGCGCAAGATGGATGCGATCGGGGTGTCAGGGACCCGCTGAGCGGACGACAGATACGAGGTAGGTGGGGTGGTTGGATCAGCTCCGGATCTTCTGTTGAGGAAACGGAAGGGTTAGCAGAAAAGTATGGAAACACAACCTCATCGAATATGACATGCCGAGAAACAATAACGCGGCGGGTTTCTAAGTCGCGACAATGATGGCCCTTATGCTCTCCGGGCTAACTTGCATAGTTTGTATGTTAAACCATTGACTGTTAAATGGTATCCTCGCATAGTACATGAGTCTATGAATAAATGTAGTTCATCCATGTCGATGCTAGATGTTAATATTCAAACAAGTGAGGGTATGTTGGGTTGTTGTTTGGCCATAGATCATGGTTTATACTATCTCCAGCGAATTTTTTTCAATAACTTCCCTAAAATTTTGCCCTTTTGACATGTTTAATTGTACTTATTATGGTATGTAAATTCACTTCGAGGAGTGCAAATATACGACATGCACTTAGCACCACAAAAATTCTTCCTGGTTTGAGCAATCTCTATGATCTGAGATTTTCATAGTTCTAGCTATGCATCGTACACGAGTCATTATTTGGTTTTCTAAAGTTTGTGGTAAGTTCACATAGTTACTTTACTTTTTTTTGGGGGGAATTAAGCACAAATCTACTTCAATATTTTTTCGAACCTCACCCACTCCAATATATTGTTTAAAGAGTAAGATTCGAGAGAAGTTATCTTACTCTGAAATATGTATCATTTAACTGGTTTCGCTATGACATATGATGTCATAATACAACATATATGACCTAGTTGAAATAATACAGAATTTTCTTTTCTTTCATCATGTACACTAAATTCACAAGACGAACCATGTCGCAAAACAGAGAGGCACAAACTAATAGTTTCTACCGCAAAACACCTGAATTGATCGACAACAACAATATGCTACAGATCAGAACCTAAAGTTTCTTACATCAATCAACTTGTTAACTATATTCTATACATGCACAAAAAATGCCCCGCGCGTTTTCAAAGGGCCCTATTAGGAAATAAGGGGTTGGCTGGGCGCCCTGGAGCAATGACAAGCTGAGTGCACCAGTTCTAGTCTTGCGAAGAAACATTTAAGCTCACAAATCACAATAATGTGTTCCTAAAAATAAGATGGCAAGTAGATTAGCACTTTTCTACGAATATTTTTTGAATTTAGGTAGCATGTGAAAATATGGACATAAGAAAGAGCATGCATGTGCATATATAACCACATGCACACCACAGAGTATCAAGTCATCCCTGAATGGGGCAATTCAAAAAGAACCATGACAGTTTGGACCGCAGAAAAAAAATCAAATACATTGACATGACAAAGAACTATTTGAATCTTGTAGAAATACGCCAAAAGGTTGAACAATAGCAAAGAATATCATCAAGTTAAAACTTTTAGTAACAGTTCCTAACATTTTCATCATGTGCACGAGTAAACAAAACCTATACCTACTAGTATAAATTACAGAAAATACAACTAAACGTCATGCATGTGAGAGAATTTGTTATTCCCACATATGAAAAAAAACATACTCGTGTGCACGTTTCCTAAATTGTGGTTAAAAGACACACGTGATGAAAAATCTTTGTCAATTATTTCTGAATCTTTGTGATGAGGACGATACCGATGCAATATTTGGATGACAGCACATGGGATATATATGAGCAATCTAAAAATTAATGTCCTTTCTTCTCCAACGATCTCCTCTGCGTTGGAGCATATATATTTAGATTTAGATCTTCGGAAAATATATTTGCACACAGTAATTAAGAGCATTATTATTCAAATATTTTTCTCCTATATATACTGGCCCTCCCTGTTCCTTTGTTCCTCGCTCACACCAAAGCAATATGGGTGGTAGGGGGAGGGAGAGAGGTGACCTGAAGATCCAGTGGATCATGGACAGCCGCAAGCGCAAGACGACTCTGAAGGGTCGCCTCCCCGTCGTGGTGAACAAGGCCAAGGAGCTGGGCATCCTCTGCGGTGTCCCAGTATGCCTCGTGGCCTACCCACCAGGCGAGGATGAGCCCGTGGTCTGGCCTTCGCCGCCGGCCGCCCGCCGTGTCGTGCGGCGGTACCGAGGCCTGCCCAAGCTGGGCGGGTACAGGAACAAGCTCAACAGCACGGCCTTCGTCAAGCAGGTGAACGACAAGGCGAGGGCGAAGCTGTGCAACGTCCAGCTGCAGCGCCACGACGCGGAGGTCAAGAACGTCATCGTCGACTACCTCGCCGGCCGCCGGGGCAGCTTCGACGACCTGCCTACCGACTTCTTCATCTCCTCGGAATGAAGGTGCAGGATAAACTCCACGCGGTCAACGCGCGACTCCACCAGATCCGGTCTGCGCCGGCGCTGCTGCTTCCTCCTGCTGCGCCCGGCCCGGACGACGACGACGACGACGTGCAAATGGTCCAACCTCTGGCCACCATGGAGCCGCCGCAGCAGCAGCACGTCGCGATGATGATGACCCCGTTGATGCTGGAACCTGCACCACCGCAGCACGACGGTCCTACCCCAATGACGACCTTGGACGGCAAGCCACGCCATGGGAGCTACCTCTTCGAGGTGCTCGACGCCTTCAACGGCAGAGCCCTACCTACCACCGACGAACTGCATGCCGTCTTTCTGCAGGCCGGGATTTTCTCCCCGCCGCTGCCCAACTACCCGAGCTTCCATCCCTAGCTAGAACCTCCTCCGCCAGCAGGCCCAAGCGCTCGTCTGCACCTGTTGCTTGAATAAAAGTTGTTGCTCTCCATCTAGTCTTAATTAGGTTATTTTTCATCAGGTCAAGTCGGTTCCATATCATCATCGATCGAGTCATCGAATTTCAAAATCTTATTAGCCTTGTTCTGTTGCTCTCTTTATATATATATTTCAGGGGGTTCTCCTGTTTGTTTGTTTGTTTCGCTGCCATTTTTCTCTCATGAATCATATATATTTCACGTCCTTCAGTCGATATATGTTTTATCTCGGTGTTATCAGACTATATATGCATGGTAGTAGATTATTAAGTGCTCTCTTTCTGAGGCCTTCAGCTTCAGCGGCGATGCCATTACTTCTCTGTATCTTGTGTGAGCATCGATCCACTGCAGAGAATAAGTTCAGATCAAATCTCTTGGTCTGTACCAGATCGATAGTCCTTGTTGTCATATTGTACTAGAATTCATGAAGAGGTATTTTACAGGCAGTGGTTTTCTAGAAATGTTTGAATATAATAGGATATTAGTTTGTGGTAAATCACTAATGTGTGCTTAAACAATATTAGCTTCGGCGGAAGATTCATCCACACTCATAGTTCTTAAACACTGATAAAGTATCATGAATATTTTTTAGTTACCGTGATTTGTACAAAACAAAACAAATTTGTTCGAGGCCGAATTTTCCATTGGACCCTCGTTGCTATTTTGGTTTGCTGCGCACATGAATATGTTTTTTCTGAAAAGTATAAGAATGCACCATATATTTGCTACTGCATAAAAATTGGGTTAATTTGTGTCGAATTTTGCGGATCCCAGGGGCGTGAAACCATGGTTGCGGCCGAGTTGGCGGTCTTCCAGGCCAAACGATACATTTGCTACTGGAATTTGGCCATCTAGGGTGTGGCACTCAACCGCGTTGCCTAGCAGCATACTAGTAATTTTTCAATCCTACAATCAAACTCTAGGTAGCAGCGTCGAAATTTATGAAGGTGGTCACGATGCGTGGTGTTTTTCCGTAAAACCTACTACACATGAGCCTAGCCCGGGGATGCTAATTGCTAACGGCTGCTTCTATACTCGACTAGGCCTGGAAAATTCTATACATTGACTAGGTCAACTGTTAACTCGCGCCGGCTGGTCCAGTTCGTGATTTTTTGTGTTTTGGTTTCTTTTTTTATTTTCTTTTTCCTTTTTCTTTTAAGTTTTCTTTTCAGTTTTTTTACAACATTTCTTCGATTTTGAATTTAGTTCAAATTTTAAAACTTATTCATATTTTTAAAATAAAAATGTTCAGATTCGAAAATTGTTTAAATTTGAAAATTGTTCGAAGTTGAAAATATTTAGATTTAAAGATATTCAAATTTAAGAAAAATCAAATTGAAAATTCTTCAGATTCAGATTTTTTTTTTGAAAAGTTTTAAAATTTCAAATAGATAAAGTAAAAAATATTCATATGTTAAATCTGTTCAAAAATTAAATAATATTAGGACACTTTTATCCGATTTTGAAAACAAAATGAATCGGAAAACTGCAAAAAAGCAGAAAGACGAAATATAGAAACTTCCGATGGACCACAGCCCAACTGACCACCGCACAACGCCGTTTAAAATGGTGTATAGGAGGCCCGTGCTTGTTTGGGCTAGGCCGAACAATTTGGTACCGTATGGCCAACTTGCTTCCATGGGCCAGGGCCTGGGCCAGCAACATATTGCCAAGCTAGCTGGGAGAGCCTCCACTAAAAAAAATCTATGAGAGCCAAATCGCTTGCCTCCAAAAGCAAAGTTGCATAAAAAAATCTAAACCGTTCACACCCCTTGTTCCATCGAACAGCTCGCCTAGTGGCCGGCCAAAACGATACCACCCTGCTAACCAAACGCACCCCCTTCCTTCCATCAAAGAGCTCGCCTAGTTCTCAGTGGCGGACGCAGGAATAAATTGGAAGGTGAGCACACTTCAATTTTTTTTCGCGGACACATGTGGAAGACAAAATCTGCTTACAAAGTAATGTAAATAGCACAGTAAAATCTCATAATATTATAGTTCTATAATATATTCCAATTTTCCGGTTAAAATATATGTCCATTTTATAAGTTATGGTACACGATAGACAAGTAAACAGTAGAATTAAACAATTAGAAAATGATGCTTTTTAGCTACTGAACATGTGTAAGTAGAGCTTATTTCTTGCATGATTTTTTTACAAAACACATGTGGCACACGAAATCTATCTAAAAATTATTGTATTATATCCATTGATATGAGATTGCAGAGTTTATATACTTCCTCCGGTCCAATTTAATGGACTCGGATCCATTTAGGTATGAATGTATCTAGCACTAAAATATGTCTAGATATTTTTTTTTGGAAAAGAGCATATATTAATATCACAATGACATCAATTACACCCAGCCTCTGCAACAACGCATGCCCTAGCAGCTCTACGGATGCACACAGCTCAGAAAAAAAGAAAGAGAAATTACACAAAAGAAAAGTCCCGCTACAGAGAACTAATCCTCAAAGAAACGACAATGACACCATCAGAACAACACCAGTAGTCCTCCTCTCCAATAACAACGCCTTCAAGAAGGAAACAGTGCCCAAGCGTCGTCGTTGCCCGACCAAAGGCTATAGGTTTTCACCCTGGAGAAAGTCCTTACTCACAAAACAATGTCTTCAACAAGATCATTGCCAGGCACAACCAACTAAGGCCAGACCTTGGATTTTCACCCTGCAAGATAAGACTGGAAACTCCCCTGTGTTGTCTTCCCGCGCCAACAGTCGATGCAACGAGTCTCAGATCACGCAGCCAGATCTCCGTCACCATAAGAACAAAAATCACCATCGCTACCCTCAAATTTCCGCTTTCCTGACATTCTCCGCATCTGACATCACCATGGCTCAAAGCATGGCACTTGGTGGAAACAAACAACAGAGCTTCGCACCGCTCCCGCTGAAACCAATCGGCCAGAAAAACAAGGTGCGCGATCAATACCTTCCGATCCAGCAATCTCCAGGCATGATACGCCCATGGGAGTTCGCCGGCGGAGCCTTCCGGAACCCGCCTCTCCAGACCAGATCAAGGAGGGCAGACATCAAGAAAATCTTCGTCTTTATGCGAAAGAAATCAAAGGACCACTACCTTTATTAGATCTGCCACAGCGATCCCCACACCGCCGGCCGGTTTCCGGAGGACGGATCGAGCAGGCGAAAGGAAGAGAGCCAAACCGGGAACCACCGCAATGGAGCCGCCGCCCAGAAGATCAGCGCCACGCCTTGACCTGCCTAACAAGGCGCCGCCGAGGGCCGACTGGCCTAGATGGCCCCAGATCTAGCTACGCGCGACCGCAGACGGTCGTCGCAGCCGAGGCCCTCCATACACCACCGTACCGCCTCCGCCGAGTCACCATGCGCCGCGCGACCTCCAGCGGCCGCCGTCGCCCGACCCGCCATCACGCCTCCACGGCAGCCCTCTCCAACCTTCGGCGAGGCGCCGCCGCGAGAGGGCTGCGTGGCGAGAGAGTCATGGAGGAGGCCAGCCATGGCGGAGAGAGTCGCGCGGGAGGATCCCGCCGGCGGAGGCGGCTAGGGTTGCCCCGAGTCGCCCCGTACGGGAGCGACGCGGGGTCAGGGGCCTACCTGTTCCTTGGACTGGAATGAATATGTCTAGATATTTGTATCTACACAAATCTGAATCCATTAGTTCCGCGGTTGTAGGCGACGTAGTCGTGGCTGCTGTCGTGGCCACCCTAGTTCCGCGCGCGCAGATGGGCGCGGGTGCCCTGAGCGCCCTCATGAGGGCCGCCTCGTTGCTGCCTGCGAGCTTCTCGAGCCGAACGGCATCTCATAGGCTATGCGTGCTCACCTTGCCGATGTTGAGGCCACGGAACGGAGGGGCGGCGGCCATGGTCGGGGATCATGGTGAGGGGAGTGGGACTGGGCAGTGAGGGGAGTGGCCTGTGAGTTAAGCCGAAAATTTCACGTCTTCCGCGTTTCCCCACGCATGCAAGAGGTAGGCATGCAGCGGTCGTCAGGTCTTGGCTGCGTTAAAACGGCCGATTTCAGCGTTCTTAGTGGGCCAAGTTTTGGCCTGTTTTAAGAATCGTGCGATGCAGCAACTCCATGCAGCCCAGCTCTCTAAATAGAGACATGTGACATACATTTTGAAAGCGGCGTCACTAATATATATATTTACCTCTATAAGGCCTTCCCTACCCGTGCATCAAGGAGTTGCAACAAGACCACAACCTAGGTGAAGTCCGCACCAAGTGCGCAACCTAGCAAGGTCGCTCCCAACGGCCCCAGCAAACCACCAACCCCCGCGGCGAGGGCATAGCGCATCTACACTTCTCGGCATGGCTGTGGAGAACCAGTTTCCCGAGCGAAGTCGACGGGTATGCAACAAACAACAATACAAAAGCTATGTGTGGCACACAATGCTTGGCCTATTAGTAACGCCGCTGCTTTTCACCTCTTCCAGCTCGCTGCTAAAGGAGAATTAAGCACAAAGCACACAACACAGACTGGTAGTACAACACAAATAAAAGTTATTCCTAACATTCTTTTTGAAATAAAAATATAGCATCTCCGAACAGTGATGCATAACAGTCCAGCGCACATAGAGGGTGCATTTGAGCTTAGGAGCGGAAACTCCATGTCCAACTCTGCACCAATTTCTTGAGTTTCCCGCACTGCGATATCATCATTTCGCTGTTTATTTATTTCAATAGTAGCACGATCTTTAGTGCCAAATTAGTACATTTCCACTATTGCAAATCCGTCATCAAATCCAATCACCAGGCTGCATAAAATGGGATGATCTGGTTAGTATCTATCTATTCAAGCATGAACATTATCTAGTTTTCTAGAAAAAAAGGTTATAGAAAAAGAAGACGAACTAGGATAGAAGTTACAACAGTAATTGTTCTCGGTAATTACCTTTTTATGGCCTTAATGTATGCAAAACCACCACGAACCCTATCGAGCTTAAAGTCCATCGTGCTCTCGTACCTGCAAAATTATGAAAGCCCATTGTTATTTTACAGGGTTGACAAAAATCCCCCAAAGTTGCACTAGGTTTTGGAGGCAATGCCAATTAGGGTTGTAAGAGTCGTCGGTAACTACTATGGGAGGCTACAGCGGATGCAGCTAGTGGAGGTTTTTATAGGTACAAAATCAGAATGTTACCCATAGGTATTGTAGTTGCGCAAAGAAATAGCATATTCATGTGAAGATGTTAGTAGAATCGGATTCCCCTGTATGCCATTGATCACACCAACATTGATGCCTGACATATGCTGGAGTCCCTCGAGTTCTTGGATGCATCTCTTTGTCCGCAAATCCCATATCTGGTACCAAAAAATGAAGCATATTTAATACATCAATATAGTTCATGTAACCAGATATTGTTGAATATGGAGTATTGCCTAATAATAAATATGACATACCCGTGCAATCCCATTATCGGACCCCGTAACCACATACTGTCGATCACCACCAGGGGAAAAATAATCAACACATATTTGTCCATCACCATCACAGTCCAACGTGGCAATAGCAATGGGTGAAGAAAAGCTCCAGATCTGGTAAGTTCAGGTGCTATCGCACTATTAATAATGATTCGAAAAGAAAACATCTGTGGATACAAACAGGCGCAGTTTGTTGGTTTGTGTACCTTTGCCGTACCATCTTTCGAAGCACTTGCAAAAGTGCTTCCTTCTAGCGGGTTAAACTTGATTTGCTGTACATTGCGTGAGTGTACTTTGAATGTCTGAATGCATGACCAGCCACTCTCCCAGTTCCATAGCTTGATTAAACTGTCATCAGATGCCGACAAAACAAATGGGCGACTCGGGTGAATCGCTAGTGATTCGATCCAGCCTGAGTGAGCTTTGAACTGCGTGATCTCATCCATTGTAGTGGACGAGAGCACATGGATAAACCCATATCCATCTCCGGCAACAAATTGTTGCTCCCTCGTGATGAATTTAGCAGAAAGCATCCAATGGTCTCCAGTGCATGGCGCAGGCTCCTTTATGGGCCTCAGTGCCATCACTCTTTCATGTGTCTCATAGTTCCATATGGATACATGCCCACTTCCATGAGCGGCCAAAATCCTGTAAGAGAATAATTACGCAAAAGATGCAAAAATACTAAGTTTCCATGTACTTTTACTTGTCTTTTATATTTACCGCTACATGTCAATTTCATTTGTTACATCACAACCCTAAAAGTACCCTCTATGTTCAAAGACATTACTTCTTTAGCGCTTACTGAACAAAAGCAATGCAATTTTGTACCAGATGCTAGTGCAAGAATCCAAAAGTAGGATAGCGAAAATATATGATGCTTAATTCACACCTCTTTTATGTATAAAGTAGGAAAGGATCCCAATGCATACAACATATGATTCAATAAGATACCTAACTATAAGAATAATATACGTGCTCAGGTTAGCTTTAGTAGTTTCAGTTTAATGTCGTTATTAATTTGATAAATCATTTCATGAAAACGATGCTAGGTAAAATTGTTCTTCAGTTATGCTAGTGCATGATCTCTAATTTCATGGAAAATATGTAGTGGTGGGTTTCTACAAAACTCATAATTGCAAATTTTGATAGAAACATGTGTTAATTGTTATGGCTTTATCCTAATACAACCAAACAAAGTTTTAGCTCGTGACCATAAAAATTAGTGTTTTATGGAGAGAGTGGATTTAAATTTTGTTTCACCAAGTCATGTTTTGCACCTCTAACTGGCTATCCATGATCTAAACTATATAGATGAAAAATACTTCCTATGAGGGATTTGTAAGTTATATGGTGTGATCCTTCCAGTGAATACTTCTAGATGCATAAACTCACCAAGGCTTCGTCGGATGCACATCCATCGAAAGTATTTCTGACAAACTAGCATCCCTGCAGTACATGACCTAAACAAATAATGTTCGGTAAAACTATATACATAAATAATTATGAAATATGTACACTAGAAAATATAAAATTCCTCACTTTTATTATTGGTTGGGTTGGCTGTCGGATAATAAACATGCACCAGGTATTTGGCCACAGAGAAGAGAGGAAAATAACAAAGAAATATCACATAATTAAAAAACATGTCATGTGAATCTGAGCTCAGTTAATTTGCATAAAAGAACAATATGACTAACCTCAGACGACATCATCTTGCATGTTGGCTCGCAAACAGCCGTCAGTGTCACCTTATCTACCTGACAATTGCTCTGATCCACTTGGGACCCCTTAGAGGTTGAGAAGTAGTCATCCATGTCCCATCGTGTGCACCTATACCCTACCCAGCTCTCTAGGATAATAGTAAGAGTATCCATGTTTGCAGGTGGTTGCCGCTGCTTTTCCATCGTTATAATGTATGTGCAAGTAGAATTTGGCGCACAGTCCCATGGAGCCGTGATAGTCCATTCAAGAAACTCTTTGGGTTTTTGGGACACACCTAAAGTCGACATGCACATCTGTGTTGTTAGTTAGATTGAGGTTACAAGGGATCAACTTGTTCGGCTCAAAGTGGAAACGGAGATGGAGGGGGTGGACAGCCAACAACTCTTTTACTCTCCTTTTTAGATGCATCGGGGAGCTAGGAACCCACCTACATGTAATAAAACCACTATAATATTTCCCATCAAGATGCACCAGATATAATTCGAATTCAGTTTTATAATTTATTTCACTAGGAAGAAAATATATGAAATATGTAGGCAAAAGTTGTGTCATTAGTGGCCACACCCGATCCATCCACGCTCGTGGGATGTAGTCTCCGTCTCATTGAACTTGTTGACGATATCTCCAATGCTCGGCCTTTTGCATGGGTCAACCTCCAAACAACTTAAAGCTATTTCTATGCAGCTTCTTACTTGTTGAGAATATGACTCCAACGGGTATGTTGATGTAGCGTGGAGTTTATTCCTCCAATTTCCTTGTACCTATCAGATGATATCATAGAAATTTCTATTAGAAGCAAATTATGGAAGGATGTAAATTAATTGAACTCAAGAAAGGGAATATCTTTTGTTACAAGCTCAACGAATTGTGGGGTGCGCATCTCGTCATTTCTTGAGTAGCTCGTAGGTCCTGCCATTATCTTCATGATAATAGCACCTAAGCTGAATATGTCAAATTTATTTGAGATTTCATTCCCCTCTATGTATTCTGGTGGCACGTACCCACGGCATGAAAAACCATATATGTATGATATTAGTAACACCTTTCATTAAATGAAATCAGAGGTACTAGGTTACAAGAAATTTCAATTCACGATGATAAATTAGGCTTTACATTGTTCCCATGAAACATTTCGTAATCTGTGTTTGTTCCTCTCCACATAGCTTTGACAAGCCATAATCCGTTAGTTTCGGCACAAAGTTGTCGTCTAGCAACACGTTGGATGGCTTTAGATTCAAATGATAAATTGGAGAATCCAATTCCTCGTGAAGGCATTTCAAGCCCTTGCAGACCCCCTTAATTATTGCAAAGCATGTATGCCATGCATCTCCTTTGTATTTATCTGTAGCAGTAAAAAATGGAGAATTTCTAATCAAGAATTAGAGTACAATGTAAGTTTTACTAAATTCTATCCCCCCCATACTTTGTCAATTATTATGCTCATTTCTCCATTTAGATTTTTTTTGCCAGTTTCCCCATCTAATTTTTTTGAGAGTCATCTGCCAAGTGGATATATAGTTTTTTCATTGGAATTTGTATGTAGGTAATTAGCCTCAATAATTAAATCAATCACACAAAAATCCATGAATAGTTCTAGTCTTGTTCCGTAGAAAAAAGTTATTGGCCCGAAGATAACTAATCTAAGAAATAATAATTACACGCCAGTAGTAATATATGATTTTGAAAGTAAGTGCTAATTTTTAAAAATAATAGTATATAATTCCCCGTCGTGTATTATGAAAATAATTTTTTGATGTAAATCAAATAATATCACGGCCATTTAGAAAAAATCTGAATAGTTTTTCCTATTAAACCAAAATATTTTGAAATTAATGACATCTAAAATAGATAGATGAAGTAGCTTACTGGTCATACTAAGCAACCCATTTTTTTTTCATTTCTAGCGCACCTGAAATGCATGTGGGGTTCACAAAAAAAGTAAACTGCGATGTGGCACAACTAAAATATCGGACAACGCTATTTTTTTCCATGGTAACACCACATGTACCTGATTGCTCTCTAAAAATTAAAAGGTGTAAACGCTGACAAAACATTCTCTGAATGGGGTAATCTGGGAAAAAATGCTGAAGAATGGGGTACAAACTCAAGTTCACTCTCTAATTTGTTTTTGAAAATATCTCGAGAATAAGTTAATTTTTAATATTTTCACAAAGAACTAAATTCACTAGCTGAAGGATTGCTATATGCTTGTGAAAAAAACATAACATTTGGGTGGAGTTTTTAGAAGAATAACTGCTGGATTTATTCATCATAACTAAAAAGAGTTAATCATCTATTAAAATATTATTAGAGCATGATCATGTATACCAGAAAGAAGATACTTGTCAAGGTCTCCATTGTGCATATACTCAGAATAGAGCGCTCTATGTGTCTTTTCACTGAAAATTTGTCTCCCCTCGTACTCCACGTGTTTCTGCTTGGTTTCGTAGTAGTACCCAAGCAACCGCACGATGTTCTGGTGTCGGAGCCTCTTAAGGTTGCTGAACTCCGTCTGGAATTGCTCATGACAACCATCAGCATGTGTTGGCATGTCGTCATGAAGCATCTTGACAGCAATCTTCTTCCCGTATTCATGTACACCCTAAATGCATGTTCAGCATCTCACATATGGTCAAGTTTGATCTTAACTGTAGTTGGAAAATAATCAATATTTCACATGGTTAAGTTTAATCTTAATTGTAGTTGGAAAATCAACCATATTTCACATGGTTCAGTTAGATCTTAAGTCAATCTTTATTTTCAGTATTAGAGTCGTGTCTATCACTACAGGAGAAGCTGAATACGCCGTCGGCCTATTTATTCTACGACGACGGCAAAACTGGGCCGATGGCCCATCAAGCTACGCCGACGGCCCCGACATTTTGTCGTCGGCGTATAAAAAGGCCGTCGGCCTATTTGGTTATTCCCGTAGTGTACTGTATGCTTAGTTTCTTTATGTAGTAATAAAAATAGATGCAAAATCCTACTTTATGTGAGAAACAAAACTAATAGTATAATCCTCGTTGAAAGCTAACCATATATATGATGCAGGAAGATGTTTAATCGACGACGATTAATACCATGTAAACTTTGCCGTAGGCACCAGCGCCGAGTCTGCGCTCCTCGGAGAACCCGTCGGTGAGCTCTTTTATGGAGAACAGATCATCATCCATCGGCTCTTGTTGGTCGTCGTCAGAAAATGGATCGGCGTTGTCATAGTGGTCCATGCTGCCGGTGCTCCTTGTCCTGGTGGAGAAGAGAAACATGAAGCAACATGAGCCGGTGAGTAGAACAAGGGGTTGGCTAACCTTGGATGGACGATGCGCCTGCAGGTCAGTGGGAGACTGATCATCCTCTCTTGGCTCTTCTTTCTTTCTTTCCCTTTCTTTTATGCAGCCTGGTCTTCTCCTAGCTCCCTTGTGCATCCAACCAGCTGACCAATGGCGCTCAGCATCCAACCAGCTAGCTGCAACACCAGATCCAGCTATTTATACAGCCTGGTCTTCTCTATCTTCCTCCCTTGTGCATCTCCTCCAAGCAGCCGGGCCTAGCTTGGAGGTGTAGTTAATTAATTAGTTGCTTCCCCACGAATGAATGCAGTGCTGTCTTCGTTCCATGGCGTCATGCACCATGACGTGGTGTTTTGTTTCTTCTTATTTAATTTAATATAGTAGGGCCAACTGCTAATGTAAAAATGTCCTATTTTTTTAGTCCACGGCACACCCCACACCCTCATGGAATGTACAGCTGACTCTTGCAGAAGAACCTACTCTCACTTTTTTTACATATCTCTACCTCCGCGTAAGCAAACCCACTATTAGGATGGCAAACGGGACGGGTTGCGGCGCTGTTGTTTTTACTATTCCTTCCCTAATTCTGCTAGCTGTCGTGATCCCTTTTTGTCTCTATTTTGCTTTTCCTGGTTGTTATACAGGTGCCGCTTTCCACCCTACCTACTATTGTACTTACCCAAAGATCGCAACTCTACTTTATGGGATGAAAAAATGTATAGCTAGTTAGATGTCTACATGGTGGTGGAGATATTCCCTCTGTCTGTGAATAAGTGTAAGTGTACATCTATCTCCAAACTTTATGCTTAAAAGTGTGTACATCTATATACCAAGAGAGTTACTAAATGCAATTAGCTCCTTGTAATCACTCACTCCACTTCATCCTCCAATCTTCATTTTTCTCCTCCACCTCATCCACCAATTTTCATTCTCCTCTTTCAATTATATTGATGGAAGCTTATAAAAAACTGTCTTTTTTAGTATTACGTAGATGTACACTTATTTGCGGACAGAAGTAGGATAGATGACTGTTGGGTTTATGTAGAGATTAAGCAAGCAATGTCGGCATGAGGACTTAGCCATGCTGAGCAACGTCGTCTAGTCAACGGGTAGATGGCTCACCTACCTTTGGTCTGCTTATGCATGCACCTATTAACTAATTAATAAATGCACCCATAAATTCATCCATGTTCGGCTCAGATCGAATCTTGACCCTCCTATTCCACTTGTCTAAGCTTGGGTTTTTCTTTTTTTCCCTATGATCGTCTAAGCTTGATTACGATAGATTTCTATTGTTTAGAATATCACTGCACTGTATAATTAAACAAATTACTCGCACGACAAATTTTATGGTCTGCTTCCCTTTCAGTCAAGTACTACAAGGAGCTACTACATTTTGTTAGGGCTTGAATATCACAAAGCCACAATTGTTTTGCTTTATTTGACTCATAACCATTATTGTCATTGAGGGCAAGGTCGTGACATATGCATATACTCCCTCCGTCTTATAATAGATGTCACAGATTTATTAAAATTGAAATAAAACTAGACACTATTTAGTATGTACATGGAAAGAGTATAATTTATTTGCCGCTTAGCTTGCTTTACCAACATCATTTACCTCGGCTATCATACTAACATGGTGATAGGTAATGGATTGGAGGAGACAATTGTTATTACGGAGTTTGCCTAGGTCAAACCGCGGCGTCTCTCTCTCTCTCTCTCTCTCTCTCTCTCTCTCTCTCTCTCCGAAGCCGATGGCGATAGATGGTGTAAATGCTTTGTAATTATCACCAAGTATTTTAGGCGCAAAGCCGAGTAAGCCGGTAGGATCTAAGCACTAGAGTACTGGCAACGTATCCAAGGTTCGTGAAGAACAATGATACCTTCGGCACTGATCACCTCTGAACCATGTTGTGAGCATTGTTGGAAGGTCCAATATTCAAACCGAAAACGTTCTACTATGTTGTGAGCATTGTTGGGAGCTGCCGGTCGACTTTTCTGGCCCGTCGGCCTTTTTATTTTAGATTTCATTCGTTTTTCCAAAAAAAGGAAACTTTCTTCGGTGTTGACCGATGCATTTTAGAAGTCAATTATTCTATCTTTATTCTTCTATACAGTCGTGCTTTTAATCTACATTGCTTACTTGATTTCCAACTGATTCATTAATCGGAACGCGCACAACCACATCTTGATGAAATGGAGGAATTTTCGACAAGGCTCTCCCGCTGCCAAGGCCCGTCGCCCGGAGGAGATGGACAGTTTCTCACGGCGGCCGGCAAGCTCCTCGCCTGAACTCGGTAAGATCTTTTTGGAGATAGATCACTTCTTTGGAGGAGTTCAAGAGCCCTACACTACAGGAATGAGAAGCTACGCCGACGGCCAGTCGCTACGCCGACGGCCAAACATCGGGACCGTCGGCGTAGCCATCGTCTAGGCCAGCTTCGCCAAGCAGCCGTCAGCGTAGAATTGCCCTCGGCATATCCTATGCTACGCCGACGGCTGTCCTCGGTGTAGCATACGCCGACGGCTGCCCTCGGCGTAGCTATTTTTTATTTTATCTCATTAAACTTTGAAAAATCATAACTAAATCATTCTAATTTGGAAAAATACAAATAATATATCAAAATTTGCAGAAAAATAAGACCTATCTATCTACACTCAAATATTACACATTTATAAATAAAAATTAAGTAAAACATAAGAAATTATATATAGTTTAAAATGGGAATAAAAATTCAAAATGATCGAAACAATGCGAAACCTTCGTGGTGTTATATTATGTGACATAGTTAGAAGGAAAAATATCAAACTTGGTATATTGATTATGTCTCAAAAAACCTTCACAAAATGACCTATCTCATTCGAGGTTTCTTGGCTTTCGTCAAAATGACCAATGTTATGGCTAGAATCAAGACATAGTTTGTGATAATGTGCCCATATTGTGCATACACATGCATCATGGGATGGCGAACAATGTTGCAGGAGAAAGTTTTCCTTTTCGTCGCACCAAAAAGCCATTTCCCATTTTCTGAGCACAAAACACGGACGATTTTGTAAAGCAACCACCAAATGGATAATTCAAAATGGTACCACCACATTTTATAAAAATACTATACCACCTTATATAGACAATGTCCCAATAGGGGAATCCGAAACCTTTCCGTCCACCTCTGATGAAAAAGACAAATTCCTGCCGAATCGGTAGAAAATGGGTCAGATATGAACTACAGGTACATGATCCGATGCTTATGTTTTTTTACAAAAATCATTTTTAGGTTCACAATATGCTATTTTATCAAAGATCCAATGCAAGTTTAGCGAGGCTCGGCCTCGAGCTAAGAATCTTCATGCCCGCCGTTCGACAAAGTTTGACGATATTTTAAAAGGGTCATAAAAAATACAAAAACGATCGAAACAATGCGAAACCTTCGCGTGGTGTCATATTATGTGACATAGTTATAAGGAAAAATATTAAACTTGATATATTGATTATGTCTCAAAAAAACCTTCACAAAATGACCTATCTCATTCCAGGTTTCTTGGCTTTCGGGTCAAATGACCAATGTTATGGCTAGAATCAAGGCATAGTTTGTGATAATGTTCCCATATTGTGCATACACATGCATCATGGGATGGCGAACAATGTTGCAGGAGGAAGTTTTCCTTTTTAAATACCAAAAAGCCATTTCCATTTTCCGATCATAAAAAACGGACGATTTTGTGAAGCAACCACCAAATAGCTAATTCAAAATGCTACCACCATATTTTACTAAAATAATATACCACCTTATATGGACAATGTCCCAACAGGGGTTCCAAACCTTTAGTCCACCTCTGATAAAAAAGACAAATTCCTGCCGAATCGGTAGGAAGTGGGTCAGATATGAACTACAGGTACATGATCCGATGCTCATGTTTTTTTACAAAAATCATTTTTAGGTTTACAATATGCTATTTTATCAAAGATCCAATGCAAGTTTAGCGAGGCTCGGCCCCGAGCTAAGGATCTTCATGCCCGCCGTTCGACAAAGTTTGACGATATTTTAAAAGGGGCATAAAAAATACAAAAACGATCGAAACAATACGAAACCTTCGCGTGGTGTCATATTATGTGACATAGTTATAAGGAAAAATATTAAACTTGATATATTGATTATGTCTCAAAAAAACCTTCACAAAATGACCTATCTCATTCGAGGTTTCTTGGCTTTCGGGTCAAATGACCAATGTTATGGCTAGAATCAAGGCATAGTTTGTGATAATGTTCCCATATTGTGCATACACATGCATCATGGGATGGCGAACAATGTTGCAGGAGGAAGTTTTCCTTTTAACTGCACCAAAAAGCCATTTCCCATTTTCCGATCATAAAAAACGGACGATTTTGTGAAGCAACCACCAAATGGCTAATTCAAAATGCTACCACCATATTTTACTAAAATAATATACCACCTTATATGGACAATGTCCCAACAGGGGGTTCCGAAACCTTTCTGTCCACCTCTGATAAAAAAGACAAATTCCTGCCGAATCGGTAGGAAGTGGGTCAGATATGAACTATAGGTACATGATCCGATGCTCATGTTTTTTACAAAATCATTTTAGGTTCACAATATGCTATTTTATCAAAGATTCAATGCAAGTTTTCCTTTTCATCGCACAAAAAGCCATTTTTCATTATCCGAAGCGCAAAAAGGAATTTTCTAAAGCAACCACCAAATAGATAATTCAAAAACGGAGGGTTTGTGATTAGTTGATATGGATATCATATTTGGATTCCTCTCATTTTTCTGATCAATTTAGACATATTATTTGTTAAATTCCGATTTATAGATTTAAAGATATTAATTATTCCATATTAAATAGAAAAATACAAAAAAGTAAAATTATTATATTTTTATTTGAATTCAATAATATTTTTACTTATTCATTAATGTTTATTTAAATAATTGTTTGTAATTTCAAAAAATACAAACATGTGACATGTTGATATAAGGGTTAATAGGATTGGTATCATAGTATTGACAACAATGCATGAATTACTTTGCGGAAACAGATTTTGAAGGAACGAGGAAGTTAAGCGTGCTGGAGCTGGAGTAGTATTCGGATGGGTGACCTTCCGGGAAGTTCGACCAAGACTGCAATTTAATTAAATATTAAGTGTAATTAGTGTTAAAAATGTTCAAAGTGAGAGATTAACGAGTCAAACAGTTCAAAGATTCAAAAATTAAGAAAAAAAATAAAATAAAAAAATTAATTTTTTTTAAAAAATATTTTTGCAACCTGTCGACAAGCTATGCCGACGGCCGCTACGCCGACGGCATTGCCCTCGGCGTAGCATACGCCGACGGCATTTTGATACGGACCTCTATGTGCTCCGAGGGAGCCCATTGCCGAGAGGTTACGCTGAGGGCAGCGTGCACGCCGAAAGGCATTTTAGGCTACGCCGACGGCTTTTTGCCCTCGGCGTAGCGCGCGCGTCCTGTAGTGCTAGTATGACGTATAATCCTGATGATCCATATGAGCAGTGTCATGATGACCATGCTAATGACGAGGCGTATTTTGATGACAATAATTATGACCATTGGACTGCTATCGGCCGGCCAAGCGAGTCAGTGAACTGTGTCATTTGTGATTAGATCTTTCCCATGAAGACTGGATCTATACCATATAACTACCAACATACTATTTGATCTTCTGCTAGCATATTGGCATATGATGGTTTGATGATCTAGGGACATCTTTTTTGCGGGTGACATCACTACAAGAATGGCTGAATCTTGCGCGGACGTCGCCACGCCGACGCCAAACGTCGGGGCCGTCGCGCCAGCCAATGGCCAGCCCTAAGCCAGCCCCTGTCAAGGCGTAGCATACACTACACGGTCACCCTCGGCGAGTGGCGGCCCTCGGCGTAGCTAGAGATCGCTTTATGCCGGCAAGACGACGACGCGCTTAACGGTTAGGCGACGGCGACCCTCGATAGCATACGCCGACGGCCACCCTCGGCGTACGAGCGCCGACGGTCACCCTCGGCGTAGCCTTCTCTATTTTTCATATATTTTGTATTTGCATCAATTATTTATATTTTTTTATTAATTGGATAATTTGATCCTCTGAATAGCGTCTACACGTCCACATCAAATGTCGCTAATCTTCTCACACCCAGAAATTTCTATATGTTTGTAAGTGTTATTATCGCATGTGGTTCTCAATTGCACTCACCACGACCACATGAAGTGCTTGCATGTTTCCTCGCATGCATGCGCCTAACCTAGAGAGGTTAGGACCAGATGAGGTGGAATCTCCCGTCAAGGTGAAACCGGTAGGATAGTGCCCCAACTTGTGAGCCAACATGGTTTGACATCACCCTATGACCTAAACAAACACAAAACAAGAGAGCTACGTCGGCCTACCTGCCGGAGGAACGTCTAGGGGGTACGATCCGAGTGTGCATGAGATCGGGGTTTCGCCAAAGGAAGACCACGAGAACATCTAATGAGATGAAAACTTGCATGTGCCCTAGCATATGTGTGTGGGTGTGGTGAGAGGTTGGTATAGGTGCTTGCATGTGTCCCCTCGCATGCATGCGCCTAACCTAGAGGCGAAGGTTCGGGACCAGATGAGGTGGAATCTCCCGTCGAGGTGAAACCGGGTAGGATAGTGCCCCAACTTGTGAGCCAACATGGTTTGACATCACCCTATGACCTAAACAAACACAAAACAAGAGAGAGCTACGCTGGCTACCTGTCGAGGAACGCAAGGGGGTAGACGATCCGAGTGTGCAAAGGATCGTGGTTTCACGGAGGAAGACCACGAGAACATCGGAATGAGATGAAAACTTGCATGTGCCCCTAGCATATGTGTGTGTGGGTGTGGTTAGAGGTTGGTATATATAGGTGCTTGCATGTGTCCCTCGCATGCATGCGCCTAACCTAGAGGCGAAGGTTCGGACCAGATGAGGTGGAATCTCCCCGTCGAGGTGAAACCGGGTAGGATAGTGCCCCAACTTGTGAGCCAACATGGTTTGACATCACCCTATGACCTAAACAAACACAAAACAAGAGAGAGCTACGCTGGGCTACCCCTGTCAGAGGAACGTCTAGGGGGGTAGACGAGCCGAGTGTGCACAGAGATCAGGGTTTCGCCGGAGGAAAACCACGAGAACATCGGAATGAGATGAAAAATTGCATGTGCCCCTAGCATATGTGTGTGTGGGTGTGGTTAGAGGTTGGTATATATAGGTGCTTGCATGTGTCCCCCCTCGCATGCATGCGCTCTAACCTAGAGGCGAAGGTTCCGGACCAGATGAGGTGGAATCTCCCCGAGGTGAAACCGGGTAGGATAGTGCCCCAACTTGTGAGCCAACATGGTTTGACATCACCCTATGACCTAAACAAACACAAAACAAGAGAGAGCTACGCCGAGCTACCCCTGTCAGAGGAACGTCTAGGGGGGTAGACGAGCCGAGTGTGCACAGATCGTGGTTTCACGAGGAAAACCACGAGAACATCGGAATGAGATGAAAAATTGCATGTGCCCCTAGCATATGTGTGTGTGGGTGGTTAGAGGTTGGTATATAGGTGCTTGCATGTGTCCCCTCGCATGCATGCGCCTAACCTAGAGGCGAAGGTTCGGACCAGATGAGGGTGGAATCTCCCACGAGGTGAAACGGGCAGGATAGTGCCCCAACTTGTGAGCCAACATGGTTTGACATCACCCTATGACCTAAACAAACACAAAACAAGAGAGAGCTACGCTGGCTACCTCTGCCGAGGAACGCCTAGGGGTAGACGATCCGAGTGTGCACAGAGATCGTGGTTTCACGGAGGAAGACCACGAGAACATCGGAATGAGATGAAAACTTGCATGTGCCCCTAGCATATGTGTGTGGGGGTGGTGAGAGGTTGGTATAGGTGCTTGCATGTGTCCCCCTCGCATGCATGCGCTCTAACCTAGAGGCGAAGGTTGCGGACCAGATGAGGGTGGAATCTCCCGTTGAGGTGAAACTGGTAGGATAGTGCCCCAACTTGTGAGCCAACATGGTTTGACATCACCCTATGACCTAAACAAACACAAAACAAGAGAGAGCTACTGGCTACCCCGCCGAGGAACGCTAGGGGGTAGACGATCCGAGTGTGCACAGAGATCGTGGTTTCACGAGGAAGAACACGAGAACATCGGAATGAGATGAAAACTTGCATGTGCCCCTAGCATATGTGTGTGTGGGTGTGGTGAGAGGTTGGTATAGGTGCTTGCATGTGTCCCCCCTCGCATGCATGCGCTCTAACCTAGAGGCGAAGGTTCCGGACCCGTATGAGGGTGGAATCTCCCCGTTGAGGTGAAACCGGGTAGGATAGTGCCCCAACTTGTGAGCCAACATGGTTTGACATCACCCTATGACCTAAACAAACACAAAACAAGAGAGAGCTACGCCGGGCTACCCCTGTCAGAGGAACGTCAAGGGGGGTAGACGATCCGAGTGTGCACAGAGATCAGGGTTTCGCCGGAGGAAGAACACGAGAACATCAGAATGAGATGAAAACTTGCATGTTCCCCTAGCATATGTGTGTGTGGGTGTGGTTAGAGGTTGGTATATATAGGTGCTTGCATGTGTCCCCCCTCGCATGCATGCGCTCTAACCTAGAGGCGAAGGTTTCGGACCCGTATGAGGGTGGAATCTCCCCGTCGAGGTGAAACCGGGTAGGATAGTGCCCCAACTTATGAGCCAACATGGTTTGACATCACCCTATGACCTAAACAAACACAAAACAAGAGAGAGCTACTGGGCTACCTGTCGGAGGAACGCCTAGGGGGTGACGAGCCGAAGTGTGCAGTTCGTGGTTTCACGGGAGGAAACCACGAGAACATCGGAATGAGATGAAAAATTGCATGTGCCCCTAGCATATGTGTGTGTGGGTGTGGTTAGAGGTTGGTATATATAGGTGCTTGCATGTGTCCCCCGCATGCATGCGCCTAACCTAGAGGCGAAGGTTTGGACGTGCATGAGGGTGGAATCTCCCATCGAGGTGAAACCGCTAGGATAGTGCCCCAACTTGTGAGCCAACATGGTTTGACATCACCCTATGACCTAAACAAACACAAAACAAGAGAGAGCTACGGGCTACCCTGGGAGGAACGCCTAGGGGGTAGACGAGGCAGTGTGCAGAGATCGTGGTTTGGGAGGAAACCACGAGAACATCGGAATGAGATGAAAATTGCATGTGCCCCTAGCATATGTGTGTGTGGGTGTGGTTAGAGGTTGGTATATAGGTGCTTGCATGTGTCCCCGCATGCATGCGCCTAACCTAGAGGCGAAGGTTGGGACCCGTGATGAGGGTGGAATCTCCCGTCGAGGTGAAACCGGTAGGATAGTGCCCCAACTTGTGAGCCAACATGGTTTGACATCACCCTATGACCTAAACAAACACAAAACAAGAGAGAGCTACGGGCTACCTGTCGGAGGAACGCCTAGGGGGGACGATCCGAGTGTGCATGAGATCGTGGTTTGGGAGGAAGACCACGAGAACATCGGAATGAGATGAAAACTTGCATGTGCCCCTAGCATATGTGTGTGTGGGTGTGGTGAGAGGTTGGTATAGGTGCTTGCATGTGTCCCCCCTCGCATGCATGCGCCTAACCTAGAGGCGAAGGTTCGGACCAGATGAGGGTGGAATCTCCCGCTGAGGTGAAACCGGTAGGATAGTGCCCCAACTTGTGAGCCAACATGGTTTGACATCACCCTATGACCTAAACAAACACAAAACAAGAGAGAGCTACTGGCTACCCCGCCGAGGAACGCCAAGGGGGACGATCCGAGTGTGCACAGAGATCGTGGTTTCACGAGGAAGAACACGAGAACATCGTAATGAGATGAAAACTTGCATGTTCCCCTAGCATATGTGTGTGTGGGTGTGGTTAGAGGTTGGTATATAGGTGCTTGCATGTGTCCCCTCGCATGCATGCGCCTAACCTAGAGGCGAAGGTTCTGGACCAGATGAGGGTGGAATCTCCCACCGAGGTGAAACCGCAGGATAGTGCCCCAACTTATGAGCCAACATGGTTTGACATCACCCTATGACCTAAACAAACACAAAACAAGAGAGAGCTACGCCGGCTACTCCCCGGAGGAACGCCAAGGGGGTAGACGATCCGAGTGTGCACAGAGATCGTGGTTTCACGAGGAAGACCACGAGAACATCCGAATGAGATGAAAACTTGCATGTTCCCCAGCATATGTGTGTGGGTGTGGTGAGAGGTTGGTATATATAGGTGCTTGCATGTGTCCCCCTCGCATGCATGCGCCTAACCTAGAGGCGAAGGTTTCGCCCCAGATGAGGGTGGAATCTCCGCCGAGGTGAAACCGCAGGATAGTGCCCCAACTTATGAGCCAACATGGTTTGACATCACCCTATGACCTAAACAAACACAAAACAAGAGAGAGCTACGCTGGCTACCTCGCCGAGGAACGCCTAGGGGCAGACGAGCCAGTGTGCACAGAGATCGTGGTTTCACGGAGGAAACCACGAGAACATCGGAATGAGATGAAAATTGCATGTGCCCCTAGCATATGTGTGTGTGGGTGTGGTTAGAGGTTGGTATATATAGGTGCTTGCATGTGTCCCCTCGCATGCATGCGCCTAACCTAGAGGCGAAGGTTCGGACAGAGTGAGGGTAGAATCTCCCGCCGAGGTGAAACCGGTAGGATAGTGCCCCAACTTGTGAGCCAACATGGTTTGACATCACCCTATGACCTGAACAAACACAAAACAAGAGAGAGCTACGCCTACCCCTGCCGAGGAACGCCTAGGGGGTGACGATCCGAGTGTGCACAGAGATCGTGGTTTCACGAGGAAGACCACTAGAACATCGGAATGAGATGAAAACTTGCAAGTGCCCCTAGCATATGTGTGTGTGGGTGTGGTGAGAGGTTGGTATAGGTGCTTGCATGTGTCCCCTCGCATGCATGCGCCTAACCTAGAGGCGAAGGTTCCTGACCAGATAAGGGTGGAATCTCCCGTCGAGGTGAAACCGGGTAGGATAGTGCCCCAACTTGTGAGCCAACATGGTTTGACATCACCCTATGACCTAAACAAACACAAAACAAGAGAGAGCTACTGGCTACCTCGCTGAGGAACGCCTAGGGGGTGACGATCCGAGTGCACAGAGATCGTGGTTTCACGAGGAAGACCACGAGAACATCTGAATGAGATGAAAACTTGCATGTGCCCCTAGCATATGTGTGTGGGTGTGGTGAGAGGTTGGTATAGGTGCTTGCATGTGTCCCCTCGCATGCATGCGCCTAACCTAGAGTCGAAGGTTCCCGTGATAAGGGTGGAATCTCCCGAGGTGAAACCGCTGGATAGTGCCCCAACTTGTGAGCCAACATGGTTTGACATCACCCTATGACCTAAACAAACACAAAACAAGAGAGAGCTACGCCGTCTACCCCGCCGAGGAACGTCTAGGGGAGACGATCCGAGTGTGCAGAGATCGTGGTTTCACGGAGGAAGACCACGAGAACATCGGAATGAGATGAAAACTTGCATGTGCCCCTAGCATATGTGTGTGTGGGTGTGGTTAGAGGTTGGTATATATAGGTGCTTGCATGTGTCCCCTCGCATGCATGCGCCTAACCTAGAGGCGAAGGTTCGGACCAGATGAGGTGGAATCTCCCGTCGAGGTGAAACCGGTAGGATAGTGCCCCAACTTGTGAGCCAACATGGTTTGACATCACCCTATGACCTAAACAAACACAAAACAATAGAGAGCTACGCCGGCTACTCCTGCCGAGGAACGCCTAGGGGCAGACGATCCGAGTGCAAAGAGATCGTGGTTTCACGGAGGAAGACCACGAACATCTGAAT